>OY720226.1:14792321-15344821 GCA_963082605.1 Rhodophaea formosa | reverse complement strand
GAGGGAGCTTTTGACAACGCATGGTGGCCTAAAATAAAAATCCGGCTGGCAGAGGAAAAGTGCCCTCTTAATTTAAGGAGGATCATTGACAGTTACCTCACCAACAGGAGAGTAACGGTAAAATACGGCGGAGCAACAGCCACCAAAAACACTGAAAAAGGTTGTGTTCAAGGGTCCATTGCAGGCCCTATACTGTGGAACCTCCTGATCGACCCGCTACTGAGAGAGTTAGAAGAAAAGGGAGTCTACTGCCAAGCATTCGCCGACGATATAGTGGTTGTGCTGGACGGAGACACAGCCTTGGACATAGAGGCACAGGCAGCAAGCACTCTCACCCATGTTGGGGCGTGGGGTGAATGTAACAAGCTCAACTTCGCCGCACAAAAAACCAAAGCGATGGTGGTAACACGGAAGCTGAAGTACGATACACCGCGCCTCAGCATGGGGGGTACGGCCATTTGCATGGCAGAGGAGTTGAAGTTGTTGGGGGTTACTATAGACGCCAAACTGACCTTCAACACTCATGTCACAAACGTGTGCAAGAAAGCCATAGGAGTATATAAAATATTATCCAGAGCTGCTAAAGTGAACTGGGGACTAAACCCCGAAGTCACCAGAACTATTTACTCAGCGGCAGTAGAGCCAATCATATTGTATGCGGCAAGCGTATGGGCGCCCGCGGTAGAAAAAATAGGCATTCAAAAGATGTTGGGCAACCTCCAGAGAGGGTTTGCACAGAAAATTTGTAAGGCCTACCGGACGGTCTCCCTAAACTCCGCACTCCTGCTGGCGGGAATACTCCCTCTTGACCTCCGAGTTCGAGAAGCAGCATCGCTGTACGAGATCAGGAGGGGTATCCGCCCGCCGGGACTCGGGGATAGGGAGATCGAGCGGAGGGCCAGCGCCTTGGAGTCTCCTCACCCCGCTAAACATACTTGCCTAGAGTATAAGAGTCTGGTAGATCAGGAGCAAGTCGACGCTAACAGTCACCACCAAGTCAATATTTATACTGACGGTAGCAAAATTGATGGTAAGGTTGGCGCGGCTCTATCCATATGGACGGGGACCGTCGAAACCAAAACAGTCAAACTTAGCTTATCGCCATACTGCACTGTCTACCAGGCGGAACTACTGGCGGTATGCGAGGCGGTGAGGAGAGTGAAAAAGCACAGTGCCACTACCTTTGGTATTTACAGCGACTCTATGTCCGCTCTACAAACCGTTACAAATCCCGCCTCCCTCCACCCATTAGCTGTAGAAATTAGAGAAAATGCTCACGACATTTCCCAACAAAACAAGAAATTGTCTTTGTTCTGGATCAAAGCTCACGCTGGGTTGGAGGGAAACGAAAGAGCGGATCAACTAGCCAGAGAAGCCGCTGTAAATACCAAAAGAAAGGCCAACTATGATCTCTGCCCCGTGTCTTACACCAAAAGAACGATTCGAGCCCATACAATTCTGGAATGGGACAAAAGGTATAAAGAAGGAGAGACAGCCACAACAACAAAATTATTTTTCCCTAATGTAATTGACACATATAAAATAATTCGCGAAATAACACCGACAGGACCAACAACACAATTATTGTCAGGACACGGGGGTTTCGCGCACTATTTATTTAGATTTAAAAGAAGCGAAAGCGCCTCTTGTATATGTGACCCCAATAAAGAGGAAACAGTTCCCCACATCATAACCGAATGCCCTGTATTCAGTACACAAAGACTAAATGTAGAGTATGAAATAGATTGTGCAGTAACTGTAGAAAATTTGCCGTACATAATAAGCAGTAAATACAAAATGATATTTTTAAACTATTGTAATAAAATTATTCAAAAAGTAAATATAAGAAATAAAACTGTATAAATTTAAAGATGTAAAATTGGAAAATGTTAAAAAAGAAATAAATAAAGAAACAGAAAATAAAGATACAGGAAAGGCGGGAGTACCACCCGCGATGGTATATAAATAATTAAAAATGATAGAACTGGAATGAAAAATTAGATAAGACAAAGGCTCCAATAACGTTGGAGGTACAAGTAATAATATAATTAAAAAAAAAAAAAAAAAAAAAAAAAAAAAAAAAAAAAAAAAAAAAAAACCTAACCTAACCTAACCTAACCTAACCTAACCTAACCTAACCATAGGCATTCAAAAGATGTTGGGCAACCTCCAGAGAGGGTTTGCACAGAAAATTTGTAAGGCCTACCGGACGGTCTCCCTAAACTCCGCACTCCTGCTGGCGGGAATACTCCCTCTTGACCTCCGAGTTCGAGAAGCAGCATCGCTGTACGAGATCAGGAGGGGTATCCGCCCGCCGGGACTCGGGGATAGGGAGATCGAGCGGAGGGCCAGCGCCTTGGAGTCTCCTCACCCCGCTAAACATACTTGCCTAGAGTATAAGAGTCTGGTAGATCAGGAGCAAGTCGACGCTAACAGTCACCACCAAGTCAATATTTATACTGACGGTAGCAAAATTGATGGTAAGGTTGGCGCGGCTCTATCCATATGGACGGGGACCGTCGAAACCAAAACAGTCAAACTTAGCTTATCGCCATACTGCACTGTCTACCAGGCGGAACTACTGGCGGTATGCGAGGCGGTGAGGAGAGTGAAAAAGCACAGTGCCACTACCTTTGGTATTTACAGCGACTCTATGTCCGCTCTACAAACCGTTACAAATCCCGCCTCCCTCCACCCATTAGCTGTAGAAATTAGAGAAAATGCTCACGACATTTCCCAACAAAACAAGAAATTGTCTTTGTTCTGGATCAAAGCTCACGCTGGGTTGGAGGGAAACGAAAGAGCGGATCAACTAGCCAGAGAAGCCGCTGTAAATACCAAAAGGAAGGCCAACTATGATCTCTGCCCCGTGTCTTACACCAAAAGAACGATTCGAGCCCATACAATTCAGGAATGGGACAAAAGGTATAAAGAAGGAGAGACAGCCACAACAACAAAATTATTTTTCCCTAATGTAATTGACACATATAAAATAATTCGCGAAATAACACCGACAGGACCAACAACACAATTATTGTCAGGACACGGGGGTTTCGCGCACTATTTATTTAGATTTAAAAGAAGCGAAAGCGCCTCTTGTATATGTGACCCCAATAAAGAGGAAACAGTTCCCCACATCATAACCGAATGCCCTGTATTCAGTACACAAAGACTAAATGTAGAGTATGAAATAGATTGTGCAGTAACTGTAGAAAATTTGCCGTACATAATAAGCAGTAAATACAAAATGATATTTTTAAACTATTGTAATAAAATTATTCAAAAAGTAAATATAAGAAATAAAACTGTATAAATTTAAAGATGTAAAATTGGAAAATGTTAAAAAAAAGAAATAAATAAAGAAACAGAAAATAAAGATACAGGAAAGGCGGGAGTACCACCCGCGATGGTATATAAATAATTAAAAATGATAGAACTGGAATGAAAAATTAGATAAGACAAAGGCTCCAATAACGTTGGAGGTACAAGTAATAATATAATTTAAAAAAAAAAAAAAAAAAAAAAAAACCTAACCTAACCTAACCTAACCTAACCTAACCTAACCTAACCTAACCTAAACCTAACCTAACCTAACCTAACCTAACCTAACCTAACCTAACCTAACCTAACCTAACCTAACCTAACCTAACCTAACCTAACCTAACCTAACCTAACCTAACCTAACCTAACCTAACCTAACCTAACCTAACCTAACCTAACCTAACCTAACCTAACCTAACCTAACCTAACCTTTTTTTTTTTTTTTTTTTTTTTTTATCGCGGAGAATCCCTTCGGATACCGCACGGGCTACGGGGAGCCAGGTGCGGTTATGTGGTGTGGCCACTAAACTCCGCGGTGTCAACTATCGTCCGCATTTTGCCGGGTCGTGGGCTATTCTCGCTCCACAACCCGGCGCGGCGGCCGCTTTTTCAGCGGCCTCTTCACGGCCGGTCTTGTCCCCCTCGACTGAGAGGGAGAAGAGCGGCCAGCGGGGCGACCCGTCGGTCTTCATCTCTACCCGCTAAGGCGAGGCGCGCGTTGACGACCCAACGCGCCTCCAGCCTGGGGCCATGATTGTCGAGTGACGTCCCGTAATCGTCACCCGACTGGCCCGTTTTATTGGGGCGGCAGGTGCAGGCCGTAAGCCCGCTGTCTGCGCCCTAGGCGCCGGCGGCGGATGGCCAGGGTGGTTGTTTCCTCCCTGTCTCTCTCCGCCGCCTCTTTGCGGAGCATCACCTGCTCCGCGAAGGCCTGCACCGCTGTCCACGACGTCTCACTGTCGACCATGCATTTGATCACGGTCGGCAGCGAGAGGTCGTCCCCCACGACCGCGCGTAACTCAGCGCGGTCCACCGCCCAGGCTGGGCAGTTTTCTAATGTGTGCTGGGCGTCCTCGTCCTGGCATCCGTCGCAATGGTGGCAAACAGCAGACGGCTCCCGACCCGCTACGCGGCACAGATACCCACCGAAGCATCCATGCCCGGAGAGTATCTGTGTCAAGCGGTATGTCAGGGCACCGTGCTGCCTTGCCAACCATTGGCCTAAAACTGGACGGACCGCCAAGACGGTCCTACGCCCAGCAGTGGGCTGCTCCAGCCTCTGGCTCCACTCTTCTATGGTGCGCTGACACAGCTCATTGCGGCGTCTTGCGACCTCCCTGGGTGCTGGTCGGTGACCCCGGGCCTGTGCCTCCTCGCGCCACGTGAATAAGGACGCGAGGATCCCGGCTTCTAGGTCCCAGGGTATGCTACCGGCCAGCACGCACGCTGCGTCACAGGAGATCGTGCGATATCCCCTGGCAGCCCTGGTCGCCATCACCCTCTGCGGTCTGCGCAAGAGGGCGATATTTTGGCGACTTAGGGCCTCTGCCCAAACGGGGGCGCCATAAAGGGCCATGGATCGCACGACCCCCATGTACAAGCGTCTGCAGGACGCTTCCGGACCACCTAGGTTCGGAAGGAGCCGTGTCAACGCACCAGCCGCCGCCATCAAACGCGGCACCATCGCCGCAAAGTGGGCGCCGAAGTTCCATCGGCCATCAAGGACAATGCCTAGGTAACGCATCGTCGGCTTGATGGCGATTTCCACACCGCCAACTATCAGGCTGGAGTCGGGGGGAGGCCCCCTCCGAGGACCATGAAAACAAAGGGCCTCGGATTTGCGGAGAGCCACCTCCAGACCCAGCCGGCGGATTCGGCGCACCACTTGCGCCACTCCCGCAGTGGCGCACAATGACGCCTCGCGGAACGTCGCACCGCGGGCGGCCACGAGTGTGTCATCGGCGTAACACACGACCGAGACTCCCGGAAGATTGGCCGCCCGCAGCACCCAATCGTAGCCGATGTTCCACAGGAGTGGTCCTAAGACAGATCCCTGTGGAACACCGCGCGTCATTGCGCACTCCTTCCAACCATCCCGAGCAGGGAAAACTATCCTCCTGTCTGAGAGGTAGTCCTGGATGACCCGACGCAGGTAGGACGGCACCCCGTGATAACGAAGTGCCTCCAGAATGCAAGGCCAGGGGAGGGAGTTAAAGGCGTTGGCGATGTCAAGAGACACCACCACGACCACCTCACCCTGGGAGACCGCATCCTGCGCCATGGACTTCACTCTCAGCACGGCGTGGATTGTCGACCTTTTCCGGCGGAACCCGTACTGGCAATCCGCGAGATTTGGTCCAACTCGTTCGAGGTGCTCGACAAGGCGGTCAGCAGTGACTCTTTCCAGCAATTTGCCAGCCTCATCGAGCACAACGAGTGGACGGAAGCCAGACGGAGAATCCGCCGGTCGTCCTTCCTTCCTGAGCAGGACTAAGCGTCCTGCTTTCCACGCCTTGGGAAACCTTCCCTGCTCGAGGCAGGAGTTAAAAAGCCCCCTCAGTCGCTCCTCCAGGGATTCCGCGCTGTCCAGAGCAAGGACCAACGCCCGTCCCGGAACACCATCAGGACCCGGGGCGGTATTCTTGGCGCGCAATCTTTTTACAGCAGCGCCAAACTCGTCCCGGGTTATTTCCGGGATTTCCTCCCGGTCCTCGCTCCTAGCCTCCTCTGGAGGAGCCATACTCGGGGGCTGAATTGCCGCTCCCTGCGGGAACAGAGCGGCAATTACCTCCTCGAGGAACTGCGGCTCTAGACTCTGCGTCAGGGGGACGCCATAGGGCCGGATCTTTTTACGGACCAGCCGATACGGGCGCCCCCATGGATCGCGGTCCAATGTGGCCAGCAGTTCCTCCCTTGCCGCTTCTTTCGCGGCTCCAATCGCCGTCTTCAGCGAGTCCTTCGCCTCCAACAGTGCTGCCAGCAAGGCGGCCTCTTCGCCATTATCCCGGCGCCGTCTCCTTCGGTATCGGGCGTACTGGCGTCGCGCTTCGGAGCAGGCTTCTCTGAGCTCCGAGAGAGCCGGCGACCACCAATACACCCACCTTCTGGGAGGACGAGTACTGGCCCGGGGCATCGACACGTCACAGACAGCGGTCATAGCACCCCGGAACCACTCGGTCTCGTCCTCTACCACCACACTAACTGGCGCGCGGGACCAACCTTGCAGGATGGCCGCCTCTCGCAGCAACTCCTTATCGAGGCGCTTCAATTGCCACCGTGGGCCGACCTCGTTCGGGGCCCAGTCCGGGCTGCTCGGAGCGACCGAGGACGTGGAGAGATCGAACCGCACGTAGCGGTGATCTGAGATATTCTCCACGTCCTCCAACACACTCCAGCTCTGAACCACACGACGCGCTAAAGAAGGGCTCGCGAAGGCAACGTCCACTATGGATGAGCCCTGCGGCCGCACGCACGTGGGCACTGAACCCCGATTCAACACCGTCAGCCCGACGGAGATGAGCCATTCCTCAACAACCTCACCCCGTAACCGCCGAGGGTCTCCCCGGCGGAAAGTCGCGGGACATCCCCACGCCGTTGACTCGGCGTTGAGATCCCCAGCGACCAGGACGGGGCGAGGGTGGCTCCTATGAATAAGCGCCTCGAGTTCGGCCATGAATGCCTCGAACTCCCTGAGCGGACGGTTGGGCGAGAAGTAAACCCCGACCACAACTAAGTCGCCCAGCTGAGCCGAGACCATTCCATGGCCACGTACGACATCCGTTGGAGGCGAAGAACTCGCCGAAGACACGATAGCAACCGACCCATCCAGGTCCCCCAGCCAATTTTCGTTGTCAGGGGGGACAAAGTACGGCTCAGCGACCACCATTACGTCTATCAACCACTGCGCCATGCTCTGGGCCAGCAAGTCCTGAGCCCTGGTACAGTGGTTGACATTCGCCAGGAGAAACTTCAGGGCCATACTTATGCAGGGGCCCCGGTCTCCATCTCCTCGGTGGCCTGAGCCGTGCGGGCAGGTGGTGTCTGGGCCGTAGCCGCGGACACACCCCGCCTCCCCCCTTTCTTAGCGCGCGCACTCGGGCATGCCGCACTCCCGACCCGGTGTCCCGCCGGCTTGCCAGCGCCAGTGCAGAGCACGCAGCTAGCAGCCGCGGCACTACATTGGGCGGCCCTATGGCCCGGTTTCCCGCAGCGGTAGCAGAGCGAGCTCCTGTCTACCTCTGCAGTGCATCGCTGACTGACGTGACCTATCTCGAGGCAGCGATAGCACTGCATGGGCTTGTTCGGCAGCAATTTTACTTGCGCCGATGCCCATCCGACCAGGAGTCGCCTGCCATCAGTCAGCCGTTTGGCCGCCGCGACGGGACACCTTACCCAGGCTGTACGAGTGCCGGCGTGATCTTCACGGATTTCTCCTACTCTCACGTCGGCCTCGGGACACTCACCGACCCGGGCGATTGCAGCACGCACTAGGTCGGGAGTCGCCGAATCGCACAGCCCGAGGACGCGCACTTCAGCACATTTTTTGGGGCGAGACACCTCCACAATGAGTGGGTCCATAGCCTCTCTCAGTTTGGCAGCAAAGGCATCGGCCTTGCCGTCCCTGTCCGCGCCCGTAATTTCAATTAAGCGGGCGCCGGTTGCCGCTCGTTTCAGTTTGACACCGGAGATGCCCAACTCTCCGATGTCCACTCTCTGCTGGGCCATTGCCATGACCTCCGCATAGGTCGTACCCCGCTTTTCGGCATCGGGCTGTATTTTTAAGATTACGGCCGCCGAGCGCGGGGGACGCAATTTGGGCAGAGGCTTCTGCTTTGGCCCAGTTGGGGCACGAGCGGCCTGAGGGCCAGCAGGGCCAGAAGACGCCTTGTTTTTGGTGCCCCGCCTCACTACGTCCGTCCAACTCGCTTGCATGGAGGCGGGGGCAGGTGGCAGCGCACGAGGTGCGGGATGGGACGCGGGCTTGGCGTTCGCCATCGCCTTCTTGCCGACAGGCTTCCCTGGAGCCGGTGCCTTGCCAGCAGACCGCACCGGCGGTGCAGGCGGAACCGGAGCCGAAGATGTTGATGGCTCCGGCTCAACCGGCGGGGGCACGCTAGCTCCCACCTTCTTTTTATTTTTCCTACCCTTCTTTTTGCCTCCCTTTTGGCCCTCAGTGGGCGCAGGGGCGGCCTGAGGCGGAGTCTTAAGCCACTGGGCGGTTTTGCTTACCGCCACAGCAGGAAGAGGCTCCTCATCCGAGTCGGTGTCGGACATCATGTCCTGCACCGCCGCTGCGACATTCGCGATATGCCGATCGACGGCCAATGGAGGTCGTCGTTTGGGTTCCGGCAAGAGGCGGCCCTGTAGACCCTCGAATCGGGCATTAAGGACAGGGCCTATGGTGTCTAGGATGAGGCGCTTTTGCGCCTCATCAGCCTCCTGCCGAGTCTCCGCCGCCGCCGGTGCAGGACACGCGGACCGCTCCACCGCAGCTCGCAGTTCCGCCATCTCGCGCTCAAGCGCCGCCACTTTGGCCTCCAGGCGTCTGTTTACAGCCTGGAGCCGTTCGGTCTCCTCAGAGGCAGTTCTATTTCCGAGGGCCACCACGACTTCCTCAATCGAGGCGGCCGCCTCCTTGAGGCCCTTCACAAAGGTGCCCTTCAGGTTACCAGAGCTGGTAGCAATTTGTCTGATAACTTTCAGATTTGCATCAGCCTGGTCCTTCAGGGCACACGCCAGATTGCCCTCGTTTGGCAGGATTGCCGTCTCCGTCACTTTTTTGGCAGCAGCACGTTTGTAGAGGTCGGTGATGTGCTTTTCAGCCTCATCACGACGTGCCGCTGCCAACTGTCTTCTAGCTGCGGCCGACACGGGGGTCGCCTTTGGTCGTCCACCCTTGTTCTTGGGCGGCCGAGCCCGCAATTTTATAGCCGCTTCAGAATCTGAACCGGAGTTCGGATTGAGGTGCCTTTTGCGGCGCGTCATACCGGGACAACTTTCTTCGCTCACCCAGGACCCGGTGTCCGACAGGGAGCCAGCATCTTGCTGCGACGTCAATTTGTGTTGCAGGGGACTTGCGTCCCCATGGCGGTTCTTGCCCCCCCCAGAAACGACGGGGCAGCCCACCTCAGAAGAGGTGGAGAGGGATTCTCCGGCACAGCCGGTACCCTCCTGGGGTAATTCTATTTGAGAAGACGCCATCATTGTTTTTTCCTTTGAAGGGTGAGGTCCCTGTGGGTTGGCGCTATGCGATGGGATTCCCTCCCATACTCATCCCTCGGGCACGCCAGACTTTCAGGATACGGGTTATTATTTATAGAGGTTGTCTTCCTCGCGGGCCGGGCGGTTAAGCCAAGCCCCTCGGTCCCAAAGGAAGTTCCTATGGGATTACGAGATCGACCGTTTCGCCTGGTTTCCCAGGCCGGCCCTAGGCCACTGCCAACAGCCAAGCCAGCAGCAGCCACGGCGAGCAGGAGCCCGAAAGGACCCCGCTTTCGCCCCACGCACGTCAGCACAGCTCTGAAAGCAGAGCGGTGAGAGCGCGTCACGGCAGGATATTCGCACCACATCATCAACATCCTACCTGGTTCCTCTTAGCTTCACCGCTAGACCGCGGCTACTGAGCCCCCCCATCACGACAAGATGGGAACCAATCGGGGGGGAACCTAACCTAACCTAACCTAACCTAACCTAACCTAACCTAACCTAACCTAACCTAACCTAACCTAACCTAACCTAACCTTTTTTTTTTTTTTTTTTTTTTTGTTGTCGGGGTGAAAATGCCTTCGCATCTTCTACTCTGCTGTGGAATAGCAAAGCAGGTATGTGGGACTTGGACCCACTAAAAACACCCCGGTGTTCATACAAGCCGCTTAAAATACGAAGCCATGGGAACAATAATCTCCACAGCCTCGATGCGGCGCCACTTATGGTGGCCCTAGCCGCTCACTCACACTCTCTTAGGACGAGAGAGGTTGGAGCTGGCCCGCGGGTCGCTCTGAGCTTCCACACCGCTTTATGGGGGAGACGCACGGAACACTTCGCGCGTCTTCATACCCGGAGAGTCATAGGTTAGACAACGGAAATTCCACTTCCGCTGTCCAACTGACCCTATGGAGGCAACAGAGGGGGATAAGCCCGAACCCTGCGCCCCGAGCGCCGGCGGCGAATGGCCAGGTCGGTTGTTACCTCCCGGTCTCTCTCCGCCGCCTCTTTGCGGAGCATTATAGTCTCCGCAAAGACCTGCACTGCTGTCCATGACGTCTCGCTGTCAACCATGGCTCGCACCACAGCTGGCAGCGAGAGGTCATCTCCAATGACAGCGCGCAAAATGGCGCGCTCCTCTGCCCAAGCTGGGCAGGAATCAAGCGCATGTTGCGCGTCCTCGTCAGGACATGCACTACAATGGTGGCATTGGGCAGTAGGTTCCCTGCCGGCAATCCGACACAGATATCCTCCGAAGCAGCCATGTCCGGAGACTATCTGTGTCAGACGAAACGTCAGAACACCGTGCTGCCTGCCCAACCACTGTCGCAGAACCGGGCGAACTGCCTCAATAGTTCTGTGGCCCGCACTCGGCTGTTCCAGCCTCATGGACCAATCTCTCTCACTCTCTAGCCGTAACTCATCTCGGCGTCCATCCAACTCACGTGGTGCTGGTCGGAGGCCACGGGAGAGTGCATCTTTACGCCAGAAATAAAGTGACGCAAGGACTCTCGCATCAATATCCCATGGAAGACATCCAGCCAGCACACAAGCGGCCTCATGAGAGATCGTTCGATATCCTCTTACAGCTCTTATTGCCATCACTCTCTGCGGTTTGCGCAGCAAAGCGATGTTGTGGCTATTAAGTGCCGCAGCCCATACGGGAGCACCGTACAGGGCCATGGATCGCACGACCTCTGTATAAAGGCTCCTGCACTGCACTTCCGGACTACCCAAATTTGGAAGCAGTTTAGCTAAGGCTCCGGCCGTTGATACCAACCTCGGCACGAGTCGCTCAAAGTGTGCGCGAAAGCTCCACCGGCCATCGAGCACTATGCCCAGATAGCGCATCGTTGACTTGACCGCAACTTCGACTCCACACACCGTCATGCTAAGATTTGGAGGAGGCGCCCTCCGAGGACCATGAAAACACAGCACCTCAGTCTTGTTGAGCGCCACCTCCAGTCCCAACATGCGAATTCGATGCACCACCTGAGCAACCCCAGCAGTGGCCAGGGTCAATGCCTCTCTCACATCCTTACCGCGTGCAGTCAACAGGGTATCATCGGCGTAACAAATGACGTCAACACCCCGAAGAGTAGCACCACGCAGCACCCAGTCATACCCAATGTTCCACAGGAGTGGCCCCAAAACCGACCCCTGTGGAACACCGCGCCGAACTTCCTTCTCTTGCCACACATCTCGGCCTGGGTAGATAACTTTTCTTTCCGATAGATAGTCTCCGACTACACGGCGCAGATAAAGGGGCACTCCATGGTACCGTAGTGCCTCCCTGATAGTGGCCCAGGGAAGGCTGTTGAAGGCATTAATTATGTCAAGAGACACACCCAGAACAACCTCCCCCTTAGCAGCTGCGTCCTGTGCCAAAGACTTTACTCGCAGGATGGCATCCACCGTCGACCGACCTTGGCGGAAACCATATTGCTGATCGGCAAGGTCAGGACCGATGCTCTCGAGATGCTTGCTGAGGCGGACCGAGACAACTCTTTCAAAGAGTTTGACCACCTCATCAAGCAAAACTAGAGGCCTGAACGCAGAAGGAGACTCTGCCGGGCGTCCTTCCTTTCTTAGCAAAACCAGCCTACCTGTTTTCCACGCGCGCGGAACCGAACCTCGAACCAGACAGGCACTAAAGAGGTTCCGTACCCGCTGCTCCAAGGCTTCTTCTTTAAGAGCAAGCACGATGGCTCGGCCAGGTATCCCATCAGGACCCGGCGCGGTATTTTTTGCACTTAGCCTTAATATAGCCACATCAAGTTCCTCAGATGTCACCTCCGGGACCTCACTACTGTCCTCGATGTCCAGGGTCACAGACATACTAGGAGGCTCGAATTCCTCTTGTGGTGGGAAAAGGACTGCAACAACCTCGTTCAGGAGTTGGGGTCGTAGACTCTGCGTCAGAGGGGGCGCGTACGGGCGGAGTTTGTCTCTCACAGCCTTATAGGGTCGCCCCCATGGATCGCAATTGAGAGTCCGCAGCAGTTCCTCTCTGGCAGAAGTCTTCGCATCACTTATTCCCACGCGCAGTGCCTCGGCAGCCTGTTGGTACGCTTCGTATAACTCCTGCTCTATGACCTGGTTTCGTCGGCGTCTTCTTCTCTGTCGTGTATATTGTCGACGGGCAATTATGCACGCCTGCCGTAGCTGTGTAAGCTCCCATGTCCACCAGTACACCCAACGCCGAGGAGGGCGCGAACTGACTCTGGGCATAGACGCATCACAGATGTTGACCATAGCCTCCCGGAACCAGTTCGCCTCCCCCTCAATATCAACCTCTCCAGGGCCTTGAAACCATGCCTGAACGGCTGCTGCTTCCTGTAAAAGCTCCTTGTCTAGCCTTTTCGTTTGCCATCGAGGGCCACACCAGACCGCAGAACGACCGCGAACAGTTTGTTCGGCTGGCGATGAGTTGACACTAAACCGAATATAAGTATGATCGGATAATGTCACCTCATCCTCAGCCACGTGCCAACCTTGTATACGTTGCGCCAAGATAGAGCTAACGAGGGTCACGTCGACAATGGAGCCCCCCTGTGGACGCACACACGTAAAAGCCGTTCCTCTGTTTGCCACACAAAGATCGAGGGCCAACGCGAATTCACCCACAACCACACCGCGGTCATCCGTGTCTGGAGACCCCCACGCAACAGAGTGTGCGTTGAGATCTCCAGCCACCATCACTAGGTGAGGGTGGGCTCTGCGGACTACAACTTCAACTTGCGCTAGGAACGTCTCGAACTCGTGGAGTGGACGGTTCGGCGAGAAATATACTCCCACCACAACCACATCATCAAGACGAGCCGAGACATATCCCTTTCCCCGCAACACATCCTCAAAAGGCGGCACGCCTGCTGAGGAGACGAGAGCCACCACACCATCTAGATCACTGAGCCATCTGTCACAGTCAGGCACAAAGTATGGCTCAGCTACTACCGCATAATCTATCATCCACTGCGCCATAGTCTGAAAATAAAGGTCTTGAGACCGGGCGCAGTGGTTGAGATTAGTTTGTAACCACTTATAGTCCATCTATGTGGTAGCCGTCATCTCCTCCGTCTCGGTGGCCTGCGGCCGCGTGACCGTCTGGGATTGGACGTTAATTGCAGATCCGGTCGGCCTTCTTCTCCTGTTGCGCGGTTTGATGGCGTCACATGTCTTGCTACCCATCTGGTGATTCGCCTGTATATTTTGGTCCGCACATAGAATGCAGTGGGGGGGAGCTTGGCACTCCCTAGCCTCATGCCCTGTGCTGCTACATCTGTAGCACAGGCCACTGCGATCGGTCACTGCTGTGCAGACCTCCTTTACGTGCCCCACTTCAAGGCACCGAAAACACCGCATGGGTTTCGATGGAAGTAACGTGACCTTCGTCGACAACCACCCTACCATCAGACGGGCATCGCCCGTTACTATCTTGTTTGCGGCTTCTACTGGACACTTGACCCAGACAGTACCATAACGTGCACGGTCTTGCCTAATGTTCCCGACTTTCACATCCATTTCTGAGCATCCACCAGCTTTTGACACTGCCGAGCGCACCTCATCTATCGTACTGGAGTCATCGAGGCCAATGATACGCATTTCGGTGCATTTCATTGGCCTGGACACCTCAACAGCTGAGGGATCTAGTATCTCAGCAAGTTTTCGCGCCAATGCATTCGCCTTATCTTGCCGGTTAACTCCTGGCACCTCAATCAGTCTAGCTCCTGAAGCCGCCCGCCTTATTGTGACCCCTTCGATACCCAAGTCACTCATTTGCAGCTTCCCTTTGGCATCAGAGAGGATCTGCTTGTAGGTTGTACCCTGTTTTTCCGCATCAGGCTGAAGCTTTATAAGAACAGCAGCCGATCGAGGGGGACGCAATTTGATTTGCTTCTGTCGCCCTTGAAGTGGTTTGTTCGACTGTACTTGTCTACCTCCCATGGATTGCGTTGTAATATTGCGACTATCTTTTGACTGTTTCTTCTTTTTCTTCTTCTTCTTCTTTCCCACCTCTGTCCATCCCTCTTCTTGCGTGGAGGACGCTGGTGGTGGAGGCTCAGTCGATGCAGACCCAGTTTTTGGGTCTACTATAGCCTTTTCCTTTTCCTTCTTTTTCTTCTTATTTTTCCTTCCCTGCATGCGTTCTTTGTTTACACATACTTCGGGTAAACGCTCCGTGTTTACGCCGTCTTGTTGCGCCTGTACAGCTTGTCTTTCACGGACCAGAGTCTCTTTGAGACTAGTCAGGTGAGAGTCTATTACTGTCCCTACTTGCTCGCCAATGATACGCACGACTTCATCTCGTGTAATTGGCGATTCCTGCCTTGGTTCTTCTTTCCCCTGCCGAACTTCTGCTTTCAACTCCGCCACTTCTTGGCGGAGATTGGCCAGTTGTACGCAAAGTTCTGCATTTTCTTCCCTAAGACGCAGGTTTTCCCTGTTCGCCCTTGTTGTTTCTTCGTCACAAGTTCGCCTTGTTAGCGCTTCAATAGCAACAGTTATCGACGTTGCAGCATTCTTTAAATCCCTAACAAAGGTGCCCTTTAGGTTGCCAGACTTCGTCGCAATCGTCTTTATAAGGGCTACCTCCGTCTCTACCCGCTCTTTGATTGTTGCCGCCGGCTGTTTTTCGAGTTCTAACGCCAACGCTTCAGCAGATTTTAACTCCAAGTTTGGGGCTCTAGTCGAACGAGCTTTCTTTGCAGCCCGCTCCACAAGGGCTTCAGCGTCGAGCAGGAACTCCTGCTTCTTCAATGCAATCAGCTCCTGCTTTGCTTTAGCAAGACCCACATAGTGCCCAGTTGTGGGCGGTCGACCTCGAAGGCGAACGCTTTTATGCGCTGCCCCCTTTGGCGGTGCCGTCGCCACGGCCTCCTGATCAGTGTCAGATCCATTATCTGAGCATGCAGTCCCCATTGATGAGTCCGAGTCCGTTGCAGCACCCGACTCTACTTCTTTATTGCCATCTTGGCCTTCGTCTTCAACTTCTTTTTGTTTTTGTTTTAATTTTCGTTTCTCCATAACTAATCCCACGAGAATGGGGGAAATAAAACGTCATCCCGGGCGGTGCCCCCTGCGCCCGGGAAAGCCTACGGGGTAACCCACCGAGGTGTCGGCCGGTACCTCAGCGGGAGAAACGCTAGTGGTTGACATCCCTCTCAACCATGCATCCCATCGCGGCGCTTCTAATGCTTGGGATTGAGGGTGATTTTTTATAGAGGTTGTCTTCCTCGCGGGCCGGGCGGTAAAGCCAAGCCCCTCGGTCCCAGAAAAGATCTTCTGGGATTACGAGTTTGGCGGCGGCGTGGCAAAAGTAATCCTCGTCCAACGTCTCCTACCCGGTTCCTCTTAGCTTCACCACGATCTACTGGCTAGACCGCGGCTACTGAGCCCCCCCATCACGACAAGATGGGAACCAATCGGGGGGGAACCTAACCTTTTTTTTTTTTTTTTTTTTTTTTTTTTTTTTTTTATAACGCGAAGAATCCCTTCGGATACCGCACGGGCTACGGGACGCCAGGTGCGGTTATGTGGTGTGGCCACTAAACTCCGCGGTGTCACTTCTGTGCCGCTTTGTGCCGGGGGCGTGTGCTATTCTGGCTCCACAGCCCCGGCGCGGCGACCGCTTTGCGGTCTCTACTTTGCTCGCTCTGTGGATCCTCTCAAAGGAGAGGAATCAGAGCGAGCGTGCGGGGTGGGCCCTACGGCCACTCTCCTCACCCGCAAGGGTAAAGTCGTCGTGACACTTGACGACTTACACCCGAAGAGTCGTTGAGAGCCGAGCAGCGGAATCCCGTTTCCACCACTCGACCGACCCTTATTGTGGGGGCTGCAGGTGCATGCCATAGGCGCGCCTCCTGCGCCCTGTGCGCCGGCGGCGGATGGCGAGATCGGTGGTGTCCTCTCGCTCTCGTTCCGCCGCCTCCTTGCGGAGCATCACCTGCTCCGCAAAGGCCTGCACCGCATTCCACGATGTCTCGCTGTCGACCATGGCTTTGACCACGGTCGGCAGCGAAAGGTCGTCCCCCACGACCGCGCACATTGCGGCGCGTTCATCAGCCCAGGCTGGGCAGCTCTCCAGGGTGTGTTGGGCGTTTTCGTCCGCACAACCATCACAGTGGTGACAGACAGCAGACGGCTCCCTGCCCGCTATGCGACACAGGTAACCTCCGAAACAACCATGTCCGGAAAGCACCTGCGTCAAGCGGAACGTGAGCAAGCCGTGCTGCCTCGCCAGCCACTGGCTCAAGACTGGGCGGACCGCCTCAACGGTCCTGACCCCGAAACAGGGCCGCTCCAGCCTCAAGGCCCACTCTTCAATTGAGCGCTGACGCAGCTCATCACGACGTCCCTCTATTTCACGGGGTGCTGGTCGGTGACCCCGGGCCAGCGCCTCCTCACGCCAAAAGAATAATGACGCGAGGGCACTCGCTTCGATGTCCCAGGGTATGGAGCCAGCCAGCACGCAGGCTGCCTCATACGAGATCGTGCGGTAACCCCTGGCAGCTCTAATCGCCATCACCCTCTGCGGTCTCCGTAAGAGGGTGATATTCTGCCGGTTCAGGGCTTCCTCCCACACAGGGGCACCATATAGGGCCATTGACCGCACGACTCCCAAGTAGAGGCGCCTGCAGGACGCTTCAGGACCTCCAAGGTTCGGCATGAGCTGCGTCAGCGCGCTCGCCGCTGCCACGACTCGCGGTGCCAGTGCCGCGAAGTGAGCGCCGAAATTCCATTTGCCATCAAGGACGATGCCCAAGTAACGCATCGACGGCTTGATGGCAATCTGGACCCCGCCCACCATCAGTCCAGAGTCTGGAGGAGGTCGCCTCCGAGGGGCATGAAAGCACAACGCCTCGGATTTGTGCAACGCAACCTCCAGACCCAGTCGCCGGATCCGGCGCACCACATCAGCGACAGCAGCCGTGGCGAGTATTGACGCCTCACGAAACGAGGTGCCACGGGATACCAGCAGGGTGTCGTCGGCGTAACAAACCAACTCGACACCCGGAAGATTGGTCCCCCGTAGCACCCAGTCGTAGCCGATGTTCCACAGGAGTGGTCCTAAGACAGACCCCTGCGGAACACCGCACGTCACCTCCTTCTCCTTCCACCCACTATGCGCAGGGAAGATGATCCTCCTACCTGAGAGGTAATCGCCGACGATGCGACGCAGGTATGTTGGCACCCCGTGAAAGCGGAGTGCCTCCATGATGCAAGCCCAGGGGAGGGAGTTAAATGCGTTGGTGATGTCTAGAGACACCACTACTACGACCTCACCCTGGGAAACCGCTTCCTGCGCCACAGATTTTACCCTCAGGATGGCGTGGATGGTGGACCTGCCCCGGCGGAACCCGTACTGGCAATCCGCAAGATCGGGGCCAACCGTCTCAAGGTGCTTGACGATGCGGTTAGCAATAACGCGTTCAAGCAGTTTGCACGCCTCGTCAAGCACCACAAGAGGACGAAAGCCAGACGGGGAATCCGCCGGTCGTCCCTCCTTCCTCAGCAGGACCAATCGTCCCGTTTTCCACGCCTGGGGAAACCTTCCCTGCGCAACACAGGCGTTAAACAGCCCCTTCAGCTGCTCCTCCAGAACATCTAGAGCGAGGACCAGGGCTCTACCCGGAATGCCATCTGGGCCGGGGGAGGTGTTTTTGGCGCGCATTCTGACTACAGCAGCGCCTAACTCTCCCCCGGTTATCTCGGGGATCTCCTCGGGACTGTCCTCGCTCCGTACCACCGATGGTGGAGCCATACTGGGGGGCTGGAAATCAGCACGCCGCGGGAAAAGAGCGGCCAACACATCATCCAGAAGTTGCTGCTGGAGACTCTGCGTGAGGGGGACGGCATACGGCAGGAATTTTTTCCTAACCATACGGTACGGCCGTCCCCACGGGTCGCGATTTAGGGTCGCCAGAAGCTCCCCCCTTGCCGCCTCCTTTGCCGCGGCAATACTGACACTCAGCGCACTCTTCGCCTCCACGAGAGCCCTGCACAGGGCAGCCTCCTCGTCTTCGTTCCGGCGCCTTCTCCTTCTGTAGCGGGCATATTGGCGTCTCGCCACAAAACAGGCTTCGCGAAGCTGAGATAGCTCTGGAGACCACCAATATACCCATCTTCTTGGAGGGCGAGGACCGGCTCGGGGCATTGAGGCGTCGCAGATAGTAGCCATTGTGCCCCGAAACCTTTCAGCCTCGCCCTCGACATCCACGGTGACCGGCGCACGGAACCAGTCCTGAACTATAGCTGCCTCATGCAGGAGCTCTTTGTCGAGGCACTTTACCTTCCAGCCCGGGCCGAGCCGACTGGGGGTCAGGCTTGGGCCGCTCGGAGGGACTGCAGACGCGGAGAGGTCGAACCGTACGTAACGGTGATTGGACAGATTCTCCACGTCTTTCAACACCCTCCAGCCATGGACACGCGACGCTATGGCAGGGCTAGCGAACGTAACGTCCACTATTGAACCGCCCTGCCAGCTCACGCACGTGTGGACCGTCCCCCGATTCAGCACAGCTAGCCCGAGCGTGATGAGCCACTCCTCCATTACCACACCCCGCGGGTCGGTTTCTGGGGATCCCCACGCCGTTGATTTGGCGTTGAGATCCCCAGCAACTACCACAGGGTGAGGATGGCTCCTGAGCACAAGTGCCTCGACTTCGGTCAGGAAGTCCTCAAACTCGTGGAGCGGCCGGTTCGGGGAGAAATACACCCCAATTACGACCACCCCACCCAACAGAGCAGAGGCAATTCCGTGACCTCGCACCACGTTCAATGGGGGCGAAGAGTACGCCGAAGAAATCAAAGCCACCAGGCCATCCCTGTCCGACACCCAATTGTCAGCGGGAGGGACAAAGTATGGCTCGGCGACAACCACCACGTCAATCAACCACTGTGCCATGCTCTGGAAAAGCAAATCCTGAGCCCTGGCACAGTGGTTGATGTTCGCCTGAAGGAATTTAAGGGCCATAATTATGAGATGGCCCCAACCTCCATCTCATCCGAAGCGCTGCGTTGCGCCGGCTCGGCGGGCTGCGATTGGGCCGTAGCCCTAGCCGCAGCACGCCGTCCACGTCGTTTGTTGGGTCGGGAGGCAGTACACGCCTTGTTCCCGACCCTATGTCCCGCCGGTTTTCCCAGCCCCGCGCAGAGGACGCAGTGAGGGTTGTCCACACACTGCCCAGCCCTGTGGCCAGGCTTGCCGCACCGAAGGCACAGCGCACTTCTGTCGGCTTCCGCAGTGCACGTCTGTGCAACGTGGCCCACCTCAAAGCAGCGGTAGCACTGCAGAGGCCTCGACGGCAAGACAACGACCCGCGCCGAGGACCAGCCAACAAGAAGGCGCACGCCCGCAGCCGTGAGGCGCCTGGCCGCTACCACTGGGCATCGGACAAGCGCTGATCTAATGCCGGAGCGATCCTCTTTTATCACTCCGACCCTCACCTCGTCCTCGGGGCACTGACCAACCCTCGCCACAGACGTTTTGACGTCTTCAGCCGTTACAGAGTCGTCCAGCTCCCGGACTCGAACCTCCGCCGTTTTTTGAGGTCTGGATATCTCCACAAGCTCAGGATCCAGCACCTCCTTCATCTTGGCGGCGAGAATATTCGCTTTTTCATCCCTCTCGCCACCAGACACCTCAAGGATTCGAGCACCGGTTGCTGCACGCCTTATTTTAACTCCAGTTATCCCCAGGGACTGGATGTCAACCCTTTCACGGGCAATAGATAAAATTTGCCCGTAGGTAGCACCACTCGCCTCCGTACCCGGCCTCAGTTTGATCTGAACCGCAGCTGAGCGCGGTGGGCGGAGCCGGGGCTGGGGATTCGCTGGAGCCTGGGCTTTCCGTGGCGGAGCAGCTGCAACTGCTACTGTTGATCTCGCCGGTCTAGCACCTCTCCTGGCAACCGTTGACCATGGTACATCCATGGATTTAGGCGCAGGTGGGAGAGGGCGAGCCACCGGTGACACAGCGCGGGGTCTGGTCTGGGACACGTTGCTCGTCGACGGCCTTTGGGGCTTAGACTGGGGCCTACGTGAAGGCGCTTCAGCAGCAGGACTGGGGCCTGTTGAGGTAGAAGGCATTGGCTCGGCAGCACGAGCCTCCGCAAGGCGCTGCCTTCGGCGCTGCTTTCTCCCCAATTTTTCTTTAGGGGCTTGTTGGCGGACCGGGCTTTTCCGGAATTCGGCGACCCTATTTGTGGGTGCCGGAATCTGAGGACCTTCACCATCACTCTCCGACGACGATAGGAGCGGTATCCTTGAAACCTGTGCGCTCCGTTTGTCCGCCGCCAGTGGGGGACGCAGCCGCTTTTCTGGAAGCAGCCTATCCTGAATGCCCTCAAACCGGGCATTCAGCATAGGGCCGACCGTTCTCATTATGAGCCCAGCGACCTCATCCATGTCCTTTGAGCCATTTGGCATGGGGACTGCTGCTGCAGGTGCTACTGCCGCAGATCGCTCCACCGCAGCGCGCAACTCCGCCATTTCGCGCTCTAGCGCCGCCACCTTGGCCTCCAGGCGCTCATTCAAGGCCTGCAGCCTCTGCGTCTCCTCGCTTGTCGACCGCTCATGTAGGGCCGACACTGCCGCTTCGATAGAGGTTGCGGCTTCCTTAAGGCTCTTGACGAAGGTGCCCTTAAGGTTTCCCGACTTCGTCGCAACCTCTCTTATTATGGAGATGCTGGCCTCCGCCTGTTGCTTGAGCGCCTCTGCTGGCACTTCCTCCTCCGAGGCCTCCGGTGGCCTCGTGACCCTTTGGGCCATTGCCTTTTTGGCCATCTCGGCTACGATCCGCTCAGCCTCAGCTCTGCGGGCTGCCAGGTTTTCAGCCCTGGCCCTGCGATCGCTCGGCGTAATCGAGCGACTGCGGCCGCTGCCCGTGGCTGAAACCTTATGCGGGGCTCCATCATCATCTGCGCCTAGCAAGCTCCTCTTGCGGCGCCCATCAACACTACTGTCGCGGGTGGCTGATGCCACCGACTCGAAGCTCATTTGTGAGCTCGCATCGGAGACATCATCCTCTCGGACATCCTCTCGTTGGCCTACCTGGCCCGGGTGCGGGAATTCATCCCGTTGACGGATCCTGCCCCCCCCAGATACGGTGGGGCTGCCTACGCCCGAAGACGCAGGGAGGGATTCTCCGGCATGGCCGGTACCCTCCTGGGGTAATACGGATTTTAGACTCGCCATCATGATGAATTGGCGCTAGGAACGGGACTCCCCTCCCGTTATTCATCCCACTAGCGCCACGAAGATTAGGGTAATTTATTATTGAGGTTTTCTTCCTCGCAGCACCGACCATAAATGGTACAGCGCCCTCGGCCCCATCAATTTGGGGAAACGAGTTGCCCGACGTGTTTGGTATACCAACACACGCCGCGCTTGTTAGCAGGATATTGGCCAACAACCAATAAGACCCTGTCTACCAGGGAGTTATTGGCTGTCGCCCAGGGTGCACCGTCCCGAGGGGGGAACCTAACCTAACCTAACCTAACCTAACCTAACCTAACCTAACCTAACCTAACCTAACCTAACCTAACCTAACCTAACCTAACCTTTTTTTTTTTTTTTTTGTTGTCGGGGTGAAAATGCCTTCGCATCTTCTACTCTGCTGTGGAATAGCAAAGCAGGTATGTGGGACTTGGACCCACTAAAAACACCCCGGTGTTCATACAAGCCGCTTAAAATACGAAGCCATGGGAACAATAATCTCCACAGCCTCGATGCGGCGCCACTTATGGTGGCCCTAGCCGCTCACTCACACTCTCTTAGGACGAGAGAGGTTGGAGCTGGCCCGCGGGTCGCTCTGAGCTTCCACACCGCTTTATGGGGAAGACGCACGGAACACTTCGCGCGTCTTCATACCCGGAGAGTCATAGGTTAGACAACGGAAATTCCACTTCCGCTGTCCAACTGACCCTATGGAGGCAACAGAGGGGGATAAGCCCGAACCCTGCGCCCCGAGCGCCGGCGGCGAATGGCCAGGTCTGTTGTTACCTCCCGGTCTCTCTCCGCCGCCTCTTTGCGGAGCATTATAGTCTCCGCAAAGACCTGCACTGCTGTCCATGACGTCTCGCTGTCAACCATGGCTCGCAACACAGCTGGCAGCGAGAGGTCATCTCCAATGACAGCGCGCAAAATGGCGCGCTCCTCTGCCCAAGCTGGGCAGGAATCAAGAGCATGTTGCGCGTCCTCGTCAGGACATGTACTACAATGGTGGCATTGGGCAGCAGGCTCCCTGCCGGCAATCCGACACAGATATCCTCCGAAGCAGCCATGTCCGGAGACTATCTGTGTCAGACGAAACGTCAGAACACCGTGCTGCCTGCCCAACCACTGTCGCAGAACCGGGCGAACTGCCTCAATAGTTCTGTGGCCCGCACTCGGCTGTTCCAGCCTCATGGACCAATCTCTCTCACTCTCTAGCCGTAACTCATTTCGGCGTCCATCCAACTCACGTGGTGCTGGTCGGAGGCCACGGGAAAGTGCATCTTTGCGCCAGAAATAAAGTGACGCAAGGACTCTCGCATCAATATCCCATGGAAGACATCCAGCCAGCACACAAGCGGCCTCATGAGAGATCGTTCGATATCCTCTTACAGCTCTTATTGCCATCACTCTCTGCGGTTTGCGCAGCAAAGCGATGTTGTGGCTATTAAGTGCCGCAGCCCATACGGGAGCACCGTACAGGGCCATGGATCGCACGACCTCTGTATAAAGGCTCCTGCACTGCACTTCCGGACTACCCAAATTTGGAAGCAGTTTAGCTAAGGCTCCGGCCGTTGATACCAACCTCGGCACGAGTCGCTCAAAGTGTGCGCGAAAGCTCCACCGGCCATCGAGCACTATGCCCAGATAGCGCATCGTCGACTTGACCGCAACTTCGACTCCACACACCGTCATGCTAAGATTTGGAGGAGGCGCCCTCCGAGGACCATGAAAACACAGCACCTCAGTCTTGTTGAGCGCCACCTCCAGTCCCAACATGCAAATTCGATGCACCACCTGAGCAACTCCAGCAGTGGCCAGGGTCAATGCCTCTCTCACATCCTTACCGCGTGCAGTCAACAGGGTATCATCGGCGTAACAAATGACGTCAACACCCCGAAGAGTAGCACCACGCAGCACCCAGTCATACCCAATGTTCCACAGGAGTGGCCCCAAAACCGACCCCTGTGGAACACCGCGCCGAACTTCCTTCTCTTGCCACACATCTCGGCCTGGGTAGATAACTTTTCTTTCCGATAGATAGTCTCCGACTACACGGCGCAGATAAAGGGGCACTCTATGGTACCGTAGTGCCTCCCTGATAGTGGCCCAGGGAAGGCTGTTGAAGGCATTAATTATGTCAAGAGACACACCCAGAACAACCTCCCCCTTAGCAGCTGCGTCCTGTGCCAAAGACTTTACTCGCAGGATGGCATCCACCGTCGACCGACCTTGGCGGAAACCATATTGCTGATCGGCAAGGTCAGGACCGATGCTCTCGAGATGCTTGCTGAGGCGGACCGAGACAACTCTTTCAAAGAGTTTGACCACCTCATCAAGCAAAACTAGAGGCCTGAACGCAGAAGGAGACTCTGCCGGGCGTCCTTCCTTTCTTAGCAAAACCAGCCTACCTGTTTTCCACGCGCGCGGAACCGAACCTCGAACCAGACAGGCACTAAAGAGGTTCCTTACCCGCTGCTCCAAGGCTTCTTCTTTAAGAGCAAGCACGATGGCTCGACCAGGTATCCCATCAGGACCCGGCGCGGTATTTTTTGCACTTAGCCTTAAAATAGCCATATCAAGTTCCTCAGATGTCACCTCCGGGACCTCACTACTGTCCTCGCTGTCCAGGGTCACAGACATACTAGGAGGCTCGAATTCCTCTTGTGGTGGGAAAAGGGCTGCAACAACCTCGTTCAGGAGTTGGGGTCGTAGACTCTGCGTCAGAGGGGGCGCGTACGGGCGGAGTTTGTCTCTCACAGCCTTATAAGGTCGCCCCCATGGATCGCAATTGAGAGTCCGCAGCAGTTCCTCTCTGGCAGAAGTCTTCGCATCACTTATTCCCACGCGCAGTGCCTCGGCAGCCTGTTGGTACGCTTCGTATAACTCCTGCTCTATGACCTGGTTTCGTCGGCGTCTTCTTCTCTGTCGTGTATATTGTCGACGGGCAATTATGCACGCCTGCCGTAGCTGTGTAAGCTCCCATGTCCACCAGTACACCCAACGCCGAGGAGGGCGCGAACCGACTCTGGGCATAGACGCATCACAGATGTTGACCATAGCCTCCCGGAACCAGTTCGCCTCCCCCTCAATATCAACCTCTCCAGGGCTTTGAAACCATGCCTGAACGGCTGCTGCTTCCTGTAAAAGCTCCTTGTCTAGCCTTTTCGTTTGCCATCGAGGGCCACACCAGACCGCAGAACGACCGCGAACAGTTTGTTCGGCTGGCGATGAGTTGACACTAAACCGAATATAAGTATGGTCGGATAATGTCACCTCATCCTCAGCCACGTGCCAACCTTGTATACGTTGCGCCAAGATAGAGCTAACGAGGGTCACGTCAACAATGGAGCCCCCCTGTGGACGCACACACGTAAAAGCCGTTCCTCTGTTTGCCACACAAAGATCGAGGGCCAACGCGAATTCACCCACAACCACACCGCGGTCATCCGTGTCTGGAGACCCCCACGCAACAGAGTGAGCGTTGAGATCTCCAGCCACCATCACTAGGTGAGGGTGGGCTCTGCGGACTACAACTTCAACTTGCGCTAGGAACGTCTCGAACTCGTGGAGTGGTCGGTTCGGCGAGAAATATACTCCCACCACAACCACATCATCAAGACGAGCCGAGACATATCCCTTTCCCCGCAACACATCCTCAAAAGGCGGCACGCCTGCTGAGGAGACGAGAGCCACCACACCATCTAGATCACTGAGCCATCTGTCACAGTCAGGCACAAAGTATGGCTCAGCTACTACCGCATAATCTATCATCCACTGCGCCATAGTCTGAAAATAAAGGTCTTGAGACCGGGCGCAGTGGTTGAGATTAGTTTGTAACCACTTATAGTCCATCTATGTGGTAGCCGTCATCTCCTCCGTCTCGGTGGCCTGCGGCCGCGTGACCGTCTGGGATTGGACGTTAATTGCAGATCCGGTCGGCCTTCTTCTCCTGTTGCGCGGTTTGATGGCGTCACATGTCTTGCTACCCATCTGGTGATTCGCCTGTATATTTTGGTCCGCACATAGAATGCAGTGGGGGGGAGCTTGGCACTCCCTAGCCTCATGCCCTGTGCTGCTACATCTGTAACACAGGCCACTGCGATCGGTCACTGCTGTGCAGACCTCCTTTACGTGCCCCACTTCAAGGCACCGAAAACACCGCATGGGTTTCGATGGAAGTAACGTGACCTTCGTCGACAACCATCCTACCATCAGACGGGCATCGCCCGTTACTATCTTGTTTGCGGCTTCTACTGGACACTTGACCCAGACAGTACCATAACGTGCACGGTCTTGCCTAATGTTCCCGACTTTCACATCCATTTCTGAGCATCCACCAGCTTTTGACACTGCCGAGCGCACCTCATCTATCGTACTGGAGTCATCGAGACCAATGATACGCATTTCGGTGCATTTCATTGGCCTGGACACCTCAACAGCTGAGGGATCTAGTATCTCAGCAAGTTTTCGCGCCAATGCATTCGCCTTATCTTGCCGGTTAACTCCTGGCACCTCAATCAGTCTAGCTCCTGAAGCCGCCCGCCTTATTGTGACCCCTTCGATACCCAAGTCACTCATTTGCAGCTTCCCTTTGGCATCAGAGAGGATCTGCTTGTAGGTTGTACCCTGTTTTTCCGCATCAGGCTGCAGCTTTATAAGAACAGCAGCCGATCGAGGGGGACGCAATTTGATTTGCTTCTGTCGCCCTTGAAGTGGTTTGTTCGACTGTACTTGTCTGCCTCCCACGGATTGCGTTGTAATATTGCGACTATCTTTCGACTGTTTCTTCTTTTTCTTCTTCTTCTTCTTTCCCACCTCTGTCCATCCCTCTTCTTGCGTGGAGGACGCTGGTGGTGGAGGCTCAGTCGATGCAGACCCAGTTTTTGGGTCTACTATAGCCTTTTCCTTTTCCTTCTTTTTCTTCTTATTTTTCCTTCCCTGCATGCGTTCTTTGTTTACACATACTTCGGGTAAACGCTCCGTGTTTACGCCGTCTTGTTGCGCCTGTACAGCTTGTCTTTCACGGACCAGAGTCTCTTTGAGACTAGTCAGGTGAGAGTCTATTACTGTCCCTACTTGCTCGCCAATGATACGCACGACTTCATCTCGTGTAATTGGTGATTCCTGCCTTGGTTCTTCTTTCCCCTGCCGAACCTCTGCTTTCAACTCCGCCACTTCTTGGCGGAGATTGGCCAGTTGTACGCAAAGTTCTGTATTTTCTTCCCTAAGACGCAGGTTTTCCCTGTTCGCCCTTGTTGTTTCTTCGTCGCAAGTTCGCCTTGTTAGCGCTTCAATAGCAACAGTTATCGACGTTGCAGCATTCTTTAAATCCCTAACAAAGGTGCCCTTTAGGTTGCCAGACTTCGTCGCAATCGTCTTTATAAGGGCTACCTCCGTCTCTACCCGCTCTTTGATTGTTGCCGCCGGCTGTTTTTCGAGTTCCAACGCCAACGCTTCAGCAGATTTTAACTCCAAGTCTGGGGCTCTAGTTGAACGAGCTTTCTTTGCAGCCCGCTCCACAAGGGCTTCAGCGTCGAGCAGGAACTCCTGCTTCTTCAATGCAATCAGCTCGTGCTTTGCTTTAGCAAGACCCACATAGTGCCCAGTTGTGGGCGGTCGACCTCGAAGACGAACGCTTTTATGCGCTGCCCCCTTTGGCGGTGCCGTCGACACGGCCTCCTGATCAGTGTCAGATCCATTGTCTGAGCATGCAGTCCCCATTGATGAGTCCGAGTCCGTTGCAGCACCCGACTCTACTTCTTTATTGCCATCTTTGCCTTCGTCTTCAACTTCTTTTTGTTTTTGTTTTAATTTTCGTTTCTCCATAACTAATCCCACGAGAATGGGGGAAATAAAACGTCATCCCGGGCGGTGCCCCCTGCACCCGGGAAAGCCTACGGGGTAACCCACCGAGGTGTCGGCCGGTACCTCAGCGGGAGAAACGCTAGTGGTTGACATCCCTCTCAACCATGCATCCCATCGCGGCGCTTCTAATGCTTGGGATTGAGGGTGATTTTTTATAGAGGTTGTCTTCCTCGCGGGCTGGGCGGTAAAGCCAAGCCCCTCGGTCCCAGAAAAAATCTTCTGGGATTACGAGTTTGGCGGCGGCGTGGCAAAAGTAATGCTCGTCCAACGTCTCCTACCCGGTTCCTCTTAGCTTCACCACGATCTACTGGCTAGACCGCGGCTACTGAGCCCCCCCATCACGACAAGATGGGAACCAATCGGGGGGGCTACTGAGCCCCCCCATCACGACAAGATGGGAACCAATCGGGGGGGACCTAACCTAACCTAACCTAACCTTTTTTTTTTTTTTTTTTTTTTTTTTTTTTTTTTTTTTTTGGGTCAGGAGGAAAAATGCCTTCGCATCATCCAGTCTGCCACGGGAATGCAGAGTGGGTATGTGGGGCTTGAACCCACTAAAAAACCCCCCGGTGTCAACTACACGTCCGCTATTGCCAGGGGCGTGTGCTTATTGCGCTCCACAGCCCTGGCGCGGTTGCTGCATCCAGCTCTCTTGACGGCTTGCTCACAGTACCCCTCTCTATTGCGAGAGGGGTCGGAGCAGCGCGGGTCGGCCCATCGGCCGTTCATACGAACCCGCTGGGGGAGAGGCACGTTGACACGAGTGCCTCTCAACCTGGAGGGCCATTTATGTCGGACGACGGAGTCCCGTTCTCGTCGCCCGACTAGCCCTCATTATGGGGGCAGCAGTTGCAGGCCGTAGGCCCGCCTTCTGCGCCTTGGGCGTCTGCGGCGGATGGCCAGGGTGCTGGTCGCCTCCCGGTCTCTCTCCGCCGCCTCTTTGCGGAGCATGACGCTCTCCGCAAAGGCCTGTACCGCCATCCACGACGTCTCGCTGTCAACCATGGCGCGTACCACGGTTGGCAGCGAGAGGTCGGCCCCCACTGCCGCTCTCATCAGCTCGCGGTCCTCCGCCCAGGCTGGGCAGTCCTCCAAACCTAACCTTTTTTTTTTTTTTTTTTTTTTTTTTTTTTTTTTTTTTTATCGAGGTGAAAATGCCTTCGCATACCACTCTACTGCGGGTACAGCAGAGTGGGTATGTGGGGCTTGAACCCACTAAAAACACCCCGGTGTACGACTATCCGCCATAGTTCCTAGTCTGCAGGCACAACGGGGGAACACAAAGCCCCGTTATTCATCTGCATTCCAGGGGGCGCCGGCCAGTGGAGGCCCCTTCATTTATTTTTAGAGCGTTGCTCTTCTCTCGATGCCAGGAGCATGAACACGAGTGCTCCTACGCATTAAATCTGGTGGGCGACGAACTAATACCCGAGTTCGCCGCCCTCGACTTTCCTCCAAACCTAACCTAACCTAACCTAACCTAACCTGAATTAGGCAAAAAATGGGATGCGATAGCCAGGTCGGCCGTGGCATATTACTAAGGGCAAGCAAATGGCTTTTCTCCCCTTCTATGATCCAAATGTTGTAACCGACTGTGGAGCCCACATCCAGCCCATTCTGCTGCGTATGCTCCTTCTCGTTTATATAGCGATGGACGAATGTAGCACATTCGTAAACAAAATTATTTTGTATAAACTGCTAGCAAGGAATGGAAAGGATGCAGCAATAAAGGCGGAGTGGACCCATGTGGGCGTCACAGACGGAACACGTAAATTAAATTGAAAAATTTAGGCTCATATTGGAAATATGATGTTAATGATCAGGAAGGGAATTCAACCCTGGTAAAATATAATATATCTACGTAACATAAGTACCTGTGAAATTGTAATATGAAAATCAGTAAATGTAAATAAATATGATAATGACCAAATAAACATTAAACAAAGAATATTACTATATAAATAAAATTAAACAAAGAATATTACTATATAAATAAAGATCATAAATGTAAAGTAAAAGGCAAAGTAAAATTGTAAACAAGAATTATGTTAAGAAATTATTATGAATACGATAAGTATATGTATAGTGTAACGTAAAAATGTAAAGACAAGAAATTGACGTATAATACTTAATTAGTTAATGTGTTATGTAAAGAAAAGAAACGTGTGCATTTATTTCCCCCTTTGAGTCATAAATAAAAAAAGATATATGTAGAATAGAATAGTTAGACGGCAATCCCAACCGTAAAAAGAAAGAAAGCTGAAGTATGAACGAGATAGTATGATGAATGGACGTGCGAGAGGCAAAAAAGCGAGAACTAGTATGAATGAATGAGTATAGTAAACACAGGCTCCGATCATGTTGGAGGTAGTCGTAAAAAAAAAAAAAAAAAAAAACCTAACCTAACCTAACCTAACCGACCGACCGACCGACCGACCGACCGACCGACCGACCGACCGACCGACCGACCGACCGACCGACCGACCGACCAACCAACCAACCAACCAACCAACCAACCAACCAACCAACCAACCAACCAACCAACCAACCAACAATTAGACTATTAAGCAGAAATGGCGACAAAATCACATTCATTGTATGACAGCCCTATTTATTTATTTTATTTAGTGTTTGATGTAATAGCAGCAACAGAAATACATCATCTGTTAAAATTGTAACGGATTTAAATGGACGGACAAAGAAGTCTTGTGAATAGGGTCTCCTTTTTATCCTTCAGGTACGGAACTCTAAAAACAAAAAAACAAGACAAAAACTCATCTTTTTAATATTTATTTAATATGCAATATATCACAATTGATAACTTAAAATAAGATCTATTATTATTACAGTTTAGTTCGTGATTTTAAATCAAGAACATTATTTTTATGTACAATATTTAACTTCTACATATGCTTATTGCACGTTAATCTAAATAGTATTCTCAGCGCTATGCTAGCTGTAAGGCTGTGAATGTCTGGAATCTACAACTGACTAGAATATAAAATAGCTAACCATTTGAGGACAGCATTGTATATTATCACATAACATTTATATAAAATCTTGTAAAAGCTAACTGCGCTCGTCAGAAGGTGAAATGCGTATAATATCAACTACCTTAGGCGTCACTAACCACTGTTGCAATATTATTGCTACTGTTCATTCACTATGAGTCATCCATCACACGACTTGATTGTTCAACAATTATCATAAATAGTTTGACCTGATTTTAAATAAGGAGGAGGTCCTCATTTTTGTAATCTGCAAGTCGGAATCGGTACGATTATTTCGTTTTATTGCAAAGAACTAAGCTTTGTCTACCACACATATAAAGTGCCACGAGGCGCGTCCTAGCACGCGTCGGCGTGGGGCGGGTCCGGCGCCGGCCGGGGCGGGTCCGGCGCCGGCCGGCGCGCGACCAGCGGCCGTCAGTCGGCCAGCCCCAGCAGGATGGCCCGCTGCTTCAGGTCGTCGGCGAGCCGGGCGTGCAGCGGCCGGCGCCGGACGAGCCGGGCGGCCGCCTGCTCGAACTTGTGCGCGTTGCGGCGGATGTAGGCCTCGGTGTCGGTGCGCAGCGCCGCCAGCTTGGCGTCGTCGATCTCGTCCATGGCGCAGGGCGCCATCAGCGGCGGGTTGAAGCGGAAGTAGCTGCCGGCGGGCAGCAGGTCGTTGAGCACCTGGTGCACGGCCTCCGTGTCGGTCGCCGAGTCGAGGATCTTGTTGAACTTGTCGCGCCACGACGTGGACGCGGGCTCGGCGGCGGCCAGCAGCTCGTAGTCCTTCTGCGTCTGCAGCGGCTTGCCCGTGCCGAGCGAGACGACGGTGCCGTGCGACAAGGAGTCGGCGCCGAACAGCAGCCTAGCCTCGTGCAGGCCGACGGCGGCGGGGTTGTTGACGCAGATGCCCCCGTCCTGGTGCAGCAGGCCGCGCAGGCGGAACTCGCCGAAGTAGGTGGGCGCGGCGGCCGAGGCGCGCACGGCGTGCCACACGCGCGCGCGCGACGTGCCCGGGAACGCCGAGCGCGTGCGGAACCCGCACTCGTACGTGCGGAACAGGAACGGCGACAGGCGCGCGCCCGAGTTCACCACGCACGACACCAGCGCCATCTGCGAGGCATTCGACGCAATAAATAACTGGCTTGGCTGCACAATTCGATGATGAGAATAATGGACGAAGCATTTAGGGATATAGGATTGAAAATTAACATTCTAAAACCAAATTTTTACATATTACTACGAATAAATAAAACCTCCCTAACATCACTCATACCAATAGTGAAGCAAATTATTTCAAAAATTAAGGCATCATTGCGTCTGATGCCAGGTAGGTATAAAGATGACATTGTAATAGAAAATCCAGGGTAAACAAAACATACCACGATAAAAATTTTATTATTTTTAGGGTTCCGTAGTAAACAAGGAACCCTTATAGTTTCGCCATGTCTGTCTGTCTGTCCGTCTGTCTGTCTGTCTGTCTGTCTGTCTGTCCGTCCGCGGTTTTACGCAGAGACTATAAGTACTAGAAAGCTGTAATTTGGTATAGGTATGTATATTAATCATGGCAAAAAAGTGGTAGAATAAAATCTTGAAAAAAAAATTTTTTTATGGTAGCTCCCATACAAGTAAAGTGAGGGAGTAATTTTTTTTTCTGTATTTACCTATTGTGTGGGGTATCGTTAAATAGGTCTTTCAAAAATATTGTGAGGTTGAAAACACCATTTTTTGATTAAGGGCTCCGTTTCCGAAATATTTGGTTTTAAAGTGCGAATTGCTAAACGGTTATATATAGATACGTGAAAAAAATTACAGCAGTAGCATATATACTGAAGTTGAAAGGAAAACTATCAGAGCTGAGTAGTAAGTACAAACTAAAAAGTTATAGGCAACCAACTTATAAACTGTAAAATTTCATACTATTTTCATTGTTAGATGTTTTTGGTCGTTAAACTGTAAGGTGCGAGTGTGAATAGTGTGAACTCAAAGTTGTCATTCGCAACTACGGAACCCTACACTGCGCGTGGCCCGACACGCACTTGGCCGGTTTTTTTAACAAGGTTTTGAAAAATAAATACTCTTTTTACTTAAAAAATGTCACACAGTTACATTAAAGAACGCTTATTCAAAAACTATGTCTGGAGCATAGCTCTATAACTAATGTTCTGTATCATAATCCAAGTCTAACAGACCTGGATTATAATTAAGAGGGAAAGAGCGAACGATTGGAGGCATTCGAGATGTGGTGTTGGAGGCAAATAGAAAAGATAAGCTGGACGGAAAGAAAGATAAACATATGGAAGTTATGGAACTTGTACGTGGGTGACACTGAAAGTTTTTAGAACTGGCCATTTGTAAATTATGTATTATAAATTAAGCTTGGATTTTGAAAATAGAACACTTTGCCAATAATACTAATTAAAAAAATTAGTAATTTGTCAGTTTTCTAAGATTTGGCGGCAAATTTAAAATTGTGTGTATCACGTCTGCATGAATGTTACGCGAGAAAATATTCGTGTAATAATATTTAAAGACTTTCGTTTCGGTGTAAGTTAACGCAACAAGAAAGTTATGAAAGACTTCGATTGGCTTTTCACAATGAAGCCCTCAAAGAATCTCGTGCCACTGTTTACACTGATTTAAAGAATTTAAGCGTGGTCGCTCTTATCTCACTGATGATCTGCGTGAGGGACGGCCTTCTACGGCGACGACTGAAGATAACATCAGTGTTGTGCGGCGTATGATAGAGGTTGACAAAAGAGTGACCTATCAGCAGATTCGGACAAGCCTAGGCATAGGTATGAGTCAAGTACAAAAAATCCTCCATAAGCATTTAGCGGTCAGGAAGCTTTGCGCCCGACAGATAGCTTTGCGATCCATAATTTGACTGAAGCCCAAAAACTCCATCGTGTTGATTGGTGCCGTAAAACGATTGAAAAATTTAACGGAGGTGACTCAAATACTGTGTTTGACATAGTACCAGGGGACGAAAGCTTGATTTATTGTTACGATCCTGAAACCAAAAGGCATTCTGCTCAATGGGTGTTTCCTTCCGACGAATTGCCAACCAAGGTGAAGAGGGGTCGAAGTTCGGGAAAAAAGATGGTGGCCTCGTTCTTCGGCAGGACAGGACATTACGGAACAATAGCTATAGAGGATAAAAAAACAGTTACTGCAGAGTGGTACACTGACATCTGCCACTTGTCTTAGAAAATTTTCGAGAGAAACGACCTCGACGCAGAGTCCTGCACCACGACAATGCTTCGTCGCACACTGCCAAGCGAACGATCTACTTTTTAAAGACAGTAGAAGTGGAATTAATGGGTCACCTGCCATATAGCCCCGACCTCGCACCTTGTGATTTTTATTAATTCCCAAAAATTAAAGAAAAACTACGCGGTTAACGATTACACGGACGCCGAGGAAGCAGTCGCTGCGTTTGAAAGGGCCGTCGAAGAGACCCCTAAAAAAGAGTAGGCAAAGTGTTTTACCCAGTGGTTCCATCGAATGCAGCGATGTATCGAGACGAAGGGAAACTATTTTAAAAAGGTATGATTAAAATATAATCATGGTAATTTGCTCAGTTTTTGATTTTCTAAAACCTTTCAGTTTGACCTAGTAAGTGAGAAGAAAACCTTATCGGCCAAGGAGGATATTCACAGACGAAAAAACTGTTAGTTAACTAAATTAATAATATAGTATAAACTCATTTTAAAAAAATAACCCATTATTCAAAGGATAAAAATGTAATCTAAATAAATGTAGTAGGTAAATAAAATTCTTTTTTAGGGTTCCGTACCCAAGGGTAAAAACCGGCCAAGTGCGTGTCGGGCCACGCGCAGTGTAGGGTTCCGACATTGAGAACACCATTTTTAGGGTTCCGTACAAAAATGAAAAACGGAACCCTTATAGGATCACTCGTGCGTCTGTCTGTCCGTCCGTCCGTCTGTCACAGCCGATTTTCTCCGAATCTACTGAACCAAATTAGGTGAAATTTGGTAAGATGGTGATCCTATGACCCAAACACGAATGTGCAAACTAAATAAATATTTTTTTAAATAAGGGTCATTTTCGGGCCCTCAATTAGAAAATTTAAAAAAACAGTTTTGCAAACCGTACTGTGTCATATATCAAATGAAAGGGCTCGTTATGAGGATCTCAAAAATATTTTTTTTCGTTCGGTTAAAATCAATACTTTTGATTTTATTCACGAAAGGCGAAAATTGACCATTCCCCCCCCCCCCCCCCCCCCCCCCCGATCTCCGAAACTACTGAGCCTAAAATTTTGAAAAAATTACAATATATAGTTCTTTGCTTGAAGATTACAGGAAAAATAATAAGAATTCCACCAGTTGAAAATAAAGTGATAAACTCACTATAATAAGTTCACCTAGGGAAATAGTTCACCAAAACACCACTAGATAGCGCTATCTACATTTTTGCATATTCGCATAGATAGGACAGCTGTCAATCAAAAAACAGCAATTTTATTTTTTATGAAAGCACATTTCGAATTCAAAGCTCAGAAGAGGGGGAATTACACACAAAGGAGTGAGATCACAAAGCATATTGTACGGAACCCTCATTGCACGAGTTTGACTCACACTTGGCCGGATTTTTCGATTTAGGGATCCGTTTCTGACACATTTGCTTTTACGAGTCGCCTGGACGCGCATGTCTCCGTACAAACGGAAATAAGAAATTGTGGCAATATTTGATAATTTTGGAGTGAAATTAAGCATTTAATCAATTAATCTCGTTATAATCTACGTACGTTCCTATACAGCTTGCTTAAAATACCAATGGTTTGAGAATTATAAGCCTTTTCAAATTTGTATGGAAATCTTGAAAGGCGTATAATTCTCTTAATTTTACCCCAAAATTATCAAATATTGCCACAATTCCTAATTTCCGTTTGTATGGAGACATGCGCGTCCAGGCGACTCTTAGTGCAAATTTTTGTTAGAGGTAAGTGTCCCTCCCCTCTATCTGATAAACGGTTATAAATATGGAGGCGTGAAAAAAATTATATTATATATATATATATATATATATATATATATATATATATATATATATATTATAAAACTAATAATTTTCAAAACCGTGTTGAAATCGAAATATGTATTTACTATTTTATAAATTGTACAAGGCAGTTTGTTATTATTGAATTTGAGTAAGAAAGATGTCTGTATAGTGATGATGGCAAACATTTTTGTGAAGGGAAGTCAATGTAAGAATGGTAAAGAGCAGTGTGTACCTTGGGCGTGTTGTGTCGGTTGCACTGGCTGAGCTCGCAGTCGCGCAGGTTCTCCTGCAGCAGCGCCTCCCACGCCGCCGTGTCGTAGTACGAGTGCGACCACACCAGCCGCGACGTGCCTGACGCACAGTTACATTTCATTTAAGAGAATGTATTCGATTCTATAGTACTTTTTTACTCAATTAGATGTCTAATTAATTGTGTAATTTTTGCTATTTAACATTTGTCTGTATGTAAATATTTACCTCCGATGAGCGAGGTGTTGCCGAACATCTTTTTGGAGAGCGTGTGGTACATTTCGCTCGCCGTGTCCAGCGTGCCGATGCCGCTGCCTGCCGTGACACAATCCACGCATTAATTATGTTGAATTCAATTTCTTTTTAATCTTTAAAAAAGCTACATGGCAAGCACACTGGGAATCATTGGGATAGGTCTATCAGCAGATGTTAATAATGAGTCAGAATGAAGCCTACCGATGACGGCGGCGATGATGGCGCCGGTACTGACGCCGATGATGTAGTCGAACAGGTCGTTGACCCGGCGGCCCGTGAGCCGCTCGAGGTGGCGCAGCACCTCGATGGCGATCAGCCCGCGGATGCCGCCCCCGTCCAGCGACAGGATGCTGGGCCCCGGGCCCCGCGTCGGCGGGCAGTGCCCCACCAGCGCCAGCGCCTGCCACACACACCGTTGTCAGACACATTGCCACCGTACACAGACAGTATGACCAATAGACACGTCAGTAACAGACCTCGTTGACGGCGCCCTGCACCTCGCGCTCGGCGTCGCCGGCCAGCCGCCGCTGCACGCGCAGCAGCGCGCGCACCGCGCCCTCCTGCAACCACACCACCGGTATAGACTAGGAATACAAAAATTCTCAACAAAATAAATATTTTTTTACGTAAATGTGTTACCTTGATAGCATAATCTCGGGCCTCAGGGTACTGCTTGAGATGGTCGATGAAGTGTTCCGTCCTACTGAGAGCGCAATCGGCAGTCTCGGCCGTCACCAGCGCCGATATCACGTACGCCGTGCGAGAGTGGATCGACGTCTGCAATGGATTATTTTAACATTTTACTATCAGAAGCATGCTGTGTTTTCGTTACATCTCTAACAAGTTCAACGATAATAGTAACAAACAATATATGATTATACAATATATTGGGTGGACTTTAAATAGTGTAAACTCGATAGAAAACACTTTCCGATACTATTTATAAACGCGCAGTCGCGCCGTTTCATACTTTGGCGTTACGAAATGAGAATAATAAATAATGTCTAAAAACTACTGTTGATTACTATTTGTTGATGATACTTTTTATCAGTAAATTGATAACAATATAGAAGACTTATCAATTGACACAAGGTCAAACCTCTATTTAGAAATATGCAAATCTAAAGGCCAAGAGATTTCAAAACAAGATATCAATGCCGATTCTTATTAAAATACTAGCAGCCCTACCCGGCTGCGCCCGGACATGTATTATACCTTAAAACCTTCCTCATGAATCACTCTATCTATTGGTGAAAACCGTATGAAAATCCGTGGAGTAGTTTTTGAGTTTATCGCGAACAGACAGACAGACGAGGCGGAGGACTTTGTTTTATAATATGTAGTGGTAATGGAGTGATATATTTTTGTGGACCATCTGGGCAAACAAATTGTCCCACACTAGTTACTTTTTCTTGGAGGGAAGCAAGCAACTAACTTTGATACAGTGGTGCAATAAAATTTAAAATCATTGTTATTGAATAAGATTTTGTTATTATCATCACAATGTTACTTGAGATAAGTCATATATATTTTATATAATATTCAAAGTAAACATGACAGTTTGCATAACATCTGCGGCCTCTGCACTCTCACGACACTCCACTTTCACGCGCCGCTATCAGCTGATAGGATACAAAACACTTAATATAACTGTTTGTGGAGATTGTAAGAATATCACTGGATCGGATGATGCTACCTCAATGTAAATATTGGGCACAAACTGATAAGTAGTATGAATTTGGAAATTTATTTCCATCTATTATATGTATAACACACATTTTAACAGAGTTTAACAAGACTCTAGGTTACTAGTAAGTGTGATGACTTGCGCAGATGTAGGCCCTCTGATAAACATAGTTATAAGTAGTTATTTAATATTGCTGTAATGAATAACTATCAAATGGCTATACCTTCATAAATGGAATGTTTAACATGGCAGACAGCTTTTCACTTGTCTACCTGTTGTTTACATGGGAGTATAGTCAGCAGACAGACCTTAGTCACAACGGGCTTATTGGACTTCCAGCTGGGCTGCGAAATGTTGCCGAAGTGCAGGTCTTTCTTGAGCTTGAGGCCCTGCCACAGCGACTCCAGCGTGATGTCTCGGGCCTCCGAGCCGACCACCAGCCCATCATTGCTCAGCTTCTCCTCTCCTTTGAGTTTAGTTTCAAGCTTTGTTTGTTCCTTCATCACTTCTTTCTCTGCGGCCTCCTCGAGGGTGGTTGTGTTCACAACATGCTGCTGTTTGTCTGTGGGTGTGGCTGCCTGTTCTATCACCCTGGCATTGCTTGTCAGTCTGGCTACAACTGCCTTTTCCAGTCTGTTTATTAAATCTGGAGAGAAAATTGCTTTCTTTATTTTGTAGCCTTCTTTAAGTTAAAAAACAGATATAACACTACCTTCAACCGTTGTAATGCATGGATAAATAAACAAACATACACATGTATATTGAATTGATTCAGGCGTTACTCTATGGAAGTGCATGAAATAAACATATGTTAGATATGCATTACAGAACAATTGAATTAACACTATAGTATGTCGCACCAACCATGTCGTCGTTCTCGCAAATACCTAATTAGGTCAACTGAATAAATATTGTTTGATGACTAGAACTGGACAATGCATAGTTTTGGCTCCACAAAAATGGTATCGCCGCATACTGTTACGTTGCAGGGAAGATGAACACTGTATACTCACTTTCCCACTGCTCTGGGTTGGCGGGCTTAAGTTTCTGGGCGAGTTTCTCGACTTCAGCATTGAGGTTGGTCATCGACAGATAATGCCTAATGATGCGCCACTGGCTGCCCAGCGAAGACATCCTGATAGCGGCACTATTTTTATACGACTTACACAACAACTAAAATGAGACACTATCGCAGTGCGACAAACTTAGTGGTCGGTCACGTAAGTCAATATCTTTCGAGAAAACTCTGGTGCTGATGAACGCGCGCCAGCGGCGGCTCACTCGAAATACCAATCTACTGTCGCAGAGCTATTAATTTACACTCCACAGAAACTACGTTTGTTCACTTTATTTTGGCACTTGTAATACTTGTATGAAAATAAATCGATCGATGACAGTTTCCTGTCTGACTGACGTCAAATCGGACGATCAATGCTACCAACCAACTGCGAATAAGTTGGGCAAACCGGAAACTTCACTTTCGTTTGTAAATAAGCCAACAAGTTAACAAAACAAAGTCAAACACCAAAAGCACAGCACCAAAACTGTTCAAAACCACTGCTCTTTGAAAACCACCAAACGGTCTTTTCTTTTTACTTTTAATTACTGTATCGTATTACTTCCTCAACTGTTAATTGTATACTAAACTACCACACCGCTCATGACTACTTTTATACGAGTAGCATAACATGTTTGCGAATAGTTTTGCGACTGAGCTCGTGGTGATTGCGCGGGCAAATAATGTAGCGCTACGCAGCCGAGGCCAGGTGACGTGTCGGCGAGGCGCCACACCTCCCGCGCCATGCAATGAGAGTGCGCTCTATTTGTAAACAAACATCGTATGATCGGGTTTTGGAACCGTGCCGACTGTGCGATTTCCGCATCGGCGGTGGCGCGATGGTGTGGTGGTGACGGTGACTGACCGCGAACTCACCGCACACGCACATTCACTTCTCTGAGAAGCGTAGATGAATTTATGTATGTGTACGGCCGAAGCCTACTTACAACACTACCTACCTTAACCCATTACATATCTATCTCTTCTAATGAATATACTTACTTATCACAATATGTCATACATACCTATGTTACGTTAGTAGGTACTATTATTAATTCTGTGCCTATGTTCAATGGGTACCATGTACTTGATCGAAGGATACCATTGAATTTTATTTGAAATGAATATGTACCTACTTAGTTCTGTATGGAAACAAATTTGCTTCAAACATTTTAATGTGAGAAAACTACAGTCTTAAAGCCACTGCCTCTCACAATGTCAATTTCTACGAGCAAGTAGGTACCTAACATGAATAAGGTCACTATGTAAATTTTACATAGTGACCTTATTCATGTTAGGTATTGTAGCAGTAGTAAAACGCTACAGCAAAAGTACCTACTAATACTTAATTATACCTAATACCTACTTAATATAGAATCAAAGAGTCCACATCTGCTCGTGACGTGACTGGTAGGTACCTACTCATCATAAGCAAATATTGACCTAAATACTGCGTGTCGAATGTACTAGGTACGTAAAGATATACATGGCGAAATTTTGATCGTTCCGGACCATTAAAGGGGTGATTCAGCCCGTCAATATAAACAACTTTTCCTGTGGGACAAATGCTGTAAACTCGAAAAAAATTTCGACATTCCTATACAAATTGCCCGGGCGGCTGAACACTTTTGTATGAAAATGTTGAAATAAAATTCGAGTTTCCAGCATTGGTCCCATAGGAAAAATGGTTCATATCGACGGGCTGAATCACCCCTTTAAGGGTTCAGAACGATCAAAATTTCGCCATGTACCTATATACTACGTAAAGATAAAGTACGACGCATTTATGCTATCTGCGATAATATTTTGGCAGGTGATATTGATATCTTAGTTTGTTGTTATTACTCAGTGCCTTTATGTAACTTTGTTTGTTTGCAAGCTGCGGCAGCGGGAAACAAGACGAGATGTTTTCCCGTCGGTCATCTTGTTGTTGTGCACGCTGTTTGCTATGCTTGCGCTGCGCACTCAACCTTCACGTTTTTAATTCCGTGATGTTTTCAACTGAAATAACTCTGTTAGTGACTCACTAAGTTGTGTTGTTAATAGTTACCTGATTACAGACTATTGGATACCTATTTATTGTTACGTGGATTTGGAGTAAAACACCAAATTCTTCGGAGCTAATTTCTACACTACGAAATCCCAATGAGTGACCTGCCTGACCCACCACTGGTCTTCCAACATGTCGAATATACAACAAGTTAATCAATAGGATCATCGCTGGGGTCGTCGAAAATAATCTCATTTGTAGTGGTTAGGTAGGTAGGGTAAAACCACCGCTTATATCTGCCATGTCAACAAAATTTTACATTCATTTGCTCCTTATTCTCACATTTATAAGCCTAGCTTTCTAAGGGTTATTTAAAAAAAAAACTGTTATTATTTGACTTTCTTATAATGTCATAAAATTTCAATAACTTTTGTTTATATTTACGTTTTCTATTATCGGCCACTTGCGCCCAAAATTCGTCTACTTATTTGCCTAGTATCGGCCTAGGCAAAAATATTAAGAATAAAAGACGAATTAATTCTTAAAAATATATAATAGTATCAAATAGACGTTGAAGTAAATTTAAAAAAATCAAGATTTTACTTTTCTTTTAGAAACTTGAATATTTCTTAAAGAAAATACTATCAACAATTTATTATGAATTTAATATTACAGTCAAAGAAGGTGGGTGGAAGGTGGTGGCAAATGACAAATTAATCACTTTGAAATTGTTCTCAGTTATCACTCAGATCATTGGGGGCATCAAAGGCATTGGGGTTTAAATTAAACCACGAACACATTGCTTGTAGGGCGGTTAGCATATACCTACCCTATATTATTTTTTATACGGGCCAAAGTCTCATACATCGGCCGTAGTCAGAATTGTCCTTTTCGTCCGCCCCTCGGCCAATGTTAAAAATAATTTTAGCCTTATATCAGCCACCACTTACCTAGGTTAGATGGAATTTATTAATATTAATATTTGGTGGCCGGATCAAGATTTTGACTCGCCTTGTATCGGCCATTAGCATTTATACGGCCGATATCAGGCTTTTCCTGAAATAATCAACCCTAAAGCTGGCCAAAGTCAAAGTCAATCATTTCATTCATCGTAAGATATTTCAATTTTATTTAGTGAACGTCAATTTTTTTTCATAATTACTGGGTTTGTATAGAAAAAACATATTACTCCCCCTTTACATGTACGGGAGCGAAGATTTTTTTCTACCACTTTTTTGGCATTTTTAATATACATACCCATACCAAATTACAGCTTTCTAGTACTTAGTCTCTGAGTAAAACCGCGGACGGACAGACGGACAGACAGACAGACATGGCGAAACTATAAGGGTTCCTAGTTTACTACGGAACCCTAAAAACGGCTAAGTGCGAGTCGGACTCGCACACGAAGGGTTCCGTACCAGAAAAAAATGGTAAATAAAATACTTTTGTTGTATGGAAGCCCCCCTTAAATATTATTTTTATTTTACTTGTAGTTTTTGTTACTATTGTGGCAATAAAAATACAACATTCGTGAAAATTTTAACATCCTTGCTATTACGGTTCATGAAATACAGCATAAAACGCCAACAATTACTCTGTTGTATGGGAGCCCCCCTTAAATATTACTATTATTTTGATTTTAGTATTTGTTGTTTTAGCTTTAGTAAAAATACATAATCTGTGCAAATTTTAACTGTCTAACCGTAATAGCTATTACGGTTCTTGAGATCTAGCTGCGAGTGGTCGCCATGAAAAAGTGCTAAAATATCACGTTTCTTGTATGGGAGCCCCTTAATTATTATTATTTTGTTTTTAGTATTTGTTGTTATAGCGGCAACAGAAATCCACAATCTGTGAAAATTTTAACTGTCTGGCTATTACGGTTCTTGAGATACAGCCTGGTGACAGAAGGACGTCGAAGTCTCGTGAATAGGGTCCCGTTTTTACTCTTTGGGTACGGAACCCTAAAAATTAAGAACAAACAGAAGCCTCAAGATCTTGAATTAGAATTAAAAGGCAGACTCGAAAATTAAACATGTTGTTTATTAATAACTTAATGTATTTTATTAAACTTGACAGATTTATTTTTTATAAACAAATATCTGCTAACAGTCTGATTACTACAAAGCTTTATAGGATAGACGGTGCTCACTGCCGGCCAGCAGCTGGCGGCAGTGTGGCGCGACGTGCAGCAGGCCGCGCGCGCACACGGCGGGGCTGACGTGCGCGCTGTGCAGCTCCGACACCTGCGTGCTGCTCGCCGCCGCCCCGTCGCCCGACGACGTCAGCTTGCCCAGCCTGCGCACACACCACACACTTCACTGTCACAGCCACAGCTTCTTTTTGTGTAGCTAGCTCCAAGTGAGCTTTCGTTACATCGCCGGAATTTTTGAGGGGAGAGCAGAGTGCTCTCAACCTATAAGGCAAACATCACCAAAGGATCCCCAGGAGGGACAAACCTCGGCTTTGGGGGTTGCCTGGGTGCGCAAGGCTTGGACAGACAGCAAACTCATATTATGCCCGATGGGCCGAGATTTGCATGTATGGCCGTACTGAGAAACAATGGCAAAGCCTTTTTGCGACTAGGGGACATTATGCGAAAAGGGACATTTTGCGACGAAGCGCTGCAACTCTCATGTTTGCCGAACACAGCCACAGCCTGTATCTCTAACTCCCTATGCATACTTATAGAGGACTTATTATTTACTGACTGTGAGTAGGTACACTTCACTTCTTACTGAGTTTAACTACTTACTGAGTCTTCAATGTACTTAATTCGTCTATCCATCCGTCTATCTATCTGCCACCAAGCTCGCACTTGGCCATTTTTTTGTTTACGTAATCTGGAATATTTATTTTTGTTCACCTAGTTTTGGCTACTTAGCAAGTTTCTGTTTATCTAGCGACATTTTCACTTGGATTTAGCTACGTCTTCCATGGGCAAGGTGGTCACATTGATGAGGGCATACGGCTAAACTACTTTCCCTAAAAACATAGGTACCTGAGTAGAACATAAAAAAAATTCTGAGAAGAAAGTTTTTGGATGAGCTGATTGGTCTACTCCTAATGGAGGGAGACCCAGATTTTTTTGGATGTTGATATTCCTATATGTTATCTAAATGTGATGTATCTGGTAGTGTATGTCACCGAGCTTACCAGAACTCGTTGCCGGGGTGCGCGTTGCTGTCCCAGGCGTAGGACAGCACGAGCAGCTTGCCGGCGTGCGGGCCGCCCAGCCGCGCCGCCGGCTCGCGCCGCCACACCCACACCGCCACCCCGCCTGCAACCAATGTTGCTCGCACTCATAGATATCAGAATAGGTATTTACTAGGTCTCGCACTATAGTCAATATTCAATAGTAAATTTTTTTTATTCATCTTAAGATATTTTAAATATCATTTGGTGAACGACTTTACATAACAATTGGTTAACAACGTTAGATTATTATTTTTAACGTCAATAATTTACTTAAAGCTAACTTTATACTTTATACCACTTCCAAGGCGGAGTGCAGAAGAAGCGGCAACAAGCAGCACAGCGCATTTTCTCCAAATGACGTCAACATACAATCTAGATACGACTATTTCTCACAAGCTCTTCTCTTGTCATGCGGCTCTTATCTAATACTCGCTTCGGCACACATTTTTTGTTGTGTTCTAAGCTTCCAATAACTTTAAAAATTTTACACGCTATGTACCTACTTACCTACTATTGATATACTTTAAAGCATTTGTAAATAAAATCCGCGTAAGAAGAAAGGGACCCTAGTCTCGTACCTACCTATCTAAAGTTCCAAAGATAGGGAGGAATACTAAAGTTTTATCTATTTTAAGCGATAACTTAAGTAACTATCTGTAAAACTTTCTTCTAGCTATCATAGAGAATAGGTATTAACCTGTGTTTATTCAACCTGTTGGAAATACTGACCTCTTGGATGTGAGTCGGATTTCAATAATAATTTGTATTTATATTCGCTATCGTCACCAGTGTTTTTACATTTCTTGAATAATCCTGAAAAAATAGGACGGTTGTCAATAAAATATGTGCAAAAGCGAATAAAAAAAAACCGGCCATGTGCGTGTCGGGACACGCGCAGTGTAGGGTTCCGTAGTTGCGAATGACAACTTTGAGTTTACACTTTTCACACTCGCAGTTTAACGACCAAAAACATCTAACAATGAAAATTGTATGAAATTTTACATTTTCGAGTACATTTTATAAGTCGGATGCCTATAACTGTTTAGTTTGGACTAAGTACTCAGCTCTGATAGTTTTCCTTTCAAATTCAGTATATATACTACTGCTATAATTTTTTTCACGTATCTTTATATAACCATTTAGCAGATATAGGGGGGGGGGGGGGGGGGGGGGGGGACACACACTTACCTCTAATCGCACTTTAAAACCAAATATTTCGGAAACGGATCCCTAAATCGAAAAATGGTGTCCTCAACCTCACAATATTTTTTAAAGACCTATTTAACGATACCCCACGCGATGGGTTTGTATAGAAACAAAATTACTCTCCCACTTGTATGGAAGCTACCCTAAAAAAAAATTGTTTTCAAGATTTTTTTCTACAACTTTTTTGGCATGATTAATACCAAACATACCAAATTACAGCTTTCTAGTACATACTTATAGTCTCTGAGTAAAACCGCGGACGGACAGACAGACACACAGACATGGCGAAACTATAAGGAGCCACTGTTTACTACGGAACCCTAAAAACAGCTTGTACAGTCAGGCTTTGAACATCGAGTATACCAACTGATCGTGCAAGTCAGCCGACGGAATGAGCGAATATTTCAGGTATCATGTTATAAGCGATTGTGGCTTATCTATCTGTCTAACAAGGCATGTATCATTTTCAGTTTATTGTAGTTTTGTGGTCCTAAGGTCTCTCTAGTCACTAAATCATGAAGACGTAATTATGTTTGTCAGTATCACTCACGCAGCACGCTTTCGGCGGGCTTGATGTAGGCGAAGTTGACATCGGACACATTGTTCAGTAGATCCTGTGTCAACAGCGCGTGCACGCGTATCAGGAATGACAGCACGTACAACTCCACCTGGTGGGGAGAGATCTTCCACACACCCAGACCTGTTATGACAACAGAGCATTTTAATAATACAGGCTAATTTTGAATCTATGAACTATATTGTAATCTCGGGATCAGAATCCAGAATTATAAGTAAAATAAGAAATAAAACGTAAAAATTTTTAGACCTTTGTACAAAGTCGCCGATCAGCTGGGCGAATTTCCATGGGAAGTCTGATTTTATTTTTCGATTTCACCTTTTTAGGGTTCCGTAGTAAACAAGGAACCCTTATAGTTTCGCCATGTCTGTCTGTCTGTCTGTCTGTATAAGTACTAGAAAGCTGTAATTTGGTATAGGTATGTATTTTTATTATGGCAAAAAAGTGGTAGAAAAAAATTTTGAAAAAAAATTTTTTTTAGTATAGCTCCCATACACGTTAAGTAGGGGAGTAATTTTTTTTTTCTCTACTTACCCTTTGTGTGGGGTATCGTTAAATAGGTCTTTAAAAAATATTGTGAGGTTTAGAACACCATTTTTCGATTTAGGGATCCGTTTCCGAAATATTTGGTTTTAAAGTGCGAATTTTTGTTAGAGGTAAGTGTCCCCCTCCTCTATCTGCTAAACGGTTATATATGGATACGTGAAAAAAAATATAGCAGTAATATATATACTGAAGTTGAAAGGAAAACTATCAGAGCTAAGTATTAAGTGCAAACTAAAAAGTTATAGGCAACCAACTTATAAAATGTACTCGAAAATGTAAAATTTCATATAATTTTCATTGTTAGATGTTTTTGGTCGTTAAACTGTGAGGTGCGAGTGTGAACAGTGTGAACTCAAAGTTGTCATTTGCAACTACGGAATCCTACACTCCGCGTGGCCCGACACGCACTTGGCCGGTTTTTTTTTTGCATTTGTATTCCATTAGGGATTCTGATTCTGGGATTTTAATATAGCCGGTTTATTATTTTTGAAATGATTTATTATTACACGACACGGCAGAGCCGCTTACAGTTGTTGCGGGGCGCTACTAGCAATTTGTTTTGGCTCAGACAAGTCTTACCGGCTCCGATAACGTTGAGGAACGCTGGCTTCTTGGCGGCGCTGGCCCTGGCGTCGGCCTCCAGCAGCAGCAGGTCGGCGAGCAGCGCCAGCCGGCGGTGTGTGGCGGCGGCGTCCAGCGCCGCGGCGGAGCGCGGTCGCCGCACGAAGCGCGCCGAGAACACAAGCGCCGAGCGCGGTGACACTGGTAATTTGTCGCCCGCCACGGCTGAATACGTGCTGCTGGAGATCTGAAATACCTTGTAGTTAACTTCTCGAAAGTTCCAAAAGTACCAATTCAATCTTCTCCAGTTGGTTTTTCCTGCGATTTCACTCCGGAATATCTAATTTTCGATTTTGATGATTTCTCTTCAATTTTACACCTGTTTTTGGCTCCCAAACTTTTGCAATATTTGTATCATCATTATTGTCAAAATATTGTGCAGAGGCAAAAGTAACCGTGACTTATAAAATAAGTATTATGTCTGGTGCGCTCACCACCGTAACTTTGCACCACCGAGACGAAAACATCCAAAAATGGCATAAGTACCTACCTGTGGCAAGTTTTTTTAATGCATTTTTATTTCGTTGTCGTAACATAGGTAGGTACCTGGTAAAACTCTTCCCAAAGCTGTCGTTTGAGCCGCTTCACAGAGTCGGCCGCCGCAGGACCATATCCGTTCTCAGCAGTATTCTGTTCCTCGGTAATGAGAAGATCTTCACACTCCATGCGTCCCGGCCGCTGAAACCGAGGTCCTATGATACCTGCGGACGTACATCGTAACATACCATGAAATGTTTTTTTTTTGCCGTTCTATAATACAAAAATACTCATCGTATGTATACTTCTGATGTCTTAAGGGGTAGACCGCCTAAGGTCATAAGGCTTAAGTCTATGACTGGACTGATACCTGAGGTCTCCCATTCAATTATTACTTTACGATCTGCGCGACCAGAAGAGATACAGCTAGTGAGTTTTATATTTTCCTCTTTTTCTAGACCTGCACGGATGACCCCATAACATCCGAACATTTGACCTAACAATTCATCAACTCAACTGATCATCATGAATTTTGCATAGGTATACGTTGTCAGAGGTATGATAACTTTGAACCCAAATTTCCGAGGCATCAATATTAACGCAAGCGAAGTCGCGAGCGGAAGCTAGTAAAACAACAAAGCAAGAGAAGAAAAATATTCTAATCCTGACCAATAATAATAGCTTCCGACTCGACACCGTCGCGCCTCACCACGCCCGCGTTCGTCCGCGCGCCGTCGTTGATGCAGACGGTCGGCCCGCTGACGGAGACCAGAGCCGACAGCTTCAGCTCGTCGTAGCTCAGGCACTCCGCCAGCACTAGCGGCGGCTTCTCCGCGTCCGTGCCGATGGCCTCCCACCCTCCCTGACTACGCACAAATACAAACATTTAGGGCCGTCCAATTTCATTCCAAGACGTGAATCACGTCATGATTTTTTAGTATTTTTCAACAAATAATACAGGGCAATATCTTATTGAGATGGGTCTATTTTGGGATTAAATTTCCCAGAGCAGAATACGGTCGTCACTTTGAAAATAAGAATACAGAGAAAAGTCTAGCTTTAAAATATCAGAGAGAGAGTTGAAACTACAGTTGTGTCTCACCCTTTCCCTCCACTGAGCAGCTTCCAGACGTCCTGTTTCTTCATGAAGACGAGTGCACGTTTCTTCAAGATGCGGTCTATTAGGTCCAGTATTGACATATTGCTGTATAGGGCTTTCTCCACGCTCGAGCCGTGTTGTCTGAAATCGTTACACAATAAATACAGTCATCATCTGCCTTACCTTATCCCATTATCTGGGGTCGGCGCAATATGTCTTTTCCCTCCATATATTCCTATTCTGCGTCATTTCAGCATCTACTCCTACCCCCTCTAATATACACATTTCGTACTTCGTCCCTTAGTGTCACTCCACACATCCACCGTAGCATTCGCATTTCGGCAGAGTGAAGTCTCTTCTCATCCTGCACTTTCGTTGGCCAACACTCCGAGCCGTACAGCATCACAGGTCTTATCACCGATTTATAGATTTTGCCTTTCAGTTTACACAATAAATACAGTAACTTTATTTTAAAGTAGGTATATCACAAGTATTACAATGAGAGCAGAGAGCTTAATCATTATGGTAACTTTGAATATCTAATACTACTTATCAAACTTAACACGACTTCATCAGAAAATAACTTTGGATTGGAAAAGTCAACTACCATCGAAATATGGACGCTTTAACAATGCTATAGAATGAGTCAGTTTCCCAAGGTTGATTCTATTATGAAGTTCATAAGTACTTATAATATGAAACTATCATAGAATTATCTCAGGGTTGTATGAATCAGTGTTTGTATATCAGCGGCAAATGCGTTTTGAATTTCTGCTTCATCGGTTGTATTTTCGAATTGTCTTTTTATCATTTCGTCAGTTTAACGTGTTATGGTTCACGATAATATATCTTTATTAAGGGCACCCACCTCTTGTGCAGCAGAAAGTTGGCCATGAGCAGCAGCGTGCGCTCGTGCACGAGCGGGTACGTGGACGCGATGTTGTCGTGCAGCCTCTCGACGGGCGTGGTGAGCTTTAGCTTAAAGAGTCTAAAATAAAATCACTACATATTAATAACTTTCATTAAACTAGCTGGAATATGCTACGTTTTATGTGATTTATATTACGTTAAATGTGTCTGTAATAGGCTGTTTGGAGGCACGAAACACAGCACTATAGTCTGTGTTGCTAAAACATACGTACCTAGGGCAATAAGAAATAAAATTCCTTATTTCTTGTAGGTAGCTTTCCTTTACTCCAACTAGCAAAATATAACTTTTACCAAAGTTCTAATGCATAACTCATACAAGTAAAGATCGCAGGGCATGTTACTCGCGATTTTAAAAAAGAATAAGTACTTAAATACCTTTGAACAAGTCACAAAAAAAATATCAATTTTTAAATTTAGCAGTCAGCTGTATCTAAAATTACTAAAAAGTTGAGGAACACAAATCACTTAAAAATAATCAAAGGTCACAACAATTTTATTGTACCTTATGGGATCAAAAGCTCAATTTGTTAGAGTATATAAAGTAAGACAGTCCTGTAAGAATCGTACTTATAAAGCAATTGTGTTAAAAATATGTACCTACTATAGGTAAGGAAGAACAGTGTCTTCTAACAACTACTTTTGAAAAGTCTAAAAGGATACTCCTACCAGTATTACATAAAGACATTTATTTTTATTTTTTAGCAAATCCTGTTAATAGGGCCCTTCCCCGATCGAATAGCGTCAACGCGAGCATGGTCGAAAAGCTTGTTCTGTCCAGAGTAATGTCAGATAAACAGGCAAAGCGAAAAGAGCCCCTTGCTCTCGTCTCCCGCACCACTTACTGCCACATGGTAACAAGCTAGTGAGTACGCGAAGACATTGAACGAAAAATAGTGTGCAGAAATTTCATTAAACTTGTTTTATAACAATAAACACGTATTGTTTATTAGTAAGCCTTACAAGTTTATGAAAAAATAATTGTACATCTAGAATCTCCATTACATTTCCAAGGTTTCTAAAGAAATATTTTCTTTACTGTTACAATGAATGAGTACTTACATTATAAACGCCCAAAGTTCACATATGTGCAAAAAAAGCGGATTTTTGGAGGCCAATACCAAAGTTGTTTCTCCAAATTTTGATTTCTCGTTTCGGTAGAAACCTAGATATAGTGCACAAGATACCTTTTAATTGAAAAACTTAAAAGAAAGTTTTGTTACACCGCCATAATCACGTACGAACGTTTGTATGAAAAGAAAGACGGGTTGGCCGCCCTTAATATAACTTACTAGCTATTTTTCGCTGCTTCGTATGCGTGTCCATTTTATTCTGCTTTATCCGCGAGAATTATAAAATATGTAAGTAAATTAGCGCAACATAGGTAAGGTAGCAACCGGGAATACGCCCAGACGATGGAGGCATAAGGTATCATCAGTAGAGAGATAAGTTTTGAAGCGCACGCACAAAAATGACGTTATAGCGTTATAGGCATTTGTTTAAATCTTCAACATTCACAAAAAAATAAATATTGCCAAGTAAGAAGAAGATTCAAGCTATTACCTACCTGACGGTGTCGATGGGGAAGGGAGCTGGAAAACGCTGGCTGTTTGATATAATATCCTGTACGTCCTCTCGCATCTCCCGTGGAGTGACTTCTGCGCACTGCTGCAGCAAGGCTTTGGCTTCGTCGCTTATACTGGGCATGTCCCAAGGGTCTTTGCACCTGGAATTTGTAAATGGGACTTTGGAACTAAATAATTTTCAACGGGATAGTTAACTATTACAAATAAAACGTCGACTAGAAGCAATTAGTAATACTAAACATGGAACTGATTCACTGAGCGAGCGCGAAGAGTCTCTGTTTCAGCTTGGGCAAAATGTTCTTGGTATGTCTGTCCGGCTATTTTCCTCTACAAGCCGCATTGTTTAACCGAATCTCGTGAACTTTTGTGACTGCTCACAATTATTACATATATTTTTTTAAAGATTCAATTTTTTGGTTTTTTCAAAATTGTGAAATTGGCTCAAGACTCCATTGAGAACTCTTGGTGACTTTAAAACAAAATGGGAAGTAAGTATTATTACCCGATTGACCAATCCAGAGGGTGGGTATGGTCAATTATGGTATATGGGTGGGTTTATATTATGTAAGTAGATAGGTATGTCTGTTCCATTGTCACCTCCAGTAGTCCAAATGGCTTGACCGACTTTGAAATGTGAAGTGCCATTAGATTTTTATTCTTCTCCAGGGTGTTATTATAAGCTATGTGACAGCAGCATCAATATGGCGGACTTAAATTATCAAAAAGTTAGTAACTAGGATTTTTATTTTTGAAATAATTCTATTTACTAGTTGGGTATTTTTTTTCATGTTTATTTTTAATTTATTAAGTTTTTAACACATCTGCGATAATCTCATATTATTCAACGTAATTATATTTTTTGTTTTAAGGTGATGTGATGAATTCATGTACTATATACCCAAAAACAGACTGGCGGGGTCTACAGCTCAAACAGCCACTAATAGTGTATTGCGTCAGGCGATTAGGCAATTAGTATAAAGGTTTGTCAATGACTCACTGATACCGCGTGGTATCAGCAAGTCTGAACTAATGCAAGTGCAGTAAGTTTGCTTTTCAACCAAATTGTATGTAAGGTACTTGGTTTCTCTGGATAGGAAAGGTAGGTACGTAAAATAAAGTATTAGTTATGAAACTCTCACCAAGTGATTTTTTGCAGTTGTTGAACGACGTCCATGTTTTGGTGTTGGTCCGGCCTTTTGTACGGGTGTCTACCAATCTCACACTGATAACCTTTCTAAATTTTACAGTAGCTTTTCAGTCATCAAATTCCTACAATATAAAACAATGCTAAATATCATTAATTATTGAGAATCAATACAACAACAAGCACATCTTATATTTAAACTAAGTACTTAATACCTATTACAAAGATAAAAGATTTGAGTGTTTGTTTGTTTGAGTTGAATGCTCCGTATATGCTATAATTTACGCAGACATAGGTAGTTGCGGGAAAATTGATAGAATATTATATACGAGTACGTAGAATATAATAAGTTTATTTGCATTTAATACCCTATAATACGTATCGACTAAGTCACTTTCCACGTTTAGTCTAATAATTAAAAACCGGCCAAGTGCGTGTCGGGCCACGCGCAGTGTAGGGTTCCGTAGTTGGGAATGACAACTTTGGGTTCACACTATTCACACTCGCACCTTACAGTTTAACGACCAAAAACATCTAACAATGAAAATAGTATGAAATTTTACAGTTTATAAGTTGGTTGGCTATAACTTTTTAGTTTTGTACCTACTTAGTATTCAGCTGTGATAGTTTCCTTTCAACTTCAGTATATATATTACTGCTGTAATTTTTTTCACGTGTCTATATACAACCGTTTAGCAGATAGAAGGGGGGGGGGGGGGGGGGGGGGACACTTACCTCAAACAAAAATTCGCACTTTAAAACCAAATATTTCGGAAACGGATCCCTAAATCGAAAAATAGTGTTCTCAACCTCACAATATTTTTGAACCCCACACGATGGGTAAATAGAGAAAAAAAAATACTACCCCACTTTACTTGTATGGGAGCTACCCTAAAAAAAAATTTTTTTCAAGATTTTTCTACCTCTAAACTTTTTTGCCATGATTTATATACATACCCATACCAAATTACAGCTTTCTAGTACTTATAGTCTCTGCGTAAAACCGCGGACGGATAGACAGACAGACAGACAGACATGGCGAAACTATAAGGGTTCCTTGTTTACTACGGAACCCTAAAAACGTCATTTACTTGGGTATTAGTCACGTTAGTATTTTGATTGTGGACAATTATTGGTCACGTAAGTAAATGACGATATAAAGAATGTGAAATACCCAAACTTTTATGAAGATGTAATCTATTCAGTAGAAAAAGGGAAATAACCTAGCTACTTACGTACGTTTTCAACATTTAGAACACAGATAAGCAAAACGTTATCGCTTATGGTACAGGCACGAGAAATTACCGTGGTCTGCCGTCTGCTATAACGCCTGTCGCGCAGTGGCTGCCGATTAGACTGACCACAAACTATAGACGGGGAATGACACTGACTCATCCATGGTCTATCAGACATAATAAGAGATAGCGGATTTAATCAATGAACTTATCGTCTATTCATGTTTCGACTAGCCGAGTTTGACCAAAATAATACAAACCATGTTTGAAGTGCATATTATCTTTGAAGATAAGTATCGCAACGGAATTATCGTGAAGATTCTGTTGATATGTTGCTGCATTAAAGTACGTTCAGCCGTGAACTTCACGACTACGATCTAGTGACTGGAATACAAGTAGACTATCAATCAGTTTCGAAGATCACAGACAATATGGGAGGTTGAACAATGTTGGTCAGTAACACGCACGAAATGGCTATTATTTTCATGTGTAGGCAATATTATGAGGTACCTACCTATTCAGAAGAATCATGGATTTAGCCCGTATTGACAAAGGGACCAAGAAATCTTTGATCAATCAATGATCTAAAAAATTACTTTCTTATTTTTATTGTAAATACAATCGTTATTAATTTTCATTACTTGTTGCTATTCCACGAGTCGGTCTAGCCAAAGACAATATAATACTGACGTAAGTCCAGCCCATACCGAAGCAAAGTGGCAGTCACGTCACCATAATGAGGTTGCTGCGACGACGTAACATCAGGTTTTGGCTCCCCACGCGCGAGCCAGCCGCTTTCACCCCGCGCCAGTACCCGTCTAGTCTACGCGGGGCCCTGTCGCTCACTCGGACACCACAGAATCGACATGAAGACTGTTACTTACCTTCTTTTTATGGTTCGTATCCTGGAATTCTTAGTGTTTACCTATTGTAATATAAACCAAAAGCTATAAATCAGATAGGTAAAACGTGACTGTGAAGTGAAAGTGTCTCAAATGTGTGCTATTGGATGGTTCTAGTGCGGTTATGTATGAAGCATGACCTTTGGTTCATATGGGAGCATATGTAATGTAATGCTTAGTCTAGTTATTATAAAAGAATACGTAGGTACCTGTCTGTTTTCCAATTCGAACAGACTGTAAGTAGTTAGGTACATATATTATAACTACCTACTTATCAACTTATCATATAATTTATTATATATGTATATATCAAATAGATCTAGTATGTGCATTGTGCATCATTATATGAACACAGATGTAATAAAATTATATTTAAAGCCGTACTTAAGGTATAACTAATGGATACATGGAATACATGTACGTACCTAGTCAATAACAGTATATTTTTCTCAGGGCCAATAGTCAATTTAAGTAGCAGCTACTTGCCGTAAGATGGCGACACTAACGTATAAACTTTTAGAGTAAATATTCAAATCAATCCTCACCCAAGCGTGCTCCCAGTTAAGCCATCAGCTGTATAGTGGGTATGTTGAAGGCCGGGTAGATGGAGTACAAGTATAATTGTCTGAGTTGCGAAGGGAACCCCGCGCCGCTTGGATGGTGGAGTATTGTGTTCACTACTGCAGCACGGTGGCTGTTATGTCATAAACAAATATTTCCATGATATTCTAGTAGACGGTCAAAAACTAGGTTTTGTAAATGATACTACCTTCCTAGGGATCACAATCGACTCTAAACTACAATGGGGTGCCCATATTTCTAAACTTTCCAATAGGCTTAGTTCTGCGTGAGGAGGATAAGACAATTGCCAGATGAGGCAACTGCTAGGCTCGTATACTTTAGTTATTTTCATAGCTTAATGACATATGGATTACTTATGTGGGGAAAGGCAGCCGACATTAAATTTTTATTTTACAAAAAAGGGCAATTCGTGCCATTTACGGCTTAGGGTCGAGGGACTCACTCAGAGAGTTATTTAAGGACATAAATATTTTAACTGTAGCCTCACAGTATATATTTGATAATATAATGTACGCAAGAAAAAATATTTCTAAGTTTAAGAAAGTAAGTGATTTAATTGATAGACCCTTGCGTAACAATCATAGATTATTTCTTTCGCGGTTTCGGCTAAGCAGAGTTAGTGATTCGTTCATGAGGAACTGTATAAGTACGCTATTATAACAAATTGCCAAAGTCAGTCCTTGATATGCCTGATAGTAAATTCAAAAGTTATGTGAATTGATTATTATGTAAAAAGGCATAATATTACAAGACTGAAGATTACCTTACTGATAGCAATATTTGGCTTGAGCTTGGCGCAGACGCCTTGTAATTCTGTCTGTATACACAGAAAATATGACATTTTTATTTAATTTCAATAATGTGACATTTTGCTATTTCAATTTTACCTATTTAACATTTCAATGATGACATAAATTTTTTCCAATTCAATTTTTATCATGACATTTAATTAAAACAATGCACACTCAGTCCACAATATAGGTATAAGTAGTTTATAGGTCTAACTAAAATTGTGAGTTGACGTCGCTTGGAGAAAATGCGCTGTGCAGTTTGTTCCCACTTCTTCTGCACTCCGCTTTGGAAGCGGCCTAAACTTAGCCATAAGTAATTATTGACGTCAAAAAAATTGTTTTGTTGTAAAAATTGTAAACACAAGTATGACAATTAATGAGTGTTCAAAGAAACCTATATTAAATAAACGATTGAATCTTGAATCCCTGAATCATGAATGCTGACTGGTATTGCTTGCTGGCGAGTAGGCGACCCATAAAAAGAGAGTTTTTAAACCTGTAAAAAAGAGATTCTTTCAGCGTGGTCGGTTCCGAAACGCTAGTAGTCTGTAGCTTTGAAATCCTAATTAATAATATTAATATAAGTATTTCTAAGTAAGTAAATTAGAATTATTTAAATTATGAAATGACATGTAAAAGTGCCCGAACAGGCCAATTTTCTGAATAAAATCTTTGAATCTTTGTCGCAGGCGCTGGTGCTGGCGCTGGCTTTCAGCGCGGCGCAGGGCACGGTGGCGCAGCCGCGAGCGCCCAACTTCCAGTACTTCGAGAGGCAAGTACCTTTGCTATGTGCCAAATAGTAACCCACAACATGAAGTAAACAGTAACCAATGCTTGTTCTAATTTGCGCCTGTTAGTATAACGATATAATACTAACGTATAGACTACCACCCTAAATCTCTTTTCTTTCTCTCCAAAGATTTTGAATGTTATTTAAGATTGTTAATATTCGCGAAGTTTTATTATTGTTAAGTAATAACGTAATTTGTTAATTAGCATATTCAATATAATTTCCTAATGACATTATGTTGCAATGCTCAACCTCAGCTGACTCACGCACACAGTTATGTTTTGGTACTCAGAGCACAGAAGTGGCAAGTGATGTTGCACATAGTTTGAAAAGATGCATGGTTCTAGAAAGTATTCCTACTTCTATGGTGTTGCACATTTTACTGGTGATCCCTACATTACGAAAAACATATATCCCTTTGTGCAAAGTTACAGATTTTACTGTGATTCATAATCTCATTATTTCGACACGCGTTTATTTAATCCCATTGAAATAAAATATATTTATTCACATTGCTATTCTTATATTTATCGTTTTTCTATTCATCTAACCAGCTAACGATAGCCAAATATGATTGCCATTTGCAGGCCCAACTACCGCTACCCGTACTACGACGAGAACGGGCGGGGCAAGCTGCTGTACGGCTACGGCGGCTCCGAGCTCTACCAGTACAAGTCCTACTCGCCGCTGGAGGGCATCCACTAGCGCGCGACACGAGAATACTCTTACAATTCGTCCTAGACCTTCAAAGATCAGTTGAGGTTACAAAATAAGTAATAACTCAAATGTAATACTTGCACTGGAGGTGGCAGTAAGCCCCTCGAAGGCAGTCCGAAAGCCAAAATAGTACTCCAACGATCTGTCTAAAAACTCATTAACGAATCTATCCAGGATATACAGGCTGATTTTGAACCTATGAACCGCTGAATCCCTAATGGAAAACAGAATCAAAAGAAAAAAAACCGGCCAAGTGCGTGTCGGGCCACGCGCAGTGTAGGGTTCCGTAGTTGCGAATGACAACTTTGAGTTCACACTGTTCACACTCGCACCTCACAGTTTAACGACCAAAAACATCTAACAATGAAAATTGTATGAAATTTTACATTTTCCAGTACATTTTACGAAAAATGGTGTTCTCAACCTCACAATATTTTTAAACCTATTAACGATACCCCACACGATGGGTAAATAGAGAAAAAAAAATTACTCCCCCACTTTACTTGTATGGGAGTTAAAAAATTTTTTTTTCAAGATTTTTTTCTACCTCTTTTTTGGCATGATTAATATACATACCCATACCAAATTACAGCTTTCTAGTACTTATAGTCTCTGAGTAAAACCGCGGGCGGACAGACAGACCGACAGACAGACAGACATACATGGCGAAACTATAAGGGTTCCTTGTTTACTACGGAACCCTAAATAAATCGGACTTTCTAAAGAAATTCGCCCAACTGATCGGCGACTTTGTTACGTTGAGTTTTTTACGTTTTATTACTTATTTTTCTTACAACTCTGAGATTACAATATAGTTATTAGGTTCAAAATCAGCCTGTAATAATAATCATTGGTACTGTACTGATTTGATTGCAGTCAATCAGTATCAATTATTGTGCACAATATAATAATAACTACCTACTACGTCTCGTTATTACATGAAAGTTGTTAACTCCTGGATTTTTAACTGTTCCGAATTTTAATCCAAAAAACATGCATTGTAATAATTTTGAATAAAAGAATATTCTATAACTGCATGCTCAAAGTGCGAGTAGTAAATATATTTTATCTATATGGGATAAATAAAATTTAAGTTAGACATAATCATCACAAATATATTTAATTATTATTAATGAATAAATAAATACTTAATTCAGTTTTTCCACCAAAAATATTTTTATAGAATAACATAAATGATATGGTGTGGTGATATCTAGTGATAATATGAATAAAGTTAATACATTTTATAAAAGTAAAATTATGGTATTTTTTTTTAAACATGATTATGCTGTACTAATAGGTAGGTATTGTGATGAATCCAACCAAATTTAGTAACAGTAGAGTTTACAAGTGTTCCTAAAACTTAAATATCCAAATATATACCTAAAAGTAAAATGTAAATAGTATTGGCATTTATTTTCATACAGGTTTACCTGCTTCAAACAGCACGTCGCGCGGCCTTGAGGTGTTAACACAACACGTTTATTGTTTGTTCGTTTATACTAGAGCTGTTCATATTAGAACTACATCGCGCGAGCTCGTCAGTTCCGCGCAAATCCTAACACAACCGCCAACTTGATAAGTGTTTAGTTCTGTGTAACACCCTAATAGAACTCTAAGCTGTAAAGAGGTGCGGTAAAATGCTGTTATGGAGAGCAGTGTTGCTGCTGTCGCTGATAGCAGCGGCGCAGTCAGTACTGGTGTACTCGAGTTTCTGGGCGCCGCTGTTTAACCCCCGCATTCTGAACTACCAGGTGGACGCGGCGTTCCCCCCGGATGCCGGTCGCGACGCGCGAGAGTCCTACCAGCGGGCGTACGGCCCTGGAGGAGTCAATCTCATTGCTGATTCAGGGAATGGGAAAGGCCCCAGTGAATTTAGGGGAGATAAGGTAATCTATACTAATATTATAAAGCTGAAGAGTTTGTTTGTTTGGCTGAACGCTCTAATCTCAGGAACTACTCAGCCAATTTTAATAATTCTTTCACCGTGGAATAGGAACGTCATCCCTGAGTGCCATAGGATATGTATGTATGTAGCTACTACAATCGAAGCCTGGGCGGACTGCAAGCAAAGTTAATATCCACAAGTTGAATGTTATATAGTATCTCTGTTACGGTAAATTTGATTAATTAAAAATTATTAATAATTTTCATACATTATTAATAATAACCTAGTGTTTTGTGAAATGTGAATAATTCATTGAAATTAATTACTTTTTGTAGTTATTATTAATAATTAACTACAAACATTGGTAAAAGTAATAAAATTAAATAAGACCCCAAGTTTTGTTGTCCAGCAGGGATTTTTTTATAATATCACACACAGTCTTATAATTGTACTTGTCTCAGATCACACAAATAAACACTTGTTTGTGTTCAGTTAATGTTGAAACTTGTTCTAAAACAAGGACCCACTCGTACTTGTTTAAAAAAATTGAGATATTATATCATTCGCGTTTTTATTCAATAAGTTGTAATTTTAAATAATTAAACCGACTGCAATTTTTTCTAATAGCTGAAACATACTTACATCTCTATTTTATAAAATTACTGAACCGATTCTGAAGAAACTTGCACTGTTCCCTAAAAAAGAAAAACCGTCATCCAGCGTTTTGCATAGTATCGATCCGCCACTCGTTATTAAGCTTACGCGTGGTGACATGACTTCCAGGTAGAACCCTACCTGCCCTATGGATTTCATCAATCAATGGGTCATCAGCCAAAGGGTTCCGGCAGTACCCGAGGGTCACAATGGGTTCAAACGGTACCATTCACCCCAAGGTCCTATCGGTTCCTAAGGGTCCCATTAGCTTCCAAAGATCCCATTGGTTTCCATTGGTCCCATTGGATTCCATGGGTCCCATTGGATTCCATGGGTCCCATTGGGTCTCATGGGTCCCATTGGGTTCCATGGGTTTAATGGGTCCCGTTGAGTGTCATGGGTTCCATGTGCCCCATTGGGAACCATAGAATCACATTGGAACCCCCAGTGGGTTCCAATGTGATTCTATGGTTCCATGTATGTGTTTATTTCCATGAATCTCATTGTGTTCCATGGGTCCGATTGGATCCCATTAGGTCCCATCGGTACCATTGGGTTCCATTTTGGCACCATCCACAGAGCCAAGAACGAGTGAATACGAAATGATTGCTGACGTCACAAAGAGTGGCGGATCGATTCTACCGGTTTAAAAATTGAGCTCCAGGTCTTTTTAAGTCTCCACCGCTGGAGTACTACTCTCTGTACTACCAGAGCCATATTAGCCAGAGTGCTTACGTTTGTTTTTAAAAAAATATTACATTTATCGGTATTAAGGTTACATTATTAATAATCACCGACAAATGTGATTAATTTCTCACTTTTACCTCGACTTTCGGTAATTATTAATAATGATAGACAATTATTAATAATTTTCAATTAATCACTCTTACCGTAACATCTCTATTCCACAGAAGGGCAATTTGCCGTAAATGTACTAAATAATAGTCAATATTAAAATCAAACAGCACAAGCATTGCTCATTTTAGATTCACTTGAAGAATAGTAGGTTATAAACAATAAGTATTAAAAAGAAAAATATGTTAATTTCCTTTTACAGAATTATGGAGATGTGAAGTTTTACTACACTTATCCCGGAGCTCAAACGTAAAAACACAAAAGTCGCCACGCGTCTAAAATTGCAAAAACAATGTCTGCATAGTCATAGCAGAACAAATTTAAATTTAAAAGTAAGAAACCTAGCTTGTGATAAGTCAGATTCTTTTCTTTATTACCTGCTAAAACTACCGGTTTGCAAATGATAAAGTGATAGCGGCTGGTTCTTCATATCTGTTCTCAGTGTTGAGGCATATGAACACTACATGCTACATCATAGAAACCAGATTTTCCACTAATCTTATGCATATTGTTGAATAGCAATAGGAATTTATAATAAGAAAATAGGTACTATTCATAAAAATTTTTACTTATATGGTTTTTTATTTATAGAAATAGCAAAAAGTTTTTGAGACACCGATGTGAGTGCATTTTAAAATTTGATGGTGATAATTTTATTAATTATGCGTCTCACTATGAATTAATATCTTTGTGATATTGTAGCAATAAAAATCTTACTAAAAATAATTAATTTATTTACCCTTAACTCCTAAACTTATAAATACAGCTGCTGACCAGACCATCATATCCTGCGCTTCTGCGTGCTGATGTACAGCACATTGTTGCCGCGGATGAAGGCGTCCCCGTACTTGTTCTTGAGCTGCCCATTTACATACTCCTCCGTTTGCTCCAAAGCTATGTTCATGTATCCATCTAAACACGCCAACACTCCTGAAATTAACATTTTAAGCTTTGTGATAATGACTTTTTCAATATTTGTATTTTGAAACACTATAAATCGATTTATCTTTTGTACTGTATCTATATTCATTTTTTTTAACGTGCTTCGGAAGGCACGTTAAGCCGTTGGTCCCGGCTGTCATCGTTGATGGCAGTTGTTAAGCTATGTCAGATGCCTTAAGGCAGCTTGAAAAATCTGACACCAGTGTTGGCCACTTACACATACGAAAACCAACCATTCATTTTTTGGAGACCAAGGAAAAGTTTTGTTAACCAACTAAAGAAGAAGGCTGGTGTCATGTTGTATCAAGAGCTTAAGTCTAAAGCAGAGGATAGAGAAGTTTGGCATATGCTCCATCGACAAGAGCTACGAAGCTCTTAAATAAGAAGGCTGTATCAACTTAACAGTTAAATATGTATATGGAACCTTTTTTAGGGTTCCATACCTAAACGGTAAAAACGGGACTGCATTACTGGGACTTCAATGTTCGTCCATCATCTCATGAACCGAGATAGCTAGTCAGTTAAAGTTTTTGCAGATGATGTATATCTGTTTCTGCTAAAACAACAAATACTAAAAATAGAATAGAATAAATATTCAAGCAGGGCAAAAAACATGTCATATTTTCCTGTTTATTGCTCAATAATCTTATGTTCTACTGATAATGGTAAACCTTTAGTGCACAAGTCTAACTCACACTTGCCCAATGTTTCAAGAAAATATACAATGAAATAGAAGTAAAACAGATTTAGAAACTTAGTGATCGCTTAAGTGCTTAATCTATGAAGTAGGCAAACAATATTTTAAGGAAACGTGGAGTGCCCTGAAGCTAAGTACATTACATGATTTATGAGCAAAACAAACAGACTATTCAAACAATCGGAGACTATTTGCGCCTGCGACAAGGTTGCCGTCGTCTGGACGCTAAGCGAAGGCTCATTATAAGCTTTACTTAGATTCGAGACATCAAGGATTCGGTAAATTGTAAACAAACACACGTACCTCGGTAATCGACGCCGCTGTTCAATTTCACTACGACGGGGCGGCCATGGATTTGCTGGATGAAGGACGACAAGGCTTCCTTGCGACTCATTATTAACTAAATTTTTATTTTCAGGAAAATTAAATTACAAAACACACAAAAGCCGCTAAGCTAAGCTACCAGCAGCACAGCAAGATGAGGTTAGATAGAGTTAGAAAATGTAATTTACATTTGATGTAATGTAAACGTCACTGTCATAAGTGTAGTTTTTTACACGAAAGCAATGACGTATATACGCATACAGCCAAAAATATGGAAAAAAATCTGCGACTTTCAACCACAGATATATATTATAAGACGCTTTCAACCACATACCTACGTGAAAAAAGAGCACAAAACGCTCTCTGAACCCAGACATATGAAAAAAATATTTTTCAACCTTAAACATTTACCCTACTGACCCACCCAGATAGAGGGTTATGTTTTTCACGCGTATGTATATATATATGTATATATATATCATAGAAGTATGAATAAAGACGATTTTTTTAAAATCTATGATGTATATATATTACTAGCAGCCTTCCCCGGCTGCACCCGGGCATATATGTGCCTTAAAAGCTTCTTCATGAATCACCCTATGTATTAGTGAAAACCGCATAAAAATCCGTGCAGTAGTTTTTGAGTTTATCGCGAACAGACAGACGTAGCGAAGGACTTTGTTTTATAATACATACATACATACTATCACGCCTCTTTCCCATGGGGGTAGGCAGAGACCAAGGACCGCCACTTGCTACGATCCTTACAAAACTCTTTCGCTTCATCAACATCCATCACTCTTTTCATACATGCTCGCCGGTTTCGGGTACTCCTGACTTGCCCCTTGACAAAAATGTCCGCAATCTGGTCACGGTATGTGCGTCAAGGCCGGCCCTGACTTACTCTTCCGGTCACATCTGCCTTATAGAGTTTCTTTGCGAGACTTCTTTCATCCATCCTTTCTACATGTCCAAACCACCTTAACATTCCTTTCTCAATTTTTGTCACTAAATCCTCTTTCACTCCACATCGCTCCCTCACTACATCGTTTCTCACTCGATCTCTCAAATTTACACCACACATGCTCCTAAGCGCACGCATTTATCCTACTTTCATGCTTCTTCTGCCATACCCAACTTTCACTTCCATACATAAGGGTGGGCAACAACACTCCCCGATGAACAGCAAGACGTGCTTTAATGGACACCTTCCTACTGTTCATAAAGGAATGCAATGCTCCATTCACTCGATTACCAGCAGCCACTCTTCTTTCTATATCCCTTTCGTACCTTCCATCTCTAGTAAACACACATCCTAAATACACAAACTCTTTTGCTTGCTCCACTTTTTCTCCGTCTATAACTATATTGCATACCGTTGCACTTTCATCCCTTTCAAAAACTATCACTTTAGTCTTATTAACATTTACTTTCATACCCTTTCTTTTAAATGCATCATTCACGCCTGTTACCATCATCTGTAAATCCTCCTCAGACGACGCAAGCAGAACCTGGTCATCGGCATAAAGAAGGCATTTGATAAGTAACTCTTTCATTCTTAAACCACTTTCATCATCTTTCAAACAACTGTCCATAAATAAGTTGAACAGCCATGGCGAGGCTACACATCCCTGTCTGACACCCTTGTCGATGTCAAACCAGTCTGTATAGTCCGCGTTAATTCTGACACAAGCACTGGAGTCCTTATAAAGAGACTTCAGTGCCTGGATCAGATGGCCGCTCACCCCATATGCAGACAGTGTCGACCACAATTCATTCCTCACCACTCTGTCATAGGCCTTTTCCAGCCCCCTTATTTACTAACTCGGATGACAGGTGTCGATGCCTATCAATCCAGAATTTACTGTTACAATGCGGGTTTTACTTGATCGAACTTTTTATTTGAAATACAAAAACCGCATTGTAACAGCAAATCCTAGATTGATAGGCATCGACACCTGTCATCCGAGTTAGTAAATAGGGGGGGCCACTAATACGCAGTACACTTTTTGGCCTTTAGCCAAAAATTTCTCCAGAATGCATCGCATGGAAAAGACCTGATCTGAACATCCCATTCCTTTTCTAAATCCCGCTTGCAAATCCCATATCTTATCATCCGTATCTTTCATAACCCTTTCAATCAATATCTTTGCATACAGTTTGCCAACCACACTAAGAAGACTAATGCCTCGGGTAATTCTTGCAGTCTTGCTGTGAGCCTTTTCCTTTATAAAGTGGCACTAAAACGGCCCTACACCAGTCTCTGGGAACCACGCCTCTTTTAAAACACATATTGAAAAGACTACACAGCTGACTAGCCACGAGGCCTTGTCCAGCCCTTAGCATTTCGACAGTAATCCTGTCATATCCCCCAGCCTTTCCTGCTTTCATACAGTTTAACGCTTCCACAACTTCTTCAATTTTTATTTCCTCATTCATATCTTCTGCTTCAATCTCTTGTATCACATTCTCTGCAGTAACAAGCCTTCCTACATCTTTTTCAAACAACCCTTCAAAATACTCCTTCCATCCTTCTAAAACATCTTTTTATTCAATAAAACTCTGCCATTCTTATCTCTGATCTTATAGAGCTCTGATTTTGTTTCTTTGCATCTTACCTGTTTTATCATAGAAGTATGAATGTGACGAAAATTTTTTTTTTAAAATCTATGTGTTTTATGCACTTCCAAAAATATTTGACATTGCTCTTAAAATCTTGAGACAGCCCTACATAAAAATCATCCTTTTGCATATCCTTCTTTTCTTTTACACATCTTCTTATATTCCTCCTTAGCAGCCCGCAAGGCCTCATCAGTCACCTTTTAAACCGCTCTTAGAGCAAGCCAATCCTTCCATGCTTTCTTCTTTCTATACACAGCATCCTGTACTTCCTTGTCCCACCATACATTCGTCAACTGATTACCTCTCTTTCTTTTTGATGTCCCACAAATATTCAGTGTTTTATAATATGTAGTGATATAGATGTCCGTTCTATTGTTACTACCTGTAGCCTAAACGCCTTGACCGATTTTGAAGTGTGAGGTTTCATTATCGGATTTTTATTCTTCTATTCTTCCCTGGACTGTCAATAGCTATGTAATGTACGTTTTCTTTTTTTAATATTTTATTAGGGTTCCGTACAAAAGTTGAAAAACGGAACCCTTATAGGATCACTCGAGCGTCTGTCTGTCCGTCCGTCCGTCTGTCACAGCCGATTTTCTCCGAATCTACTGAACCAAATTAGATGAAATTTGGTAAGATAGTGTAATCCTATGACCCAAACACGGATGTGCAAAGTAAATAAAGATTTTTTTTAAATAAGGGTCATATTGAGGGGCCCAATTACAAAATTAAAAGTTTTGCAAACCTTACTGTGTCATATATCAAATGAAAGGGCTCATTATGAGGATCTCAAAAATATTTTTTTTTTTTCGGGTAAAATCAATACTTTTGATTTTATTCACGAAAGAAGGCAAAAATTGACCATTCCCCCCCCTGATCTCCGAAACTAATGGGCCGAAAATTTTGAAAAAAATACAAAATATAGTTCGTTCCTTGAAGATTACAGGAAAATAATAAGAATTCTATCACTTGAAAATTAAGAGGTAAACTCACAATAATAAGTTCATCTAGGGAAATAGTTCACTAAAACACCACTAGATGGCGCTAGTCAATTGAATAAAACATTTTTTGCTCATTGTGTGTGTGTTCACGAAGCATATTGTATATTGTACGGAACCCTCATTGCGCGAGTTTGACTCACACTTGGCCGGTTTTTTTTATATATCTAGGTTTCATTCTAACTTTACATTTACATACGTACTATCAGGTCTTATTCCCTTGCGGGGTAGTCAGAGCACAGGTCTATGTATAACCTTAAGGCCGCGTTTTAGCATGTTGGTGCGCTTGTAAGACGAGAAAGGAATTAAAATAGTGATTGGTTGCCAGCTGCATCGCCTATAGAAACAAAGTAAATTTGCTTCTATTTCTAATAGCAAAATTTATTAAAGAACCTAGATTACAGCTACACTACAGCTAATCCTATAAGCTATCCTCGTCCAGCGTGGTCCAAATGTAGCCGGCGCAGTTGTTGACCTCTTGGTCGATAAGCGGGTATGGGCTGTTGCTGGCTTTGTAGTAGTCGGAGGGCGCGTGCATCACAAACTCCATCACTTCCAGCTTGCGCGCCAGCTCCTCTTCTGGGCCTGGAAGAAAATAGGTACAGTTTAGTTACTTTGCAGAGTTTGCAGCAACAGGCATGAAATAGGTTGGTACCAACAATGGCACAGCTAGGAGGAGGAGGCGGCGTGAGCGGTCTCCTCGATATAAAAAATAAAACATAGGCACCTTTGGTCCGGTTGTTTACAAGGTTTACAGGGTGTTTTGATATGCTTATTCTCTGGGGTTACCAAGTCAGTCATTTTGAGAGACCGCCTTCAAAGTTGCAGTTTTGCCTGTTGTTATCAAGACTGGTGGTAGATTTTTCAAACTGGCTAAAGGCATATGACATAGCTTAATGACTGCCATCATTGATGACAGAAGCCTTCTGAAGCACGGAGGACCTGGAGATATGGCGCGGGCACCCCGGCCCCGCGCCCGCTCCCTCCTCCAACAGCTGACACTTCTCAAATCGCGCTCGGAGCGATAGCCGCGTCGATTTTACTGTCGGGCGATAAAAATTGTAGATACATATTTATTTTCCTATTTTATACATTCAGTCCTCTAATTGAATCAAAGTTTATTTTACTCTCACGGATAGGGATTCGTGGTATATCCAGCTTACGTGCACCTTCTGAAACATGCTCTTATTTAAATAAAGAAATTCCATGTGGGCATTTTCCCATATCTTATTCCTTTATTTAAATAAGAGTATAATCAAAATAGCATTGTGAATGCAAAATAACACCTCTAGAATTCTTTGACATGCTTCAAACTCACCTAAGATATAGGTGGCTGGATCGAATCCCTTCTCAGGCGGGGGGCTAGCTTTGGTAGGCAGCAGCCAGGTCACCACGGCGCTCTTCTCGCAGTACTGGTCTGTCATGAAGCCCCGGATCTGAGCATAGTACAACCCTCTGTCCACGTCCACCATGGATACAATGTCACCTACTTGCAAGTAGTTACCCTAGTAAATAAATTGTTTGATTACAATTACTCGATACCTTATGGTATACAATTTATCATAAGCATACATATTCTGACACAAAAGCACACATGTTTTTTTTTCTTACTCTTCCACATTTCAACTACAAAATGGATAATCTTGAAATTTTGCATACAAAATACTATCAGGCACAGAAAAAGCCATTGAGAACTGCGTACCTACTCAATCAATGTGAAACTGAAAAATGTGCTGAGATTCTTTCAGTAACTGTTTGTATGGTATGATATTCCAGCAAGATAAAAACAGCACAAAACTGTCAATAGTTAAGATTCCTTTAGAAGGTAGGCTAAGTCTTGGAGGTCAGGTAAATTGAGACTGGATTACCTATCCAAAATGAGGAATGAAACTATTGATTCAATAAGACAAAGTGATAATTAAAGAATTCAATCAAAACTCTTGCCTTAATGTTAGAATACAATGTGGCATTAGCGCATTTCTTAAATCCTGATAACAGTCTATAGGTATAGGTATACCTTGTAAAACACAGAGTCACTGGTGACGACGGTGGGAATGGGCGCCGGCGCCTTGACGGGCGGCCGCTTGAACAGACTCCGTCGGCCGCGGCCGCGCGGCGCGGGCGGCTTAGCTGGCGCCGGAGCTGGCGTCTTCGGCTTGTATCGAGTGGAGCGAGTGCTTTTCCGCGTCCCTTTGCCGGTCGCCTTCGCTGGCGTTGAATCTTCTTTGCCATTCTTACTATCTTCATCATCCTTTTTATCCTCACTTTCTATTTTTACCACGACCTCGAATTTGTTGTCTTTGGCTGCATTTGAGAGGTGGCAGTCATTGCAGATCTGCCCGTTTTCGGCGCTTCTCCAGAGAAGCGAGTCGTTGGTACTGCACTGGACGCAAACTGGCTTCGGCATTTTCTAAATAAATACTTCTTATAAATGCATAACTTGGATAGTAAGACTTGCGGTGATTATAAGTTTTTAATTCTTCTGTGCTAAACCATCTATAGGTCTAATAAATTGATGAATTTGCTGAACAAAAATCACAACACAACACAACACACAACCGAGCACACAACAAACATTTTGTAGTTGACTGGTTGACTGATGACTTGATTTCACTTTGACATTGACAATTTTTTTTTTAAGCTCTGCCGATTCCTTGATACAGCCATAGCATGGCCACGCAGATTGAATTAGCCACTCGATACTAGATGGCGGTAGTCTGCACCGCCATACTTGGCCACAAATTTGCCTACTTTTCGCCACTGTAGTGTATGCGTCAGTAATACAACTATAGGAATAGTTTTATACACTGTCTCGTGCACACGGTGCGGAAGGGAGCGATGCGCGTCATTAACGGACATTACTGTGAGTGCGGTCGGGTGTGACGGACGTGTCCTTGCGTGCATGGTGTGTTATCGAGCCAGTGCATTGTGAGTAACCGGAGTATACTACAGCCACCTTAATTTGGTCCAATATTTTTGTATGAGGTGGGCAGTATATACGTATGGCGCTGCACACTACTGCCATCTAGTAGCGAGTGGCAAGCAGCCACTCGATTCTAGATGGCGGTAGTCTGCGTCAGCCTAAACTTACTAAATATAGGTTGTCATTTAAAAATATTATGCCTAAAATATTGCTCTGATTTTTAATAAGATATATTTTGTGAATAATGTTTTTATATTCTCAAAATAAGGAAGATACATTGTTGTGTAGCTACGAGTGGCGCCATCTATGCGAGTCACTGAGAACAAATCATACGATTAAGGCGTTGGGACCACATGACGTTAGTATTATTACGTTAGTATTGTTACGTTAGTATTATATTGTCTTTGGTATTGTCTTTGGCATGGCTTTGAAATGATAAACAATACATATTTTACTATTTGACAACAGATGGCGTAATAATAATTAACTGTGTGTAAAAAAATCAACGTAGAGACTAAATACGTAGATTTTTGTTTGATTTTGCTGAAACGTATGTAAATCTACGATCTAGTTGTTTAGAACGTTTTGTGTTCATTTATTGAGTATGCAACATGCAGTTGCATTCATTTATTAAAAAATAAGATATGGGTATGTCAAAGACAATATAATACTAACGTAATAGACTGCCGAATAACCTCTCCAACCCGTCTGGCCAGCGTGGAGAGTGTAGGCCAAATCCTCTGACTGCTCTGGCAGTACAGAGAGGGTCGTGCTCCTGCAGTGGAGACTAATAAAGACCTGATGATGATGATGATGAGACTGCCCACCTCATACAAAAATATTGGACCAAATTAAGGTTGCGAAAAGCAGGCGAATGTATGGCGCAGAAAAGTTGCTTGGTAGTCGATTCTAGATGGCGGTAATCTGCGTTAGCCTTTAACTTAATAAATATACGGTGTCATTTTAAAATATTATGCCTAAAATATTGTTTTGTTTTTTAATAAGATATATTTTGTGAATCATGTTTTATATTCTCATGATACGGTAGATACAATGTTGTGTAGTTTCGAGTGGCGCCATCTATGCGAGTCTCTGATAACAAATCGTACGATTAAGGCGTTGAGACCACATGGGTATGTAGTCTCAACGCCTTAATCGTACGATTTGTTCTCAAAAATGCGCATAGATTGCGCCAATCGAAACTACACAACATTGTATCTTCCTTATTTTGAGAATATAAAAACATTATTCACAAAATATATCTTCTTAAAAATCAGAACAATATATAGTCTCTGAGAACAAATAGTACGATTAAGGCGTTTATATTGTCTTTAATATGGGAAATAAAAAAGCCATAAATTATTGCGATATCTAGGTATATTTATTTAATTCGACTACGGAGATGGATGGATTGGAGACTTTGAACCTAATGAACAAGAAAGCAAGCAAGCAAGCAAAGGTATGATAGACAACAGCAAAATATCGTCATGTCTTTCTGTGTTCTGTGGTCCTCTCTATTGAAATTAGGATGTTTTTAATTTCAATAGCCTCACGAAGCATTCTTGGAATGTATCTGTTTTCTTTTGCAAAGACTTGAGGATTATTAAAACGTATAATATAATGGTTGGGTTTGTCTAGGGCGTGTTCACAGTCTGCAGACTTCGTTGAGCATCTATTCTTCATGTCAGCAATAACTATGTTCTTTAATACGGGACCAATGCTTCTCTTTGTTTTGCTTGACTGTAAGTGCGGTCTATCATACATTGGGCAAACAAAGAAATCGCGTTTTGATAATGCTTCGTGAGGCTATTGATATTTAAAAAACATACTAATTTCAATAGAGAGGATGGTTGGCAGTTACCAGTAGCTTGGGATCCAGTCATCAATTTAATTAAATCTCAAGCTAACCTAAGGAGACTTCAAGACCTTCAGACAACATGAGCCAACACTGCGTACATACGGAAAGTTATTAATAAATATTTTAGACGGTAGGTTTTGGTTTTTGCATAGTTCTCATAAAATACTAGACAAGTGTCTACTTAGTCTATCTGCGATCAAGAACACTATAAAATGTTCGAAACTTTAGGTGTATAAATAATGTAATAAACGCGATTTAACCGAATTAAAATTAATTTTATTAAAAAGAATTACTGAGATATTCAAGAAATAAATTTCGCGTTTTGTGACGTCATTCGCGGACGCTTTTTTTCCTACCCTGATTTAATCCTGTTTAAGTATACAGATTTTTCGTACAAAAATTATAAACATTTTTTTCTTAATAGTAGACATATAAGATATTATGTTATTAAGAATATTGATTTTCTTCCATATTCCGAAAAATAAAAAGCTTCAGCGAAAATGACGTCACTTAAAGAAAATTTAAAATTCCAGTTATGACGAAATTAGTTTCTTAAAATATTGTTTTATTATTGTTTAGTTGTTTAAAAATATACAACTATGTCAACTTTTTCCCAAATTTGGCAGAATTTAGGGTAGTTTTGCTATCCGGATCGGACCCATACCAAAGAAACTAAAGATTTTACAGGAAATATGTTCAAAAATCAAGGATTAGAAGACTATTTAAGCTTTCAAATGAGTATAATCTCATCCCATCCCAACTAATATTATAAATGCGAAAGTGAGTTTGTTTGTTACGCTTTCACGCCGAATCTACTGAACCGATCATCATGAAATTTTGCATACACATAGGTTAGGGTACCGAGAAGGACATAGGCCATACATTATGCGGGCGAAGCCGCGGGTAACAGCTAGTTTTATATAAATGGCTTTTTATATAGTATTACAATGCTCGGTATATTATTAAAATAGAATACCACACTACTAAATAGTGGGTAGTATTGAAGAAATACGCATGCTTCGAATGCGTTATACCCTACGGGGTAATATGTGATGACAGAATTCGACGCGGTGATTCCAAGCCACGGTGGTGTAGTTGGTAGCACACTTAAGGCGTAGACCTATGAGCTGTGGTTCGAATCCTACCTGTGGCGAATTCTTTATCATCACATAATTTAAATTTTAGTAATTTTATCTCTCAAAACTTTTTACTCTTTAGAGAAACGGACTCTCAAATGGGATTTTTTGTAGCCGCAAAGATCAGTAAACAAACTTTTAACGAACATAATTCTGCTTATCTTTTTATACCTTTGTGGTCTTCTATATTTGACAAAAGTTTTATACTTATATCTAGAAATAGATAAATTTTGATGCAGAGAATATTGTTATTTTGGTTGTTTTGGTCTAAAGGCCTCTGGTATAGCTTAGCGATTGTCATCAGTGATGTCAGCCGGGACCAACGGCTTATCGTGGTGCCTTCCAAAGCATGGTAGACTTATCCTGTCAAAAATAGTTATTAAGAGCGTTTTTTCTACGTAATGGCTCCGACTAAAGCCCTCCAAACATTTAAAAATGAATGTATAAATTGTAACAAAATTGTATTAAGAATAAAGGAAAAATTAAACGTCCAACAACATTAAGATATTGCATCAGATGGAAAAATACCCGTTTTATTACAGAATCCATCACTAGGTCACGAAGATGATGAAATAAATTATTTTCAGCCTTTTTAGCAGGAAACGTAGATAATAAATAAAAGAGGCGACGTTGTAAAACAAGGTTTATTTAAATTCGCAGTGTTATCGAATAAGTTAACTATAACTACTTTACGGAATGTCGTTACAATACAAGGTACAAACTTGTTAAACAATACTCATTTAACAAACATTTCGAGATTACAATAGGTAGGTATAATAATAATCACATAAATAATTTTGTTCGCAGACACGTTTAACTAACTCAAAGAACGTATTAAAATAATTTTATTTAAATGTGTAACAATCGCGAAAACATAAGAAAACATTAACTCAAAGAAATTATAATAATAATAAGTATACCTTCAGTGTGTGACTTGATCATTTTATTCTCTTTGCGTTATATCAAATCTCGTAGCCGGTGATAAAGCTGACATGTCATAGCAAGTGCTACGACCAAAAACGTACCTCATTATTTCTTTTGTTTTCAAAAGGAATTTAAACTACATCGCAGCACGGAATCGCACCTTCTTATGCTTCTATGATACAATAGGATAAAATAGAAAGATGTGATTCCATGCTGCCAGAGTAACTTCAAACCTTAATTTTTTCTCCGAACAGCATGTTTTTATAAGTTTTCGAATCTAAAATATTTTGATATATAAAAAAAATAACATTTTTGATGATATAATAAATATATATGCTTGCAAGTGTTTTTACGCTAATGATAGTTAAGTTAGTTACTTACTTTAACAGTATTTAACCGAGCCGAGGTAATTGAGTATTGACACAAAAAACATCTTGTAAAATGTGGCACGGGTCTACTAGTAAAATGGGACGGAAATAAGTGCGAAACCGATAGCATATAAAATGGATCCTTACCTACCTAGCTATACATGACCCGTACCACACTTTACAAGTAACTAACTAACTGTACGAATATTCAATATTAAAATGGAGTTATATTTACACAGCTTAACCTAGATATGATTGTTCAGTGGGATCAACGTGAAAAGCTTTACGTTTGCAAATTACCTGGTTCTGCAGTTGTACTTTAGTATGGCAATGTCATACGCATGGTGGCACATTTCAAACAGAGTCTAATAAGGGTAGGTATTACTCTAAATATTTTTTTAAAGAGTTCAGAAGGTTCACTCGTGTTGAACACACACACAACACACAGTTCACACAACAAAAAATGAAATATTTAACTGGGAATTCTTGAAATTATTGATCAATTATTCCCAAGAAGCATACTTATCTGAAATATGAAGTTCTCGGATAGATTTCTGATGAAAAATTTTTTATTACGTAATGTCCGCGATCCCACAATCATGACCATGACCGCGAGAGGGCCCTAGTTTGGGACGCTACATGTATTAACACACTGACGCCAACCCATCTCGGGGTTCGGGTTAGAAACCGGCACAAGTACCTATGCATCTCTTAAAATACATGTTTGTGCCATTTCGTATAGAAACATTATGCTATGGGATCTTGGTGCGAGAGGTATCTTGAGTCTTTTGGACTATTTCCTTAAGTAGGTTAAAATGGTTTAGTTTTAGATTTGTTCAATAGCTCTTAAATAACTCGTCTTGTTAAATTAGTTACGTAATTAAATACGGTTTGACACGAGTACTTTTTACTGTGGTATCACAAAGTAAATTTGTTGTCTTACACACTATGTACTATACAAAGTACGACATAAATAATAAATTAAGTACAAGAGTTAGTTCGGGGAATGTGCGAGGATCGGAGAGCACTCCTCAAATCCGCCAAACGAAGCGACAGCATGTCAGGAGGCGGAGTATTATGGCAACGTGCATTTCTAATATGTACCTTTATGTGTTAACACACTTGTCGATAATACGCCACCAAAGTTCGGTTACGTCGTATTACAGCGTACAGCCCAACTTCTGCCGGCTAGAAATTCAATGGCGATCTCTTTTCGTTTCAGTTCTCACATGGTTACAGCTGCTTATAATATTTTAGATGTCAGCTATCATCATACGTATTCATAAGTATTTGTTTAAGATAATTTTGTTACATAACTAACAATCGGTTTTCTGTTGACATCATTAATTTACTTTTATCGCGGATCTTAGCTCTGGTTGCGAAACGGCGGTACCTAAGCACATCGGTCGCTTGTTTATTCCTGATCACGGCGAGCGGGCCATCAGTTGCAGACGTGCGTGTCGGTCCTGGCGAGGCAGGTGTCGCAGGAGACGCTGCAGCACCAGTGGAAGCGGCAGCGGCACTGCGAGCGCGTCACCTCGCTGACGGTGTGGTAGCCGCGCCCGCAGCACAGCGTCTCGCAGCCGTCCTCGCCTGCAAACAAATCGCAAGTGTTGTGGACACATCTGCAATTTCTGTCAAGTTTAGGTCCGGAATATCTAAGATACAATTTACGAGTATCGCATGGAAAAGAAACTAGCAAGAAAAGTAGCGAAAAATGATTTGGATATTCTTTAAAATTATATCATCATCAGGTCTTCTTTAGTCTTCACTGCAGGAGCATGACCCTCTTTGTACTACTAAAGTCATATATTAGCCAGAGCACTCATAGGATTTGGCCTACACTCTCTACGATGACTAGACGGGTTAGGGAGTTCAAAGTCAAAGTCAATCATTTTATTCATCATAAGATATTTCAATATCATTTAGTGAACGTCAATTTTTTTCATAATTACAATTAGTTTACAAAAATATATTATTGTTGGCGTCAATAATTTACTTACGGCTAAGTTTACACCGCTTCCAAGGCGGAGTGCAGAAGAAGCGGCAACAAACTGCACAGCGCATTTTCTCCAAATGACGTCAACTTACAATCTACGACATACCTATTTAAAATCACTTACTAGAGCTTACATTGTCATGTCATGAATTAATTTTTATTGTTTAACTTGTATTTCCTAAGTCGCCTTTTACGAGATTTACGGAAAGACATGGAGTAGTCCAATTCTACTCTACTGAGAACAACTTGACATTGAGAAATGCAAGGCAAATGTCTATCTTTGTTTTTTTTATTTTTTTATTCTGAACTAAACTCTTTCAATAAGTGACAATAGTACTCAGCAAACGAAATTAAAGGCGCGAAGCCACTGCAAAGAAAATTCAAATTTTCTAGGATCGGTTGAGAAAAGCAACAGCTATTGTTCAGTTGGTTTGGGCGTTACCTTTAGAGGTGCGGTTGCAGTGTCGGCCGTGCGTGCCGGGCGCGCCGCTGGCGGCGTCGGGCTCGCAGTACGACGGCGACGGCTCCAGGAACACCAGCTCCGAGCGCCGCGGCTGCCGCTCCGGCAGGCCGGGGTGCCGCCTGATTATAAAACATTACCTATATTATCTACATAACCCCAAGATTAACTATACTCTCAAAAAGTATCAGGCTTCTCTGCCACCATCCAAGTAGCCTACTGCCAGACGGTCGTATGCATCCCAAGGATTTAACGAACTTTCCTTTTATACCATCTCTAATTCGAGCGTTTTTCCTGCTTGCGTCTTCAATTTCTGATGGGTTGGAGCCTAGGGTTCATTTTATGACAGTTCATGTTGTCATCAATGTAATATAATTTGGTGAAAGATTTTCAGGCTGGTTGCGAGCTTTGCAAAACCTCCTTTGGTAAGATTAGATCCGAAAACAAGTATCTGATATCATGTATTCATGAATGAATGACGATAAAATTATGAATCGTTCTTTGGTCATTTTTCATCATTAGATTTTTATAAATCATGAATTCGCCATTCATTAATCATTAATTTACCGTTCAACAGGATCTTTGGCAGCGAAGTTACCTTTTGATGATGAACTGCGTCTTGGCCAGGCCGAGCGGTGCGAGCTGTTCGCGCGGCGTCACGAGCCGCGCGCGCCGGTATTTCTCCCGGAGCGCGCCGGCCACGGCCCGGAACGGCGGCAGCGCGCGCCAGCACGTCTGCATCGTACACGACCCCGACACGCCGTGGCACTTGCACTCGCGGCGCACCAGGTCTTTCACCATCTGGGGACACAAAATTGTAGAATTTATCCCCAGACTACTAACTTTCCAGCTGTATTTACTAACTCGGATGACAGGTGTTGATGCCTATCAATCTAGGATTTACTGTTATGCAGGTTCGAGTAGCTTGCTCGAAGTTTTTATTTGGAATACAAAAACCGCATTGTAACAGCAAATCCCAGATTGATAGAATCGGCACCTGTCATCCCAGTTAGTAAATAGGTGGGCAGGACACTTTAACGTGCACATTGTGGATTGGAAGAGACCTTTGAAGCAGGTATTCAAAAAGACCGAAAATACCAATATGCAGGTCGTCACCACCAGGATCCCCCAGATCGATTCCTCAGGGGATCGCCGTGAACTTATCTGTTCATCAGAATCCCCATCCCCTAATGCTCCAAGAAATATATTACAACTATGTAAGTATTTTACATTATTCTACAAAATCTATCCAGTTTTCTGCTTTAAAGTATCCATGACATGGAGGTTCCTTTTATAATGCGTTAAAATTCTTACGGTAAAAAGCCTTCTATTTTAAGCACACGACTAATAAGAATATCTACGCGTTTTAAATAGAATCAGAATGTGATCTTTAACGCCCTTGTCCCGAGCAAGAGTATAATTAAAATGACAATCATCATAAAATGGCAGCACATCGCCTCAAACCAGACGCGTAATGGCGCAGTAATGACGCGGCCGCGGCGCCACCAAAAAGAAAACTATCCAGTGATCAAAAAAAGGTAATACAAAAATACTGGTCATAACAAATACCACCCTGGTACTCTTTGTAATACAGGTAAACAAAGACGCTTTGTGTTATGTTATGATTATGACAGCTAATATGAAACCTTGCTTGTTACAACTTTGTTTCGATACAGCAAATAAGGTAAACTTTTCATCAAGGTTGAGAAACCCCAAAATAAATAAAATGAGACGATAGAATGGAACACCTCTGCAACAAGTATAAAACTTCCATAAAGTTTGAACTGCAGCGCACACTAGCCTAAGGGTGTATTTGATATCAAGCATTTTTTGTTCATGATCATCATTAAATTTTTATTCAATGATGTGATGGCCGAATATTTGTATAAAATTTACGGAATTCTTTTTGAATTTGTTTATTTGGACGGGCTGAGTTACCCTTTCAAGGGAACGTTGAAGTTCAACCTACACGCTGTATAACATATCATTTAAAAGAAGCATCTCCTTAATTAAACAACATGATAATCATCTTCGCAAACACACCGGTGTTTAGCCGTCGATACGTGAACCGGCCGAGAGCGCCCGTGGCGGCCCGCACCGACTGTTCCCACACACGTAATTGCCGCCCCCGGCCCGGCTGCAGCCGCACGACCTGACGAGTCCGGTCGTGACAAATATAAGATGTTTTATTTTGCCGTTGTTAAAAAGCACTGGGCGCTACCGTGTGTGGTCTCAAATGTGGTCTTCTTTATGAAAGCGAATCAATTTCTCGACTAAGCATGTTCCCAGCTACCTCCGGAGCTGAAGGAATGCTTATTAAGTGTACTTTTCATGACGAAAAATTAATTGAAAATTGGTAAGTCTAGCTGCTACTGACCAGCTTTCTTACGCCATGCTTACGTTAGTATTATATTGTCTTTGGCCACACTATACGTAAGAATAGACTGAGTGGTTCAATTGTATGCATGAACCAAATAGCAAGAGTTCCAGTAGTAAATGGGATTTTGATAGAGATGTAAAGCAAGTACAGCGTTGGACACCCACCGACCGATCGATGTTGCAGGGAAACGTAGAAACGCTGAATGCAGGTCGCTTAAAACCAGTCATTTTTGAAATCCTTAGGGGAGGCTTATGTCCAACAGTGAACTTCTTGCGGCTGAAATGATGATGATGATAATGAAATTTAAAGCAACGCACGACTATTAAATAGTTGATTGTGTTTAAATGTGAAAACCAGTAATCTAAGGTAAGAGTATTTCAAATTACAGGAGTTTATTTTATCATACTAATCTATAACTAGAAAATATTTATAACAGGTTGTAATTTGCTATCAAAATGAAAATTATTGCCACGATTCAAACTTAGTAGGTACATTAAGGTTAATTGTTATATTTAATCTAGATCCTTGGAAGGGTCTTGAGTGCATAAAATTATAAAGATAATAAAATACGCAAGATTATTCATCTGCGAGTGTACATCTAGAGCCTAAAGGCTACCAGACGGGCGCTCGAAGGCAGCATTCATTCGGAACTACATACTCGGGACATAAACATAGCTCAGTGGTAGTAATCATTGTATCTACGACTTCTACGTGTTCTGCGCACTGGCAGATCTAGAGGGAAAGAGGGCCTATGGGGCTTAACCCCCCCAGCTAAATATATCTAAATTGTTTCGTGACAAATCTTAAAGTGGACTTCTAATATATTATTCTACGTTCATTTAACAGGGGGCTTGAGAAGTATAAATGGGATAAATTTTTGCGGGCTTTTTATTACTTGACAGCTTTTATTTGGTTTCACCTACCAAGATAAATTTGAGTTACTTGTTGATGTCAGATTGAAGTGAAATTTTGAATACACACGTATATCAGTAGACAATAGGATCCAATAAGCCTGGATCAATTTTCATAATACTTTCACCTTTGGAAAGCTAATTTAACTACGGGTGTCATAGGACATAGTTTACGCCGACGTAGTTACAGAAAAATTGCTGGTATACGATAAACCCAGTGTTTGAGCTCATTTCATTGGTTTCCCAACAACCTTGGATATGCCAGTGGTTTTGCAGTAATGCCATTGCAAGGGAAACCAATGACACTCGGCATGGCTTGATTGTACCGCTGGCGGTAATGAGACACGGGAATCAGCTATTACTGCGTCTGATTGCGAGAAATTGCTGTTTTTCAGCTGCAGAGTAATTTTAGTGTCATTTTATGGACAAGATACAGTCCGTCAGTTGCAATATAAAGCAGATCATAATGTTGAATGTACTACTAATAATCAAACATAACTTTATATACCTAGTGTATTTTTGTTATACAAACTTTTTGAATAACTAGATGGTAGGCATAGTAATAAACTTTAGATCTTAAGGCCGCACACCAGGCACTATTCATACATAGGCATATGATTTCAAAAATACTTAGGTTATTTACTAAGGCTTATATGATTTACATTCTTGAATTTCTTTCTATTTGTAAATTAATAGGAATAAAATGATTGGCGTCGCTACTGTGCCTAGTGTGCCCCCTTAATATCTGAACTGTGCTCTTGTCGGTGAAGTACTTTAAATAACTCTCGGTTCTCAGCCATTCTCTTCATCTCTTTAGTATATATCACAACATCTGCCTTTTCCTTTATTTGATCCAAATTTGCTCTTATTTGTCTTCCTTCCCTCTCCTCACCGCAATTCTTCCCTCTTCTTTTTAACAAACGTGACATTGATCGTGACATAAGATCCGTACTGATCGATTTTAATCTTTTTATCTTATCTAATAGTATGGATCTTGTTTTTCTCTCTCTAATTGTGTATTATATATCATGATTTTCTTGACTGGATAATGAGTTCAGTCTAATTGTCATATTAACTATCACTTACGTATTACTGCATTCTACATGGTAACTGAACTGTGAGTACTCAGACTGCGCTTGAACGCTTTCCGCTCCACTTTGACATGTGATGATTTGATGATTTACGTAGATAAGTAAAGTGAGTCATGCATGAAAGTGCGTTAGTACCTCGCTCACCTTCCGTCCAACCCGGTTGTTGTGCAGATTCATGAGACTCCGGACGTCGGCCTCCAGTTCCCTAGCGTCCAGAAACTTCCTGGCGAACCGCGCGCCGAATGCGACCTCCCCGCAGCCACCCCACTGGAACTGCTCACTGGTGCCCGGTGTGGAGGTAGACGCGGCGGTGAGCGAGGCTGCGCCGCGACGCCGCGTTGATGATAACCTGGTTTGTAGAGAAGAAAAGATGTCATAATATCATTTAGATAGGACAAAATCTTTTTCAGGCAAGTGGGGTGTTTCAGAGGCACTGAATAAAGTCTGAAAGCCTTCGGCTCTAAATCGACCTTGGACATTTAAATGGGCGTAGAATCGACCAGACCAAAGACTCATAAAGCCTACTGGCTGTATCATAACTGTAATTAAATCTGTCCATATCCATCTTCAAAGCTACTGTAATAGAATCTGTTTTAATAGTGTATTATAGCAAAGACAGAGTATGAACATGACAGTCAAAGACTGATGGAGATGCAGAATTGTTTTATCTATCATCTCTCTTCAACCACCTCTCATGTGCTGGATGAGTTACCTGTTGTGTGAGCAGCCGCAGCCGGGCAGGTCGCCTCGCGCGCAGGCCGCGCTCAGCGCGTGCGTCGCTCCTGCTGCTGTGATGGCGTATGTGAACGCTGCCTCGCGGGTTGCTATAGACAAAAACACATGGTTAGTTGGAAAGAAAAAAAGGAGGCTGCTGTGGTGGTAATGGCACCCCTTTTTTTCGCATAAGTTCTTTTGTCCTAATATGCTTTGGCATACCGGGTTTGGCGTAAAATATTTTGTCATAATAGTTTTTAGGCATAATTGGCTTTTGGCATACGGGTAATTTGGGCATAACAATTTTTAGGCTAATTTGTTTTGGAATAATGTTAATTGCCATAATCTCCACAGGCATGTAAATATAAGTGTAATAGTATTTAGGAATAACATTTTTAGGAGTAACAGAAACAAGATTAATTTATTTTTAAGTATTTATTTTAAATCATGCTAAAGGCAGAAAAAAGTTAGGTTCGAGTTAATTTTTTTACGACCACCCAGAATGACTGAGGGCAGAAAAGATGTTAGGTTCGAGTTATTTTTTTTATTACAACTTTGAACGACTGAGGGCAGGAAAGATTTGTGCTTTTTTATATTTAATACAAATTATTAAATGAATAAAAATGATGATAGGATTAAGATTTTTTATGCATAAAGGAATGTTATTCCTTGAGAAATTATGGTTTGATATCATTATGCGTAAGGACGTTATGCTTAAAAATTATTATGCCTAAAAACAGTATGCCATGTTACATTATGACTTAAATTTGTATGCTTATAGATAGGGAACCGGTGGTAATATGGGCTGTAAACAAAAAAAAAACTGAATTATATATCGTGATGGTAAAACTTTCATCAGCGTTTATTTTTAAGTCATTCATTCACCTACTTCTATTTTCCTTATTGCCATAAATGTAGAAGATATAGGAATTTTCTGCCATTTGCTACAGTTATTTAATGAATTGGAAAGTGTTAATAAAACTAATGATACGAGTTATAGTCCTAATTACTCCGATAAAAGCTGATTTGCACTGTAGTAAAGAAGACAAGCAAATTGCACTACAACAGTATTTCTGAGTGCAAGGCTCGTTAGCCTATAAGTGAATTAAAGCCTTTGTTATCGTTAATGCATCGAGTCCGAGGCAGGGACGTTGCCGCTAATGCAATGTATCGATGTGTCGATACCACTTGATACTCCGCCAATTAGCGAGTCGCTGCGAGCGAGCATCGATTCGATATCGATGCTAATAGCTGGTCACGGATTAACGAGGGCACTGATATCGGTCTAGAAATAGACCTATGACCTTTAAAGTACGGTGTATGCTAGTGCAGTACAGTGAGAGTATATCAATTTGGCAAAACAAAAATCCGTAGTAAGTAAGCAGCCGTCACTCCAGTTTTAGCTAAAGGTTGTAATCAGATCAAAGAAAGGTCAACTGCAGTTCGTCAAGGTACAGCAGAGGAAGAAGAATCCCGGTAGTACCGCATTTGCAACGCAGCGATCAATTGCACTAGCTTTAGTATAATAAAGCATGGAATATTCAGTATAATATTCCATGCTTTTTTTAAATTTTCATTTAATTTTTTCGTCAAGAAGTCTAAATCAAGCATGGGTTTGAAAGTAGACATCGTGCTCAAGTCAGCCAGATATTGAAAACATGTTGAGAAGTCTCTATCAGAATTTTTGCTGAAAGACAGATTCAGTTAGATGACGTGGAAGCGGGTAATTAAAGCTAGATGACTTAAAAGCAGAATGCTCTGTCAGCAGAGAGTCAACTCAGCTTGAGAACATAGACGCAGTAGTAACATAACAAGAAGCAAAATGTCTGGAATTGTGAATAGTCCGTACGGTTAGAATACTTTATAATATAAGCATGAAGTCAAATTAGTTGGATGACATAAACGCAGATTAAGATAGTGGCTAATACGTGTGGAAAAGTAAATTAGCCTGAAACGTATATCCACTCCCTGTTTCAGCTATGTGCCGATAACTCACCAGTGCAACTTTATTATGAGATGGGTCATCCATCTCTACCGGAATTGCCTTTTCCTTTGCGTCTGCAATATTTGACTCTCGCTGTTTTACGTTCTTTGGTTGTTTCTTTCTCCGTTAGTAGCGGAAATATTTTTGCACAGATACGTTTCTTTATTTCAAGCTCGTAGTCACTATAGAAATTATCTAGATAAGAACAGCATATGTTAACGTTTAAGAAGCAGTCACAACATAAGAGACATTTTCACTCTCATAATTTGTGCGGTTTCTTGCTATTCCAGTAGCGGGAAGATCATTGCAGATACGTTATCTTTTGTCTGGCTCGTAGTTAATATCTTCGCGTACTGATCTTGTTTCGTGCTCGAGGCGCACATATTATGATGTGGTTTTAATTATAGAACTTGTACATAGTGGTCTTGCGTATAAATTATATTCTAGTCTTACCCATAGAGGTATATCGTTAACCTTCTATAATTGACATCTAGTTAGTTCTTTTTCTGAGTATTACCTATAAATATTATAACGCATAACAAAATCAAACTGATTGGCCTGGTAGTAAGAGAGAGGGCTTAGGTTTAAAATTCATTTGTATCACCCTTAAAGCGGCGAATGTACAACTTAGTAAGTATAGGCTGTAGCGATGTGACGAAAAAAAATAGTTTCCATTATTCCAGCCTCGGTGACGTAATGTCTGAGGAAGATCAGAGGTCGTGTAAATTTAATATGGAAATAAAATGAAATTTTTATTCAAATTTGGATATCATGCATCGCTTTTTGAACGTCATATTTTTTAAAAATTTGATAATTCGAGAAACTACTAGCGTTTCGGAAAGACCACTGCTGAGAAGAATACGCCGAAAGAAACTCAGTCCAGTTTTGGTCCCTACATGCCTGAAGGGCTATGCTTATACATAAGTATTTGTAACAATTTTTTTATTCAAATTATATTAATTAATGATGTACAATGATGAATGAATGATCGCAAAGCTGGCGTAGCTAATTTATTTTTATTTCTCATATTCCTGCTGTGGTTATCACTATTTTTCTTATATAAATGAAGATTGTGACGAACAAACATAATATTTGCAAATATGTATTGCGAGGGGATTGTCAATATATTTATCTCTTTAAACAATTCTCTAAGTGATTCTCTAGCACCTAATTTATATATAGACCTGATAGCGCGTTTTTGAAGAACGAAAATGGTGAATTACCCCACATTGATATCCCATAGGACATCACACTATGGAAGTAACTGAAGTACACTAAGCGCGCAGTATCAACTTCAGTCAGCTGTCTTATTCTTCTAACCGCATAAGCAGAGCTAAGTTTACCCGATAAGGTTGTGATATGGGCACCCCATTGAAGCCCGGAGTCAACTGTTATCCCAAGAAATGTCGTTTTATCTACCAAATCTATCGTTTCGTTATCGATCATTATGCGTGTTGGTACTTTTGTAACATTCGGTAGGGAAAAATTTAATACATTTCATCTTTTTAGCGTTCCACAACAAGTTATTTGTGGTAAACCACTCTAACACTTGCGCTAATGTACTATTGACCACGTCAAAATTGTCCGTTGTCCTATCGATAGGGAAAACAAGAGATGTATCATCGGCAAATAGTACAGCCTTACACGTGTTAACATAATATGGCAGATCATTATATATATTAGAAAACACCAAAGGCCTTAGTATAGAGCCCTGGGGTACACCCATCTTAACAGATGATCCGGCATACATAACCCTATCTACACTTACTTTTTGAATACGGCTACTCAAATAAGATTTTATTAAATAAAGAGCTTTAAAGCTCTTAAGGTAATTACCTTTAATCCCATAGTGTTCCAGTTTGAATATAAGGGTAATGTGGTCGACACAGTCAAATGCTTTGGTAAGATCACACAAAACACCAATGGCATTCTGTTTATTCTCCCAAGCATCATATATATGTTTTAAAAGCGCAACCCCCGCGTCTGTAGTTGATCGACCCTTTGTAAATCCATACTGTTCACCATAAAAGAGTCCATTTCTATTTAAAAAAGATAATAACTGATTAAAAATTAACTTTTCAAATATTTTACTCAAAGCTGGCAAAATAGGTCGGTAATTTGTTGGATCAGTTTTATCACCCGTTTTGTACAATGGTATAACTTTACTCAATTTTGTTAGATCAGGAAAAGTCCCCGTATCGACACATTTATTAAAAATAGGCGCTAAATAAGGAGCTATAATATTACTAATAACCGATACTGAGATATACCATATATCCCCAGTTTTAATATTATTTAAACTCCTAAAAGTATCAATGATTTTTTGAGATGTTACGTGTTCAAATATTAAATGACTGTTACATTCTGGTATACAACTACTTAATAACTTTTTAGATTCCTCAGATGATGAATGTAGGAAGGCTGTGGTATTTACAGGAATATTTGTAAAGAAGTCTTCAAAATATTGAGTAATGTCTTCGCTAGTACTGAAGACCTTATTATTAATTTGCAATTCAATTGGATTATCACGTTTTTCGTTTTTTCTGTTTCTGTGTTAATAATTTTCCATGTTGTTTTCACTTTATCATTAGAATTAATAATAGTTTATCTAGTAAATATTGACTTTGCGCATGCACATACCCTTTTAAAAACCTTTGAATAAGTTCTTACAAATTTAACAAAATCGGGATTCTGATTGTGAGCTTTCATAGCAAGTAGCAAGTAATTCATATAACCTATTCCTACTGATGTAAATGCCATGGAAGTGGCAGTTACAACTAAAATAGTATTCGTAGTTGATCTTAAGGCATATTTTTTATTGAATTAAATGTAAATCACAGTTATTAGGTAACTATGTGCGAATTACGAGACATTCACCTTTATATTACTAATGGTTGTCTTTCAGCGACTGTGACTGTGAACATGAGTAACTCTCATTGAGTGGCTAATAAGAGTGGACAAGCTCAATAAATGAAATACATGTTAGTAAATATTCATTCAAATAAAGATATCTCTCTACTGACTCATACACACATTCTGTAAAATATAAAATTAAATAAATACACGCAAAAATATTACTAATCAGACCTAAGGCACTAAATACAACAACCAACAAATAACTTCTCACGACTCTTTCCGATTAAACTCTCGCGTTGGTTTATGGCGTCAAATTTGTTTACGATCGGCGGTAGCGCAAACAAACAGACGCTGTCACTCAATTAGCGCGTCGAGGGCGGACAAAAAGTTAATTGCGTGATACGTGGACAGCTGCAAAGGTTAAAAAAACAAATAACAACAAGCAACGGGACGATCTTGACACGATCGGTTATATCGGTGGTTCGTGGTAATGTTGAAATAGGGTAAAAATTTTTTTTGGACATCGGTAATATTATTTTGAAGATATTTATATTCCGTGATGATTAATGTGAACCTTTTACTTATCTGTTGATTTTTTTCGTTTAGAGTGTTCGTGTCCATATTTTGTGCCGATAACATTATTATTCGCAAACAAAGTGAGTAGGTACAACGTAAAAGCAAAATGGCGGCAAAATCGATCGTGTGGGGAACCCAGCAGTGTAGAGATAAAACAAATCGGCGACGTTTCGGACGCGCGGTGTGAACGCAGCCGCGCGGAAATAAGACAAAACGGCGACGGATTAACCGCGCGGTGTGAACACAGCCTCGCGCGCGAGGCAATTAGACGCCGGGTATAAATCACGGCCGTAGGCGGCAGCCGGAGTGTTTATATTACTGACCAGGCCTGCGACGAAACCCGCGATATACAGCGGAAAAGCACAACATCAGCTTGGTTCCGGCGCCGTACGCAGGTTTGCACTTCGTGTATCCTAGAGGAATTCTATTTACCTATATGTTCAAGTGACAAAAGTCACAGGTGCCAAACCCTTCAAGGCGATCTGCTGATGGCACAGAATAGGGAACATTGGCGTCTTCTGGTGTCGGAGGCCAAGACCTTCTTCGAGTCGCTGAGCTTGTGCAGTAAGTAGATAAGATCTGTTTATAAGAAAATGTTACTAGCAAACCCCTCGACAGACGATGCAGCTTGCTTTCATCGCCTGTAGGTTTGAAAGTCTGATAATATAAATTTTCATTATTTTAGCTTTAAGGAATCCACTAAGTACTTAATGTAACTGATCATAATCCTTCCCAACGTTTTCCATAATATCTTATCACAGGCAGCCTGCATCCAAGATTTTCCTTTAACCTTCATCATCCAAAGTGTTTCTTGTTTTTGATATAGATTTTAGAAGCCACCTATTTCCCACATCCATGGTATGTTTGTTACTAAGAAAGCTCTCCGCAAAGCTAGTCTCGGTGTGTCGAATCGCGACAAATTGTCTGATAACAGTTTATCACTGCTAGCTTCACGAACCCAAGTCAATTTCTTCTTTTCGTAGGTGTACTAGATAAAAATAGTGCGAGGTATTTAAGGTTGACTAAAAACTAAAGATTTTTATTTGCCTTAAAGCATTTATCATAGGTTGATCAACTAAAGCCAACGGTTTTCGAGGTGTTTCTTCAAAGTGTAAGGTTGGGTTTCCATCAAACTCTGTGAGGGAGGAATTGAGATGGTGTGTGAGGATAAAATCCATTAACAGCAGTGGCAGATATTGTCTAGCTATTAAGAAATCTACTGCATATATTTCGGGGAAATGCAGAATAATTCGAGCTCTTCGTAGTTACCTTGTATTAGTGCTAACTATGCATGCGACCCGCTGGGCGAGCGCGCACTCCCGACTGACTTGATTGCGCGCTCGCTCCGATCACAAAAAGACCACAAACAGTTGCTGACACGTTGGCAACCGTACACAACTTGTCGGAGGCGCGAGCTGAGCGAGGACTTTTATTTGTGTTTATAATCATTGTAAACAAGAAATATAGTGCGTGGATTTATCTGCGCCTTTAAAATTTACCAACTCTATCATCACGTTTACTTTACAAGGAAGCTAGGTTGCAATTTCTTTTTAACGAACTGCATAAAAACTTCACAATAACCATTCGACACGTCATCAGAATCATCCGAGCGTAAGGTCGCATCTTCAGCGGTTACGCTTCAGAGTCCGGGGTCCGCCGCCTATCCTAGGTGATTTGATGAAGTTGCTGGTTTTTAACACTGCCGTTTGACCTCCACATCTTAAAGGGGTAGACCAGAATCAATACAAGGAAAGTGTAACAAAAGTTAGATGGCGTTCGCGTCCCACAGATCAACGTGCCTTCCGAGCATGGAATCATCTTTCTTTTTGGATAATCAAGTTCAAGACTGCCATATAGTTAACCTTTGAAATTACTTAGATATGTGGACTGACTATGCATTTGTTCTGTATATAAGTCCTGCGAAGCTGCCCCGGCGGGAGGCGCCGGCACGACCTCTTATTGATGGCGGCTGCACTCCGACCCGACGCGGGTCGAGATCGGCGCTCGGAGAAAGTACTTATTCAATTATTTTGTTTGCCATCGAACGAACAATGGTGTTTTATGGGGATTCTTGTTGTGACTTGTAGTTTATCTACCTGATGCAAAATTTACGGCTTTCTAAACAAGTTTTTGGACTAGCCAACATACATACTAATGGCGTGTATAAACCTTATGGGGTAGACAGAGACCTGGGCCGTAAGATGTAAGGGCGTTGTGTGTTTGTGGGAATTGCTAGTCTCAAGGCTTCCATCAGCGAAACGAGCGCCACCCGTCATCTTATTCTTGATTTTATTCAAGATCAAATTGAAAATTCTAATTCAGTACTTTGGTACTAAAATACTTATATTATTTTTGGTTTTACTTTTCATTATTTTGGATTTGGTAAATTATGAGAACTACTCATTAAGTGGCTGTTTTTGGGAGTAATTCTATTAATTTGAAATGTTGAATGTTGAAGAAAAGTTACAGCAAAGATACTAAAACTAATTTACTACCGAAGTATACTGAACTAAGTAGATTTTTTCAATTTGATCTGCGATATAAAATTATGAATAGCGGCCTCCTAACACATGATTTTTGTGTTATTTGTCAGTTCAAATAACTCTTAAACACGTGAAGAAAAACAGCCAGATGATTCTATGTCATTTTATCTATCTAGATAAGGTAGGAATTTGAAAAAAACTGAACTCTTCAGTCGATTAAACTGTGGCGAATGATAGATTGGCTGAAATATCCTCATGTAAAAGAAAAAAAAAAGGATCGACTCCCAAACAAGAAAGATTGCTCTTCACAATGACTGACCTCTGGGCATGACGTGTCCGAAGTAGTTGTGGTCGCCGACTCCGGAGCAGTTCCAGCGGCGGCCGCTCAGCTGCGAGCGACACTCCGCGTACGCCATGCTGCAACCAACAATAAAAATAATAACAAGAAAGATAAATGGCGTTCAAAAAGTGATACCTTAGATCCAAAATTTGAATTAAATCTATTCATTTAATTTAATTTCATTCCAACAATGGCCCTTGTAAGATTCCGTTCTATAGATTTTGCAAAGTAGACTTTATACACCATTGTCTGTCGCTTACAGTTTTACTGTGAAGAACTTCATCGTCTCAGCCGCAAGAAGTCCAAAGGTGGACATGAGGCCTCCCCCAAGTGTTTTTTAAAACGATCAGTTGGAAGCGGCCTGCGTCCAGCATCTTCCTGCGAACTTTATCAGTCGGTGAACACCTGGTCGGTGGGTGTCCGATGCTACGCTTGCCGGCACGTGGTACATATATACATACTATCATGTATTTATCCCTTGCGGGGTAGACAGAGCCCAAGGTCATAAAACCTACAGGCCATGTTTAGCATCGTAGTGGGCGTAAAGGTGGAAAGCCGAATCAAAATAGTGATGAGTTGCTAGCCGCATCGCCTATCAATGTGATTCCTTAGATTTTTGCCCAATCCCTTAACTGGCTTTTACGGTCTGCGCGTACGGTCGGTACGTGGTAGTTATTCAAAAATCTTTCTGCCCCATTGGCCATCGATTCTTTACGCTATAAACTTGCGAAGAACTTAAAACAATGTATTTCCTTCAGAAAAATGACGAGCTCCGTGACGCAGCGGTCAACACGGCCTGTGACACGGATGGTCCCGGGTTCGGTCCCCGGTCAGGTCAAAATCAGAAATGGTCTTTTTCAGATTGACCTGGGTCTTAAATGTTTATCTATATAATGTATTTGTTATAAAATATAGTATCGTTGAGTTAGAATCCCATAACACAAGTCTTATTTAAGAACTTACTTTGAGGCTAGCTCAATCTATGTGATTTGTCCGTATATATTTATTATTATTTATTAACATAGTCGCTTACAGTTTTATTGCAAAGAACTTCATCATCTCAGCTGTAAGAAGTCTACTGTTGGACCTAGGCCTCCCCCAAGAATTCCCATCATGGGGGTTTTGCCATACTCAGTACGCTTGGTAAACGGGGTGGTGAACGCAGCGTCTTTAGCTTTTCTTGGTACCGACGCTGCTGCCCATCCAAACCGTTTTTTTAAGTGGCTAAAGAAGGGTAGGAGTATATTGGACTGGGGGAATGAAATGAAAGTATTTGGGATGCTACTTGCTCGGATGAATTGGTGACGAAAAAGTAGCAGCTCGGGAGACCGGGCGCGCAAACCCGTTGCCATACTTGCATCCACCGGACAGACTGTTGAGGATGGCACCCCTGACCATACCCAGGAGCATATAGACAGTATTTTTTTAGTTTTTAGGTGCTTAATTATCTTATCGGTCCTCTATTAAGATAAAGATGAAGAAGAAAACAGTATCATTGGTCATCATCATTTCGTGTAGGTGGCACCAGTCGACCATGCACACCCTGCCTCTCGGCCTCTGACGCGGTTCCTTTAACGACTACCAGATAGAAGCCGGGACCAACGGCTTAACGTGCCTTCGAAGCACGGTATCATCTTTCTTATCAGACAATCAGGTGATTCATGCCTGCAATGTCCCAACCAAACTGGAAACAACTTATCAAAGTATTCTTCCCTTCGGAATCGAACGCCACGACCGGTCGACAAGGCAAACGCCTTAACCACTGGACCGCGGAGGATGTTAAATATCAAATATGATTGGTACCTGAGGCCAATGCCGAGCTGCGCGACGTGCGCGGGCGCGTGGTAGCAGAGCGCGCGCTGGCGCTCCGTGAGCCCGCGCGCGCACACCAGCCGCGCGCCCAGCCCGCCCGCCGAGTTCGAGCGGGTAGACGGAGACACGCTTCTGGAAACCAAAATATTTTATTAGCAATTTTCTTACGAGTTCGTTCACGTAAATTATAGCCTGTGTCAGCCGCAGATCGCTGCCATGCTGGTCTGGGAGAAAAGTTAAAACGTAGAATGTATCAGCTGCTTCTCTTCCCGCGCAGATCGTGAAAGCCGAACGAGGGAATGGGCGTGAGGAATCATGTCAATAGGTGATGCGGCTAGCAAACCATGACTATTTTGATTCCGTTCTCTTTTATATGCCCACCAATATGCTAAATGTGGCCTTAAGGTTTTACAGACCTGGGCTCTGTCTACCCCGCAAGGGAGAAAGGCTTGATAGTATGTATGTATGTATCAGCCGCAGATAAATTAGTTTTTTATAGATGAAAGAATTTTGAAAATCGGTCCAGTAGTTTCGGAGCCTTTTCAATGCAAACAAATAAACATTCAAATCTATCCAAGAGGATTGTGATCGAGATTTGATTGTTTGTTTTTACAAGTACAAAAGAATTTGCAAGTTTGCGACTTCTATTAAACTATGAATTGCGTGGATTATTGGATATATCGTTAGAAACTTAACAAACTCTGTTTATACCATAGAAGTACATTTTATTTTAATCTATGAGATTAAAGAAAGATCAACAAAACCACTATAATAAATCATGTAACAAGAAAATAAGTCAATTAAAACGGTGTTCCACAAGGATTAATTTTAGGTCTTCCATTTTTTTATTGATAGTGAAGTTAGTCTTGATCATGACAAATAAAAAAATAAATGCACGTATGCTTCATATTTGCGAAGACATCCCTTGATAATATAATTATGCTACGATATGATTCTAATAAAAATAAAGTTAAAATAAAGCAGTTTATGAATGAAGCTGGCTGACAATGCTCTGACGGCCGACAAACATACGATGGCATCTGGTTCCGCTCGGTAAAGGCGCAACAATGGCGATTACCCTGATGTCTGCAAACCTTGACTCGTGCGAGTAACGAGCACGCATTATTGTCATATGTGCACTGTTTCCCATGGATCACTTGTTAGTATTCTGAAGCTGGGCGTCATTTGTAGCATCTCAACGTATAACGATCAGTCGTATCGTCGGGTATTTGTATCATAGATATGTATGCTCATTTTGTCCGTGTCGTATTATTAAAGCCTATTTTTAAAAAACGCGTCCATATTACTTATCATATGCCGTATGCCATGTGTCAATATATCGGCTTTAACTTTGCAATAGAATACCCTTCATTTGTACTAATCTTTCTATTTATGCAAAATTATCGATCTCAGTTACTGCAATATTATATAAAAAAAAGATGTTAAAGAAAGATATAAGAAGAATGCGCTACAAGTAAAAAAGTTATTTAAATTTAATAAGTCATTCATAACTTATGGATTCTTGCTAAACGTAGCCGTTGCTATTGCGTTACCCAATCTAAAACAATATTCTGTAGCATGAGTATTTCATAGTGACATCAGTAAGTAAGCCATTGCGAATAGCTAATGTTTTGCGGCAAACTAATATTTTTTCGTGGGCGTCAGATCTGGCGCAGACAAACACTGCAACCGGACTGTCTGTCTGCCTGTCACCACTTAGATCGTTTTAGAACAATTAACAAGTCCAGCGATTTTAACGAACGAGTTAGTGACTGCCTTGTTAGTTTTTTCAAACTTGGTTTGGCAAATTTATACTCCCAAAACAGAAACTTAGGCCAAATCCTCTGACTGCTCTGGCTAATATAACGCTCTGGAAGTACAGAGAGGGTCGAGCTCCTGCAGTGGAGACTAAAAAAGACCTGATGAAGAGGATGATGATGAAACAGAAACTTTAGGAATAATTTTCTTTCTCTCACACACACTAGACGTGCTTCCGATTGCATCCAAGATTCTCCAAAGGCAAATTGCTCTACTTTCAAAAAGACTCCTTCTTTTGTTAAAAACGAAGAAGCATGATTTGTTAAAAATGCATGGTAGTAGTTTAACTGATTGTAATTTATTGTAATAAATGTAAATAACAGATTTGTAAAAAATATGGAAATCTGCTTATGCACTGTTCAGGTTATCTAAAAAAGTAAAACTGGAGGTTGTACTGGTAGCTTATCATGGTATGGTTACACCACATTTAAGATACGGTATAATATTTTGGGGCAATTCACGTGAACATGACAAAGTTTTTAAAGTCCAAAAAAGATGTCTTAGATCAATGTGTGGATTAAAATCTAGAGATAGCTGTGTCTGTTTTCAAATCGCTTAAACTTTTAACATTTCCTTGTATTTATATAATGGAAATATGTCTTTTTGTAAAATCTAACCCACATCTGTTTAACAAATTAACTGAAATCAGAACTCATGATTCTCAACTCATCACATCTCACATGATTTGGTCTCACAAATCATGTGAGATCTCAATATAAAAATAAACTGCCATTGGGTGGTAATAAGACTGCTATGTCGGACAAAAGTGTGATTGGTATGGCTCCCATTCTATATAATAAACTACCAGATCATTTCAAAACTTTGGACCTCATGACATTTAAAAAGAAATTAAAATTGTTATTGACTGAGAAAAGCTATTATAGCGTAGGAGACTATTTAAATGATAAGTTGACATAAGTATATTTTATTTTATTTTTAATTTTATTTTAGTATTAAATTTAATTTGTAACGTATTGTTGAATTTGGAATTTTATTGTTTGTGACTAGAATTTTATGACTAATAAAAAAAAAAAAAAAAAAAAAAAAAAAAAAAAATTGTGTCAGCCGTCACTAACGTATTATTTTTGTTTATTTTTTGTTGTAATCCCCTTTAAACTAATATAATAAATAATCAACCATTTCCATAGTAAGATTAAAAGCGGAAACAACGACAATACATCGGTGGAGCCCATAGTATACGTAGTGGAGCCCTAATCAAAAATAAAAAATGTGACAAGTGACAAAGTCAAATTGTTATGACTTTCTTTTCAGTGCTCAGTGTAGTTTTCATGAATACGATAAACATTTATATACAATGATATACTCAGAATGTTATCCCCCACAAGGGAAGAATATCACACCCCGACCGCAACAAGTGACGAGGGATCCCCATCCCGGTTGCCTCCGCCAACAGAAAACTTGCGGCGTAGAAGGCAGCCAACAACAGAACAACAGGCCATAAACCCACTACAACAACCGACGCAACCACCGCCGCCGTCACAACCCATTCCTTCTTTTAGTAATAATGGTTTTATTGAATGTGCTCAGTGTTCCGATGGTCGACGCTTTAAAGGGCGCCGAGGTCTAAATATACATATTTCAAAATTTCACAGAGCCGATACACCTGCTAGACCATTCATCAATCCTTTACTCTCAGTACCACCACAACCAGCAAACAATCATCTGAATTTCGACAAGCATCTGTGTAACCTGCATGCCAATGTCCGAATCGTTAAACGAATCCCAAGAGGAGCTAGAGTGTCATTAGCTAGGTCACTATCTGTTGTCTTACAAAACTGCATAAAATTCCAATCAGAACATAATCCGGAATCATGGCAAGACCTTCTCACCTTTTCATATAAACATTTTCATGCCCCCAACATAAAAAATAAATCATTGACTGCCCTCCTTAAGGCAAACTGCAACAATTGCCAACATGATCATCTTCTCACCGCCAATACTCCCAAGCCACCATACAAAATCACCAAAGTAGTGCAAAACAAGGCAATGGATGGGGACCTACGAAATGCAGCTAGGATTCTTTTTTCTGATGACACACTAGCTCCGAATAATTCTGATACGCTTGAACGCCTGCGTGATAAACACCCCATGGCTATTACAACCACCGCGCCTACAAATCTTATTTCAACTCATTCGGCTGTTGAAATCAAAATCGAAGATACTAGAGATGCCATTATGTCGTTCCCTAATGGATCCGCAGGTGGAATCGACGGACTCACGCCTCAGCATCTCAAAGATCTGATCAGCGCGTCCGCCGGTGATGCCGGCGGGGCATTACTGAACGACATAACAAAATTTTGCAACTTCCTTTTTTCAGGGACTCTTACAGAAAATTTCAGAAAACTGTTTTTTGGAGCACGCCTCTGTGCCTTTACCAAAAAAGATGGAGGCGTTCGCCCCATTGCTGTTGGATGCACTTTTCGCAGGCTAGCGTCCAAGCTGGCTTGCAGGAAGAATTCTTCTGTGTTACAGTCTTTATTCGAACCTACACAACTAGGATTTGGCAGTCGTGGAGGTTGTGAAGCAGTAGTACATTCGGTTCGAACATTTTTATCCAATGACAACGAGGCGGATGTACTACTCAAAATTGATGTCAAAAATGCTTTTAACAGCATTGACAGGATAACTCTGTTGAACGAGGTAGCTATTCACACACCTAATATCTTCAACTATGTTTGGCAATCCTACAATTCTCCCACAAAATTATTTTACAATGAAAATGTTATCTCATCAGAAGTAGGCGTTCAACAGGGTGACCCTCTAGGTCCAGCATTATTTAGCTTAGCAATCCACCCCATTGTTGCAAATTTAAATTCCAAATTAAATGCATGGTTTCTAGATGATGCCTGTTTAGGAGGAAAAGTGGATACAGTTAAAAATGACCTAACCAGAGTTTTAAATAATTTTTCGAAAAATAAATTTAGACCTCAATTTAAACAAATGTGAACTTTTCGTTTCAGCTAAGTTCAATGAAACCGATCGAACTTCTATTATTCAAAATTTTCAGAATATTGCACCCGGCATCACAATTTTGGAAAACAGAACACTTTTCCTTCTAGGGGCACCGTTACTTGAAGAAAGCGTTAGGCCTTTTTTAGAAAACAAATCTGAAGTACTTTCAAAAAATATAAACAGATTGGGCTTACTAAATTCTCACATCGCATATACCATCCTCAAATATTGCCTATTTGTCCCTAAATTCACGTATATCCTAAGAGCTTGCCCAATCTGGAAACATACAAATCTTTTAGAAAATTTAGATGCCACCCTCAAAAACGCTTTAGTTAAAATTCTAAATTTGAACCTCGAGGACCGTGCCTGGATTCAAGCCTCTTTACCGATAAGATCAGGTGGCATTGGAATAAGAAAAATTTCAAGTGTAGCTCTTCCAGCGTTTCTTTCATCTGTGCATAGTGTGTCTCACATGTGTGCGAGAATTTTAAAATCACCTTCGGCTGATATACACTGTGCATCGGATGCAATCGAGGCCTGGAGGACTCTCTGTCCTAATGATACCATCCCTGAGGCACCAAACCGTCAAAAACTTTGGGATGCTTCATTGGTACAGAGAGATCATAACTTTTTGGTTCAAAATTCTGTCAGTGACATTGACCACGCAAGGCTTCTCGCTGTATCAGAATATGAATCCGGCCATTGGCTACGCGCCCTACCATCAGCCAACCTCGGAACACTACTCGACAATGGCAGCTTCCGCATTGCTGTCGGCCTAAGGCTAGGTGCTGCCATTGTCGAACACCATCAATGTCCGTGTGGCAGCGACGTCAACAGGAACGGACACCATGGACTACACTGCCAACGCAGCGCAGGCAGATTCTCCCGTCATGGGTCCCTCAATGACATCATCAAGAGGGCGCTTGCCACTGTCGAAATTCCCAGCGTTCAGGAGCCTATAGGAATTACGCGCGACGATGGTAAGCGTCCAGATGGCATGTCTTTAGTCCCCTGGGAGCGGGGCAGGGCCCTCGTGTGGGATGCAACTTGTGTCGACACGGTGGCCCCTTCCCGTCTTGGGGGGACCGTTCTGAGAGCTGGATCCGCGGCGGAGGCTGCAGAAGACGCCAAGCGGCGTAAATATGCTTCTCTGAATAGCGAGTACATATTTGTTCCGCTTGGTGTCGAAACATTTGGTCCATGGGGTCCTAGTTTCAAGAAATTTTTTAAGGTTTTAGCTCCCAGGCTGGTTGACGCCGCTGGTGACAAGAGGGCTGGCTCATTCCTCGCACAGAGAATCGGAATTGCTGTACAGCGGGGGAATGCAGCCAGTGTTCTTGGCACTTTGCCACACGGACGAAACCTTGATTTTGATCTTTAGTTTTAAATCAAATTTTTTTTATTTAAGTTTTAGTTTCAATATTATTTTCCTTTTAAGTATTTTTAAGTCACTTTTTAATTAGGATAATTATTTTAATTTGTTTATACATAAATGTTACATGATTAAGTAAATATAAACATTTTTCAGTCAAAAAAAAAAAAAAAAAAAAAAAAAAATAATTATTGTACGTCTTTTAAAGACAGGTCACAGTGACACCCATTTTATAATAACATCTTTTGTAACCTGTGTTCCGCAATAAAGAGATTTTGTATTTGTATTTTGTAACATTAGAAATAATTGTAAAATATTGTAATCGGAGCCGTCCGTCAGTGGAAGAAACTCTGCAAGTTTTTCACCTCAATTGACGAGCTCCGTGGCGCAGCGGTTACCACGCCAGCCTGCGACACGGGGGTCCCGGGTTCGATCCCCGGTCAGGTCATGATGGAAAATGATCTTTTTCAGATTGACCTGGGTCTTGGATGTTTATCTATATATGTATTTGTTATAAAATATAGTATCGTTGAGTTAGTATCCCATAACACAAGTCTTTCTTAAGAACTTACTTTGGGGCTAGCTCAATCTGTGTGATTTGTCCGTATATATTTATATTTATTTATTTCTATGTTGTAAATCCCAATCCCAACTATCCCATCCCAACTTAATATTATAAATGCGAAAGTGAGTTTGTTTGTTTGTTTGTTTGTTACGCTTTCACGTCGTATCTACTGAACCGATCATCATGAAATTTTGCATACACATAGATTAGGGTACCGAGAAGGACATAGGCTATATATTACGCGGGCGAAGCCGCGGGTTACAGCTAGTAATATTATAAATGCGAAAGTGAGTTTGTTTGTTTGTTTGTTACGCTTTCACGCTTTATCTACTGAACCGATCAACATGAAATTTTGCATACACATAGGTGAGGGTACTGAGAAGGACATAGGCTATATATCACGCGAGCGAAGCCGAAGGTAAGAGCTAGTTACCTATATATTCGCCGTATACTGCATTATGGGCAAATTTATTTTAATGATTTAGTTTGTTTTGTTGACGTATTTCGGAAACCACAAATGACCTACATCAACCAAAATAAAACGAGAGTTTGAGTTATTCATAGCAAATTAAACTTTCAAATGTCGAGCTCCGTGGCGCAGCGGTCAACACGCCAGCCTGCGACACGGGGGTCCCGGGTTCGATCCCCGATCAGGTCATGATGGAAAACGATCTTTTTCAGAATGACCTGGGTCTTGGCTTGGATGTTTATCTATATAAGTATATGTTACAAAATATATAGTATCGATGAGTTAGTATCCTGCGACACAAGTTCACAACTTACTGTGGGGCTAGCTCAATTTGTGTGATATGTCCCTATATTTTTTTTTATTTGTGAGAACACATAGGCTACATTCGCAACGATCAGACAAAGTCACGGGAAAAAGGTAGTTGAACATAAGAATGTCAGCTGGCGCACTCATTAACACCAGGGACATAATGAGTGCAGCTATTAGCGGCAGCCCGCGAGTAATTCACGCGCCGACCACAGCGGAACCACCAGCGGTGCGACCGGCGAACTAGGGAAACTCCTTCATAACTGAACGTTCGACAGTTGTACTCGTAAGTGTGATGTGATATGAATCAATCTAGGCTTAATTTATTTTATATATGTTGCATGTTCGTTCAGAAACATAACAAAACGCAAACGCTCGCCCTGGCAACACTGCGGGGGAGTTACATTCAAAAAATTGCCTGACATTCGAGAGACTTCAATTGTGGCCTTTGGTTCAAACACATAATCTCCAAACTTTGTAATTTTCGGCCTATTATAACCAGTACCATTAAGAAATACAGTTTCATTTACTTCCTATATCACCAATAGTAGGGAAGTCCCATTTCTTCCAATGTTTATTAAATGCAATGCAATGTCGGGAATTAATGCGAAACATACCGTTGTTCTCCAGACATTTCGGCCGGGTTACACCGGTCTAAGTGACCACAGTCGGTGTCACCCGGGTTAAACGTCTGAAGAAAAACGGTTTACCGATATTGTCTTTATGTATGTCAAGAGACTTACTTTTATGAGAAGAATGTGACCTAATGTAAAGTGCTGAATTGAAGTTTTATCAGATGTTGTACTGTATTTCAAATCTAACATAAAATAAGTATTTGGTATATTTTTTGTTTATTTAACGTCTTTTTTAACTAATATATAGTAAATTTACATTCATGTGAAAAATATCCTCTACAATTTAAGCAAATCAATCAAAGTAACATTAGTTATTAGCATAAACCTACTCTTAGACATAAAAGTAAAAAACAGTATCATATTCAACATAACGTGTATTTTACCATTATACCGTTCGTCAAGCAATTTGTGTTCTATTCGACAATGAGCATTGATGTCATGATGTGAGGAGAAATGATAATAGCCAGCCAGGTTTTCCCTGCACATACACAACGCGCGCAGCGGTGCATGCCGCGCTGCGTCGTTTGGCCAGACCAATTAACTACGATCAAAGGAACATATCACGTGCAAAATTGTATTCACCCTATCGATATAGTAATTGATATACGCATAAAGTTTTAATATTAACAGGATCTATATGTGCTTTATGGAGGGCAAAGTGGACTTAAGAGTGCCACGTAAAGAAGTTTTCGATACGAAACTTCTACTCGCTGTAATTTAGTATTATATTGTTTTTTAAATTGAAATCTGATTATAAACATCAATATGCCTTATCCGGTCGTATGTACGAAATTTGGTTCAGATTGGCTTCATCATCATCATCATCATCAGGTCTTTGTAGTCTCCACTGCAGGAGCACGATTGGCTTAACTGTTGTAAAACTAAAACCAAACTACGTTTGTATGGGATTTCGGCTTTACTGACGGACTCCTAAGTTTAAAACAGATCGAAGAAGATAGATCGAAGAGATAGGAAGATGTGTAACCTTGTCTTTAACAGGAACCCTATACTAGGTAATCTTATTACAAATGTATAATGCAGGTGGTAGGTATACAGAACTCCTCAGCCTTCATTATCACATGCTTAAGGTACGATCTAGCTAGAGTATGGGCTGCGAGTACGTATTTACGCATTAATCCCGCATTAACTGACTCCTGATTCATAGTATCGTATATCGTCGTCGGAAAAGGAAATATTGGTAAGGTAAGTTTTCCTCGAATATATTAACAGCACGCTATAAGTTGAAAACTATAACAAAAGGAACTAAATCATTGAAATGTAGTTTTAACTTATACAACAAAAACACTTAATAGCTGTGGAAAAAATGCGATATCAATTGTGCCTTTACAATTTTTATACAGTAAATACTTGATAGTGATGAAGTTTGCATAATATAATCACATATCAATAGCAATCGAAGAAAAGCTAGCCGAAACGTGTCTCCGGTGGTATGGACATGTCATGAGGAGATCGGAAGATCACATGACCCGAAAACATCTCGACATAGCACTGGCCTGAGAAAACCAGGACGACCCCTTCAGAACTGGATCAGCTAAAGTTGCCAACTTGACGACCCAAAACCGAAGTGTATGGCGAAAAATGACGAAGAGAGCCGATCCCAAATGACATGGGATAAGGCTAGGCAAAGAGAGAGAGAGAGATAATTGCATATCCGTAGTAACCAGTACAATACTAGAGCATCTCCCTTCCTGCAGCTTCGCAGGGGCCCGCCTCAGTGCGTCGACCCCGCATCCTTGACCCAGTGAAAGCCGCGCTGCGTGTATGAGTCCCATGCATAGTCGATTAAGACCTGCTTATAAAGCCATTTGTCATCGCTGAGAGGATAATTACGGCGGTCACCCGCGGGTGCGAGGCGCAGGCATGTTGACATTTCGAGTGGTTAATGGAGATCGTGTCCAAGCCTCCGTGGCAATTTGTTCTCGCGCAAAATATGAAATACCTCCTTGTTTTCTTGGAAAATCGATGATTTTTTTATCTTGTAAATTGTAACGTTGTGATGTCATTTAGGAGGAAATTGCGACAGTGTCATTTGTTTATTGTGCTTATTGTGCAATTGTACTTACATAACGAAAGTTCTGGTTAAAATCCCGCTTAACTTTACCTCAATATCTGACTTTGTAAACCAATTTGAAGTTACGAGTATGTATGTGTCTTATGTGGCGAACAGACCAAATAAGATCCTGGGTTTTAAATATGGGCAGGTATTACTATTTTTGGCTCTGTCTACCCTGTTCGTAAGTTTAGTATTTTGTACTAGCTGCGGTGAACCGGTGCGCTATCAGTATCGGAGGCGGCGCTTATCAGCCGATAGCGGTAATATAACTCAGCGCAATCTGATCTTTCAATATGGCGCCCACAGGAGTAATTATATGACGGACGATAGTGAACCTACCCTCAGATATCGATTGCTAGGCTTAGGACAGGCTGCAGTAAGGTAGAGTATAATGACGATTGTTATTGGAGGCCCTAACATGACTCAGCACAATTGTGATTGTGATCATTCAATATAGAGTAGACAGAAGTAATTATATGACGGTCATATAATTATATGCCGTTTAGATATAAACTTCTAGGCTTAAGACAGGCTGTAGTAGGGTTAATCGCTTGCGTCAATTTTAAAATGATGAATGATTGTCAAATATCAAGAACTTAAGTTAAATATGACTAAGTACAGTATTTAATAGGCAAATGTAAGTTGACAAATGAATGTTAGGTCAACTTATATTTGCTCACAATGTAAGTTGACCTAAAATTACAACTTGTCACATATGAGGCTGTCCCTTGCCCACTGACATTCGTGCCGCAACGTCGTCATACGTCCTGAAGATGGCCGAAAGACCATTACAAAGAAAATATAAAAAAGTGAAGGAAACCGATGGTTTTAATAGCTTTAACTCTTCTTCTTTGCCTTTTCCCACGTCAAGTAAAGTCGGATCTCCAAATTTTTCTGCGTTATGACATTCTGTCTAGGGCTATCGGGTCGGGTAGATCCTCTTTTTGTGCGAGACTAGTCATACTGGTGCACCACGTGTATGGAGGGCGGCCTCTGCTTCTTTTTTGTCCGGCAGGTTTAAACATAAGCATGATAGCTTTGACTACACAGGAGAAAATCTTTGAAGCTTACGCTTACAAACTTCACGTTGATTTTTTTTTTTGCGTAACAACCTTCTGCACCCAGCGCATGAAAACTTATTAAACAGCAGAGATTTATGATCAGGCCGTAATTAATATCTGGGTTAGGACTCCCGCCCCGTGTTTGCCACATTAATTGAAAACCTGCCTGCACCAGCTCATTAATTTCCTTGGATTGCTGGCTGATTGACTGCAGCGAGACAACCATCTAAATGAAGCTTTGTCTTGATATGCCGTTCCACTTCCACTATCAAGACCAACTGTATTTAACTAGCTTTTATTTACTTTCACTTGTCCGTTTCTGCAATTACCTAATTTGTGCTGACTTTCCAGATTCCCTGTGTATATAAATTGGAAGGATGTACAATAAAACGACATTCTACGTAGACTATGATTGACTGAGCGGACGAGAAATGCCTTATAATCAACTTGGTCAAAAGTATCGTTTGTCCGAGTCCGTTTGTCTCGCTGTTCGACTGTTTTCCTCCACAGATTGCATTTCTCAACCAATTCTCGTGAAATTTTGTGAGCTGATTTGAATTTTTTTTGTCGATGTTGATCGGCATTGGCATTTTAGCGTCACAGACCCTAAAGGCTATTGTAAGTTCGCATATCACAGCGAAATCTACACCTTACAGAGCTCAAGTCCGCTCCTGTATGGAGTATTGTTCCCCACTATGGGATGGATCCGCCCACTATCAGCTCGAAACTCTGGAAGTTATCGACAGGTGTCCGAAGACTCGTTGATGATGTGTTGGTTCCGGCAAAACGGTTTCAAAGCCTCGAACACCGCCGATTAGTAGCAACTCCGTGTGTATTATACAGGTTGCATTTCGGCGAGTGTGCTCAGGAACTACACGACCTAATTCCCCCTGCACCAACCTATCATCAGACGACACGATGGGCAGGGATTCCATCCATATATGGTCGATATTTCTGCTCATCGCGCCTTTAGATTCGCCTCCTTCTTCAGCTCCGTGGCGCAGCGGTCAACATGCCTGCCAACACGGAAGGTCCCGGGTTCGATCCCCGATCAGGTCAAGATGGAAAATGATCTTTTTCAGATTGACCTGTGTCTTGGATGTTTATCTATATAAGTATCTATTGTAAAATATAGTATCGTTGAGTTAGTTTCCATAACACAAGTCTTCAATTTACTTTGGGGCTAGCTCAGTCTGTGTGATTTGTCCGTATATATTTGTTTATATTTATTTATGCAAATCATGCAGGAATGGAATTCCTTCCCCGCGTCGCTGTTTCCCGACTCGTTCAATTTAGGCTTTTTCTAACAGAATCAGTTAGCGATTAGTTTTGCGAATAAGTTTTTATATATATATATATATCGGAGGGACTATGGAGTCGAGTTGATTGTTGTTTGAATAACATTTAAGTTATTTATTAGAAGATATCTATTGTTTATATTTTAAATATTTTCTAAAATCTAAATATAATTTAATTCGATTTTTAACATGGTCAGCATAGAGTCAAACTAAGTTCAAAAAAGGTATTATTGTATCTAATCTGAGCAGAGGATATACCTAGAGCGGGGTCAGGCGCCATCTTGACTTTTACAGTTGTTACCAAGGAGATTTCAGTATGACGTATAAACAAACTGTCGTATGGTGGTTGTTGGGAGATACAAGAGCGATAGCGTGCGATCGAGGTGGATCGTTGGAGAGTTGTTCGATGGGTACCCTGAACTCGCTGCTCGTACTTAATATTTAAATGTTAATTGTGTTATTGTTTAGTATACCTACTTAATTAAAATTATAAGAAGTGAAGTTATTTTGTTTTGTGCTCGCATTTCACCCAAATGACGCCCACTAAGCTCAAGATCACCCATGATATCGAAGATGATACCCTTTTCTCCGACATCAGAAGCGGGGCCCGATGCAGGCACAAAACGTGAACGAACCAACTGGGACAAATGATGGCTGGCATGCTTTGTTTGAGGCGCAACAAAATAGTATGCGATTACTTGTGGAGGCACTAAGCAACCCGTCGGCCGGCGAGGACAAGAAGATAATTGTTATTGCCTAAATTTTATCCTGAAAATGCAAACACTGATGCGCGAGCTTGGCTAGCAACGGCGGATATCTGCTTTTTGGACCAAAATCTACAGGGAAGTAAACTTATTCTTATCGGTACTTATTAAAGCAATGAAAGGTAAAGCGGCGACATGTTTTTTTCGGATAGCATTTCCCAATGTGAAATGGGTCAAATTCAATGATGTTTTTTTTCTTTCTCGCTTCAATACGTTAGACATGTTTTGCAGCTACTGTCTTAAATATTTTTACTAGTAAACCAAATGAAGGCGAGTGTCTTATTACCGCATATGCAAGCCATTTAATTACTTGATATGACTATTATTTGACACGAATTGAACCACGGTTTCAACGCAACATCTTCTCTGAAGAAATAGCTACGCGCTGTAAAATGCAACGTAAACTCATGGCATTTTTCTTCTTATGGCAAGAGAAGTTATCAAGACATCAACCGTCTTATTATAAAGAGCGGACTAACTATTAAACCATCTCTAAGTCGGTTCTCAAGTCAAGTACAAAGGAAAATCGTATTATAAAAAAAGGTTTATCGCTTAAGTCATACATGATCCTAGGTCAAAAGATAAACCAGCATTTCACTAGTTTAACTTCAATACTAACTCATGTTGTAAGTAAAAAAATAGGTTTTTTTACTACAAAAGTATATGTTGATGCTAGAATCTACGTGAAAACTCGATACTTACTTATTTTACAATGAGCGAATAAATACAAGAAAGTAAAACTATCACAAATATCACGTAAAATTATTTAATGATTTGAAGATTTACATGTCGTAAATATACTATTTTATCACTTTCAACACTATTATTGTCATTTTTATTTCACAACAACTAGAAAACCGGAACCATTGATTTATTAAACATTTCACAATCGTAAGCAAACTTTGAGGTTAGATTCAACATAATTATCGGTGATCCTTATCAGCATCTTAGAATAATAAATCTCCAGAAACCGCATTGGCGTATAAAACTGAGGAACAAAAAGATACGCTCAAAGGACCTGAGATACGCTCATGGATCGTCAATTGACATTTGTCATGGCGGCCGGCTAACGTGTCGGCGCTCTTCAATTTTAATTTCATTATGCCGTAATGTGCAGTTCCCACATGCAGAATTGCAACTGGACGTAACAACAAAAATGACGAGATCACATTTCACGTATAATTAAACATTTACGAGCTATTTAAATCATTTACAGATAAAATTTTACAAATATTATTTTGCCAAAGACAATGTCAAGTCCATATGACGTTCATTGTAAAGTGTTGCTGCTCTATATAAAATATTTTTCCCCAGTATGTTAAACTTTATTTTAAGATAAAATTTATGTAAGTAGTATAACTATTAACTAATTATAACGTTTTGAGGTGCATTTAGTAAAATAAAGTATTTAATAAGGAAAATTTTCAGTAGAGTATATTGAATGATCTGATTTTTTGTGTTAATTAGGTTATTCATTGTATAAATATCTCTCAGGAATAACTCAATATTTATTCAAATGTTTTTAGCAGCTTAAAGGAGTATAGATCACAATAGTGACGTCATTTTTGGAATCCATATTGGCGGACGCGACTTTTCATAAATAATCGACTTGGGTGTCATTTAATAGGTTTTTGGGGTGTAGACGTCAAATATGGAATCCAAAACGATGGAGGCGACTTCTCATAAAAAATTTACTTGGGTGTCGTTTTATAGGTTTTTGGGGTGTAGATTTCGAAAATTACTGCTGTTTTGGAAGAATTCCAAACTGGCGCGAAAATCTATTACCTGCAAAACCTGTACAGCGACATCTATGTCCATTTTGCATGAATAATTGCGTCCACTAATATCTTAACTGACATCATTTTCGAAATCTACACCTAAAAATGTACATAACGATACCCATGTTGATTTCGCATGAAAAGTCGCGTCCGCCATCTTGGATGGCAAAACTGACCTCTTTTTCGAAATACTCACCCTGATCGTCGTCGTGAAAAGTCGCCTTCGCCACTTTGGATTACAAAAGTGACGTCACATTTTAAATTTACACCCGGACAAAACCCATACAACGATATTCATGTCGATTTCACAAGAAAAATTTGATCCGCCATCTTGAATTTCAAAAATGAGGTCTCTTTTGTGATCTTTACCAGTAGCTATTTGAAAAAATATTCATAAGTCAGGCTGTCTTACGCCAGAGTCGTTTGTCCTAAATATTTCAGGACTAACTAGTTTGTCCCGAAATCAGTTTTGGCGTGTAACATGTAAGTATGCCATAAGGGAGGTACTAATATTACTAAGATATTACGTGGCACAACCACACAAACCACTGAGTACTTATACAAAGTGGAAGGACATACCCGTAATAAATCGAACCACGGGCCAGACTAGATCACTTTAGTATAGTGAACTTAAAATAACGGTTAAAAAACAAAAAGAAAATCGACATTCCCATGCAAATCCCCGGGCGGGTGCACACTTTTGTACGGAAGTGCCGAAATTTATTTTTGTTTTTCGACTGTTATTTTAATTTACGTAAACTATAATGAACTATAGTTCGATTTATTACGGGTATGTCCCTTCCACGTTGTATAAAAACTACTAACAAATTAACACGAGTGTTGTTAATGTGGTTTTCAGGAAAATGCTGTCACTCTTTTGCAGGTTTTTATAAATATCTAAATGTTATTTTATAGGAATAAGTCGTTATATTTAATTACGTTCAAAAATATCACATTAACATACTAAAAAAATTTCAATTTTTTTTTCCCAAGTAAATGGTAAAAACATATAGTCTAGCAACACTAAGCGGGTGTGAAACGCGCGGGCGCGGGGGGTTATGCCGCGTTTTTGGACTCAGTTTGACGCATTGAAAAATGACAGATGAATCCTTCTGGAGATTTATTATTCTAAGATCAGCATCTACAAAACAATACTTTTTGTACACACGACCACGGCTCTTTTAAGTAATTCAATAAATTTGAAAATTTACTGTTTACAATATAATATAAAACAATTTTCGAGGTAACTATTTCGTTTCTTTCTTTGGAAAAAATACAATTTGTTATACGCGCGCTCAGATACGTTCCATTTCAGGTTTTTAAGGTTACCATGGTTACCAACAGTTACGTAAAAAAAATATTTGCAGGTAAAAAGTATGATTTGTGTAGTGAAACCTTTGAATATATAATTTTATAACAAAAATATACATCTTTCATCATTTCAATTTTAATATTTATACCATATCTATCAACAAATTTTGAAAAATAATTTCTATTATCATGAAGATCGGAACGATGTAGTGGAATAATTGAATGAATGAACGAATGAAATACGCTTTCGGGGGATCGTCTCAGATCTAAGTCGATCGTGACTTAGTTCACTTTTTATAATGAAGCAAAGTTTAATTTCCTAAACGAGACTTGATCCATCACAAGTCAGAACTAAGGTAGAACAGGTTTAAACCTATTTTTGCCGTTTTTTTATAATAAGACAGCAAATGTCCAAGATTTAGTTCTTTTCCTACTAAACGTTTTTCTTGAGGAAAACTTGTTCATAAATCTTTTGAATGTTTCAGCGGCCCACATGTCCAGCAACAAACAACTTCGACCCCTGATCACCAGGATGCGGCCGTGGCTACGAAAGCCTGTGACCTGTTACACGTGTGCTGATGAAGGTCACGTGGCATCACGATGCTTGAAAACTTGGCCACTCAATAAGCAGCCAGTTCTAGCAACGTGAAACGAGTTGAAAACTTGGCCACTCAATAAGCAGCCAGTTCTAGCAACGTGAAACGAGTTGACGTATGCGGTGTGAAACCTGTCACAGGGGTACACAATGCGGTGAGGAATTTTCATTTTGTTTCGATTCCGGCGTTTATTGTTCTTTAATTAAAGAAAGTGTCTCTGACAGATTTATTTGTTGTTGAGTGATAAAACGCTCTCGTAACTTTGACTGGTGTAGGAAAGTCTAGTGTATTGTGCGACTCACAGATTTTGGCAAATCATTATTTTTTGGTGATGGTTAGTTTTAGTTTAATATAGTAATGATTGATGATAAGATGACTATGATGTTACGTGTTGTCTATACTTATATTATGTGTTAATAAAAATGAATATTTTAAAAAGAGATTATCGAATTCCGGCTGCAATGCCAAAAAAGACTGAAACAGAAGATCTTCTCCTACCGATAAAGTTATCATTGGTTTTCCTGTGTTCCAGTGGCAGTGGTTGTTCCATCACTGGCAATCCCAAAACAAGATCGTTGGGCTAGTCACAGCAACCCTTTTTTTCACGCAGGTTGTCACAAATATAAATCAAGTTCTTCACATCTATCATAGTTTCAAACAATTTTCCGCTTTGGTAACTTCTCCTATTAATGTTTAATTTAATCATCACAACAACAAAAAAATTACAAGAAGCAGTTTCGTTATCTACACTACGCCCCACATTCATACCTGTTGTAGGTATACGCAAGAGATACAGACGAGATTATTTAAAATCTGGTCGTGGCTGGTCTACTATAAGAGGACATTATAAAGTCGTTGAAGTACTAAGCGGTGACAGGCATCATGTAAAAAGCTATAATTGTAATCGTACATATAATTACTCAAGAGAACGCTTAAGTTCACTCCCCCACAGTCCTATGTCCCTGAGCTGGATCCATGCTTGTCTGACAATAATAATGGCTTTGACTACATTATACTCTCAAGACAGCGCCATGCTTTTATTTCAAGAATTAAAAAACTGCCCTATTTTTCAATGCTTGTGTGCGTGACAGTTGTATGTTAGCATACCCGTCCTGTCAATTAATGCCATCAAAATCCGTCAAATTAGTAGCTATGTGTTTGCATCATAGAATATGCGTTGGACTCAATTTTTTTTCTACGCTTTTAGGCTAATAGAGGCTATGTAGGCTTTATAAAATCTAAGAATGATGGTAAAGTTTTTTTTTGTTGTTGTCGTAGCATGTTATATTTTGCCTGTTGATATGTCACCAAATGAAGTAGTTAAAAAAAAAGCGTCACGTAAACGATACGTAACATACCTACACTAACGGCGTGGTGGCTGTTTAGTCAAAGTCAAAGATTGTCATAGGAATTGTATATTTGTGCCTATCTTTATTTGAAACAATCTCTTTTTCTTAATCTCTATTTTTTTATTTACGCAAAATTTAAAACTACTAGCACTCTTCTGCACTGTTAAGGTTTAGTTAAACTATCTTAAGGATGAGGTGACCATTTGTGTAGTTAAAATATGATAAAGTAAGAGACGTAAGTTGAGCATAGTATTCACTCATAGGCGAGGTGGCCATGAGTTGAGAATTATCCGGTAAGAGGCGAGGTGGCCATAAATTAAGAATACTCACTCATAGGCGAGGTGGCCATGAGTTGAGAATTATTCGGTAAGAGGCGAGGTGGCCATAAATGAAGAATACTCACTCATAGGCGAGGTGGCCATGAGTTGAGAGTTATCCGGTGAGAGGCGAGGTGGCCATAAATGAAGAATACTCACTCATAGGCGAGGTGGCCATGAGTTGAGAATTATCCGGTTAGAGGCGAGTTGGCCATAAACTAATAATTTTCACTCAGAGGCGAGGTGGCCATGAGTTGAGAATAACCCGATAAGAGGCAAGGTGGCCATAAATTAAGAATACTCACTCTTAGGCGAGGTGGCCATGAGTTGAGAGTTATCCGGTTAGAGGCGAGTTGGCCATAAACTAATAATTTTCACTCAGAGGCGAGGTGGCCATGAGTTGACAATATTATTTTACTACAGGCGTTGTAAATAATAGGTAGAAGATAATATTACTGATTGCTTAGTCAGGAGTGGCCGAACTATGTCATATAGATCACCATTTTTTTTCAGATTACAATGATGCGTGCCCTTCAACATCACACGAGGACGTGTGATTTATCAGGATGGCCGTATCGGAGGGACTATGGAGTCGAGTTGATTGTTGTTTGAATAACATTTAAGTTATTTATTAGAAGATATCTATTGTTTATATTTTAAATATTTTCTAAAATCTAAATATAATTTAATTCGATTTTTAACATGGTCAGCATAGAGTCAAACTAAGTTCAAAAAAGGTATTATTGTATCTAATCTGAGCAGAGGATATACCTAGAGCGGGGTCAGGCGCCATCTTGACTTTTACAGTTGTTACCAGGGAGATTTCAGTATGACGTATAAACAAACTGTCGTATGGTGGTTGTTGGGAGATACAAGAGCGATAGCGTGCGATCGAGGTGGATCGTTGGAGAGTTGTTCGATGGGTACCCTGAACTCGCTGCTCGTACTTAATATTTAAATGTTAATTGTGTTATTGTTTAGTATACCTACTTAATTAAAATTATAAGAAGTGAAGTTATTTTGTTTTGTGCTCGCATTTCACCCAAATGACGCCCACTAAGCTCAAGATCACCCATGATATCGAAGATGATACTCTTTTCTCCGACATATATATATATACTTTTTAATCTAGTCTTTGTCCCTTACAGAATAAATAGAGCTGAATGCTATCAGAAGTGAAGTTGCCTAGTAGCCAGTAGGCAATAGTGATGGATTGCTAGCTTCGTCCTAGCGTCACTTGAAACATGAATCCTACTATATTTGACCATAGCATTGATAGTGAGTGGTTGTTCATTATAATTTCTCCCGCGCCGGAGATATCAAACGCAAACAGACGGACACTCGAGACGCCGGAATAATTAGCCGCGACCCACGGGAACACGTGGGCCGCCAATTACTGTGATTTATTGGGACACTCGCAGAGTCAGGTTGGCGGTTTGCTAGGAAATTTCCTTTTTTAGCTTGATTATAAAAGCCGGGGCAGGCTTAATTTATTTAATAGAAATAGACGTAACAATGAGACAACGATATGGAGAGGGCAATGCTCGGTGTTTCTCTGCGAGATCAAATCAGAACCGAGGAGATCCGTGGACGAGCAAAAGTCACCGACATAGCTCAGCGGATTGTCTCTATAGTGGCAGTGGGCGGGGCTCATAGCGCCAAGAACCGTTTTCTTTTATATTTAAATAAGTAATAATTTATTTTTTTTTGTAATACACGTATCGTGTATGATTGTTAGTTTTTCGTATGTGTTAGTGGCCATGATTGATGTCAGATTTCTAAAGCGGCCTACGGGCATCCCACGACTGCCACGCAAAGAACGTCACACATCGACAGTATTGATGACAGCCGGGACTCACAGCTTGACAAGGTTCTGAAGCAGAGAGGAGCTCGAGGTATTTATATACCACTTGCACCCACCCACCTGAGTGGGGTCCTGGTGTTGCTTATCATGCGTAAGTGCTTAATAATGCGTACGCACTGCACGGGCTCCCCGTTTGCTATAGTGCTATGGATTGTAAACTAACGACAAAACAACAAATAAACGGTAAAGCCAAGTTTTTGAGTAATGCGTTAATGTTTAACACGACTTGATAACTCAATGGATATTCAGAGTCACGACAAAGAGAGCCAACGGGATCTCCCACCGATTTGTCTTCATATCCATATCTGTGATGTACCGCTGCGATAGCCCGCGCCATGCTATCACTTCATGATGATAACTTCATTGTAATGGATGTAATGCCGCCGCGGGCGATTCTCCCACAAGGCGTGACGGACGGTAATGTCCCAGACATTACGCTGTCGATATCATCCTATCATCCATTTCACTAAGCAAGACGTTCGTTTTGATACAGCTAGAATCCTGTGTACAGTGTGAATCATCATCATCAGGTTTTTTTACGGCTCTCTTCATTTGGAAACATTCTTCTTCACAACTTCATTCCACTGCAGGAGCACGACCCTCTCTGTACCACCAGAGCCATTAATTAGTCTGAGCAGTTAGAGGATTTGGCCTACATTCTCCACGCTGGCCAGACGGGTTGGAGAGATCTCTTAGATGTTTATGGGCTTTGTTTAGCTTGTGTTTGCTAAGTCGCCTTCTACGCCATCCACGGGAAGACTTGGAGTGGTCTTATTCTACTCTGTCGGGAACCACGCGGTGTGTGAATCATATGTCTCATTAATTGAGAAATAAGATATAGGAAGAAATTCCATGCGGGCAGGATTTGAACCAGCAGTTTTTACTCTTTGTACGAGTAAAAAGAGTCGGGTCGTTGAGTTCCCTCTAATATGGTTGAGCTCGGCGATGGCTGATCCATACGTCAACTCGTGAACGGGTGCTGTCAGGGGGGACTGGTCTGCTCGGCCTCTTTGAGACTACTTTAAGTATCATATGTTGTTTATTATCTTTGCACACTGGTCGTTAACAAAAACATGTTCCAAGAATAAAAAATCTATGTATATTGAAATTGTAATATGAAAACAGAAAAAAAAAGAAAAAAGAAGAGAAAGAAAAAGACAATAAGTAATAAATATTCGTAATCATATAAAGCCCTACAGGCGAGTAGGCGACCAAAACTGTTGAAAAGAGTTTCTTTCGGTGTTTCTTCTCTGCAGTGGTCGGTTCCGAAACGCTAGTAGTCTGTAGCTTTTGAACAATTAATAAATACATATTATCTAATAAGATAATTTTAAATATGATATGACGTGAAAAAGTGCCTGCAAAGGCCTATTTTCTGAATAAACGTTTTGATTTTGATTTGAGTAAAGACTGCTGGTTAAAATTTTCCTGATCATATCTTATTTCTTAATTTAATAAGAGTATTTTTTTATACAACTAAGTTGGCAAACAGGCATACGGCCCGCCTGATGGAAAGCGGTTACCGTAGCCTATGGACGTCTGCAACACCAGGGGCGTCACTCGCGCGTTGCCGACCCTGAAGAAATCCTTTCACGAGTATATCAGGATAGCATTGTGAATGCATAAAATAAACTTAAAAATATTGTGCATCATGTAAGGAAATGTTATAACTAGGCATGCCATAACTTTATTAATAAAAAAAATCGAGCAAGTGCGAGTGCTTATCCGTATTCATTACTATGGATATGGATATGCACATATTTTTTTTTATTTGCTTAATATAATCCTTAATAAAATAACCAAAATAAACGAATATGAAAGATTTTTCGAAATATCTTAATGAACGATAAAGATGTGATACTTTAAAGTTTAAATCAGAAAGAGAAGTCCGATAAGGACTAGGGACGTCAAGTTTATATCATCTATTAAGATAACACATATTTTTTTCATGCATATTCCTTAAGTTCATTAGATACCGCCCTCTTACAGACAAACGGATAGAGAAAGACTAGTAAGCCTAGCTTTACCGGATTTAAAATATTTCTTTTTTCACATTGTGAGCATACTCTAACTTTTTCCCATACCGTTTTCTTAATTCAGTATCATCTCTACAGAACTAATTAACAAAGTTGAATTTAAATTAAAGAGCTACCAGCAGGGGGCTGGTCAATCAAGAAAAGAATATTTAGAAAGTGTAATTAACAGCGGGCGGGGCCGCGGAGCGAGCTAGTACGAATAATGTAGGCGGTTGGTGGAACAAAATGTATACGCACTGTTCAACTGTCGTTTATTGCACACGGGTACAGTACGCTTGAGTCAGACAGTGGTTGAGTACTAACCACCTATTCATGGTGATTCTGAACAACCTGGCATTCTTGCAAATGTATATTCTATTACGGATTCTGATTCCAACATTAAAATATTGTCGGGTGATTCAGAATCACACTAAATATAACAATGCAAATATTACTAGTAGCTAAGAGTTCTAAAAATTGGCAGAGAAAGGTGACTAGGTTAGTTGGTGAAAGAGTAAACTTCCGGATCTGCGCATTTTTACGGTGGCATATTAAATTATTGTGATGTGTCTCACTAAAATAGCAGATAGCTCCACTATTATAACAGCATTTTCGTTATTCATACTTTAATATGTAAAACTCTTTTTCGATAGCTCCAGAACCGTAGACAAATAACTAAGTCTGTGGTTTTGAAGCTAGAAAAATTAAGCACAAAATATTAGTCTACGGAATTAAACTCAAAGCCGGGCCACGGAGGCCATTAGTGGTATAGGCTAGTGAACTCTACAAATAGTAACAGTTTGATACTCTAGGAATAGTAGAGTATCAATACAGGTAGAGAGTTGATACTCTAGCAATAGTAGAGAAACAATACTCTACTAGTTTTCTCATCAGTAATAGGTAGTTAGTAGCATAGTTTGTACTCCCCCGTTTGCTTCACCCGTGTACCGGAGGCCACTGTACTACACCGCGCCGCCCGCCCACGGCGCGCGGCACTCCGCGCTAAATAATTTATTTCCCGCGGAAACTACAAACAAATCGATGGATTGATTTAATTAATTTATTGACGTTTTGTTTGTTGAGTCTTTGATCTAAACGGTAAAGCTACTGTGCACGTAGGTTGGACAGGGAAATGATACAAAATCTGCCATAGATATTGACGAGGTAAAGCATTGGAGTCCAAAGGAAAGCTACTCATAAATTCTTGTAAAATGACTTATCGGCAAACCGTTATTTTTAAAAGTTCTGACGTCGAAAAATGCAAGTTTTTTTGAGCTTTGTTAGAAACTATGGTGATAGCCACTGACTCAATCAAAGCCACATAAAAAATCATTTATTTAGCTCTTTGGGGACTTCAGTATCCGCAGATAAAAATTAAGCCATCTTAGAAATTTCAAAAGTTCCATAAAATCAGCTAGCACTATCGGACTATCTATAAGTTGCATTTCTCAACCAATTCATGTGATATTTTGTGAAGTCGTCAACAATTACCTATGTAGAATTTTTCTTGATTCAGTATTTTCAAAATTCTTTAACAAAACTCTTAATGACAAAGGTTGCAGGGGCTCACCAACTAAGTTATAAAAACATGTATCATCATCAGGTCCTTTTTAGTTTCCACTGCAGGAGCACGACCCTCTCTGTACAACCAGAGTCATAAATGTATTAGCTAGAGCAGGCAGAGGATTTAGCCTACACTCTCCACGCTGGCTAGGCGGTTTGGAGAGGTCTGTTTGATGTTTATAAGCTTTGAACCTGTATAATATATAGTATTTGGAAATTAGCGATTCTCGGACGCTAGCGAAACAATCCAGCTGAGGATGCGTAGAGCGAGGTGAGGTAGAGAGTGTTTTTGAAACAAAATGGCGGTATTGGCACATAAAGTCTTAGCTCCATTTAGGTCTGTGGTTCTCAGGACTTTGAGAGTTCGCTGGAAGATTCGCGAGGTGTACAGCTCACAAAACCATTGCTAATGTAAAATAGGTAGGTAATAATTAGAACGCAATGCCTTTATAGTCAACTTTGTAACCCGATAGCTAGTAATCAATCACACTGACATACCTCACACAATATATTACCACAGTTAATCGAATGCATATTATCACAAGCCCTCATTGTACACCATTTATATTCTTGAATTTCATTGTCAGACACCTTATGTTATTTCTATCTTTGTTATTGGCTATCAAGGATCTATCGTCAGTGGTCATCAAGGATTTTCTTACGATAATTGTACAAGCGCTCCAAATATACAAATATAGCCACAACAATATTATCACGTCTTTATCCCTTGTGGGGTAGACAGAGCCCAAGGCCACAAAGGTGAAAAACGAAATCAAATTAGTGATAGGTTGCTAGTTGCATCGCCTTGCGGGAAGAAAAGCAACTGGTATGTTCTATGTTTTTCCTTTTCTTCCAAATCAGCATGAAAGGACTTCAAATACCTGTTTATATTTATTGCATTTTGTTAAAATTCATGTCAATCTGCATTTACGAGTTAGTTTTGTAAATGATAACAACAAAACATGAGACGGAAATCTCTTCAAAGTGTTGATGTCATTAGCTGGCCGTAAAGCTGACAATGAGGCTCAAAGGAGCCCGCGACTTTTATTGTGCGCGGCGAGCGAGCTTCGGTGTCGCCTTTAATTTCAGATAGCGGGGAGGCGTCGAGTTAATTTTATGAGTTTTATGACTGAACAGGAATGGAGCTCATTTTGATTGGTTTTATAGCGCCGGACTGATGAGAAAAAGGAAGAAAGCTTTGTCGCGCAGTGTTACACGCGAGGCTATGCGTTCGATTCCCGGGCGGGCTTATGTTTGTACTTTTTATTCTCAAGTATATTTGTTTGTAGTTCTAAGCTACTCAGGTGGTTGGCGTTTGGTAGCCGGCTGTAATAGACTTGCATATTCAGTATTCACCACGACGTCGTTTTCTTATACAAAATAATGAACAATTTAATAGACTCTAACGAACTAGTATATATAGTATATATAATTTTTTAGTTTTAAAGTACCTTCTAGACTGCCGCGTTATCCTATATCTAATTTACTTGTCGGACCAGCATCGAGAACTATTCTAGGATGTCATGCTCCTATCAACCGTATGTGCACCACCTACAATCTTCTTAACCTGGAGGCAGAGGACCTTGACCTGTTTTCGAATAATTTAAAAATGTTTGAAAACAAGATGCTTAAACTTTCTCAATGCTTAATTTTAGTTTAATAGTTTAGTATACTTAGCCTTGTATTATACGAATGTTGTGTATACCTGTTATGTGTGTTTACATTAGAACAAAGTGATAAGTGTGTTTTTAAAGTGTAACATGTAAATACTGTTGGTGTACCTTATTAAAGAAAATAAAAATGTCTCTGAAGGTGACCAGAGGATGCCAACGAGAAAACAATTAAGTGAGAAGACGGATGGACATAGGCGAACTCGTAAAAATATATTATTAATTCATGAGTGCCGTTTCTTTGCTCGGTAAATATAATTTTCCTGGAAATATGAGTATGATATATAGATTTTCCATCTTGAATCCTCGTATGAGTGTAGCAATTATACTCTTATTAAAATAAAATTGGTTTCAAACCAATTTCAAATCCTGCCCGCGTGGAATTTTTTCCCACATTTAATTTCTTTATTTAATAAGAGTATAATCAAAATAGCATTATAAATGCATAAAAGCACTTAGAAAGTATTGAAGCAATTTTGTAGAACAAATCTAAACACACATATTATATCGACTTTTACACAGGTTTTTTATATAAATAATAAATATATAGGACATATCACACAAATTGAGCTAGCTCTACAGTAGGTTGCGAACTTGTGTCGCAGGATTCTAACTCAACGATACTATATTATATATATAATGATATATATATAAATAAAAGTTCTAATATATATAAATATAATAAAAGTTATAATATATATAAATAAAAGTTCATTATATATATATTTATATATATATATATATATATAAATCTTATATGGATAAACATCCAAGACCCAGGTCACTCCGAAAAAGATCGTTTTCCATCATGGCCTGACCGGGGATCGAACCCGGGAACCGTGTCGCAGGCTAACCACTGCGCCACGGAGCTCGTATATATATATCATAGGACGGCAAGAGAGAGCAGTAAAAGCCAAAGGCCACGTTTAGCATGTTAGTAGAAGTAAAGGTAGAAAATGGATTCAAAATAGTGGTAGCTTACTAGCCGCATCACCTATTGACATGATTCCTTAAATTTGAGCTTTTAGCCCATGCCGGCGGCAGGGTTCTGCTGTCTGCGCGGCAGAGAAGCAGCTGGTTTATTCTACGTGTTTTCACTCCCAGACCAGCATGGAAATATCTAACTACCTAATCTTACACTTTCCTAACATCTGGGGAAAAAAATATTACATTCAAATGAAATGAAATGATATTTATTGCGTTAAATGTGGTTACAGAACTATTATTATTTTAGTAAGATTTAGAGTTTTTTTGATGAGTTTAATTAAGTTATTTCACTATTAAAATAATAACAAAAACATACGACGCCATTTCAGAGTCATAGGTTACACCATAATGAAAATAAGAAAAATTTACATTATTTAATGATCTCGAATTAGTTTCCAAGAACGTGTATCGATCTGATCTAACGCGTTACCTCTAGGTCTGAGAATTTGTCAATAAGAATAAAAGCATACAACGGCGACACGCATTCCTCAACTTGTTAACAAATGTGGGTTATCTTACAGAATGCTAGCTATTTCTCTATCCCGTCTATGTTGTCTATGCGTGGTTTATTGCTCTCGTTGGAAGATGGATGGCGATCCTGTCGCCTTGTCGTGCACAATCAGGGGAAACATTGTTTATTTTTGTTGACGCTGTAGTCTGAGGTAATCTTTACTAATATTACAAAGCTGAAGTGTCTATTTGTTTGGTAACGCGCTAATTTCAGGAACTCCTGGACCAATTTCAGAAATTCATTCACCGTTAGGTACGTTATCTTTGAGTGCTATAGACTAGGCATGTACCACGGGTGAAGTCAGGGCGGACTGTTTGTTTCTTAATAAAAATGATATTTTCTTAACAATAAATTATGTTACAATTAGTTGCAATGGCTGCTAATTCCCTCACATTATTTTCTCCTGTATAGATGTAGGATGAAGTAGTGGTATGATATGAAATTGAAAGAAAGACGATGAGTATTTGTATATGGAATATCTTGAGGCTTTCTTGTGGAAGAAGAGCAAGCAACATTGAGAGTCGCGCGCATGTTGCACGGCGCTTACAAAGTAGGACGTTTTTATTATACACTAGCTGTTGCCTGCGACTTCATTTCCATTGGCTGCAATTCTATCGCGAAATCAATTTTATCCCTATTTAGTAGTAAAATTTCGTTTTAACTAAAAGTTTTCAGCGACTTCGGTAATAGTGCAACTTTTGATTATTTTATTATTTTAAAATTCAAAAATATATTTTGCCTGCTTATCTGCGGGCCTATTTACTAACTCGAATGACAAGTGTCGATGGCTATGAAACTAATAAGTTGACATCAAACGGCTGTCAGAATTCAAATTTTGTATTCACTATCGTCAGTGTCCAACCGAAATGACGTCATCTCCATGATAGCAACTCCACCATCATTTTGACATTTGTTTCCGTATCGATAACCTATAGACGGCATTCTGTAACTGAAGTGGCTATCAAATCGATCTTCACTTGATCTATCAAACAGCTTTTCATAGCAACGGGTCAAGAGCAGTGTTTTATTGATACACACTATTATACGCCAAAGTAAAGATGCTGCAAGTCTTTGTTTAAATGTAGAGAAGTAACTACTATTGCGTTTAGTAGGTTAACCAAACGGAGCCATCCTTTTTTACGAAAACGATACAGCTGAACAAGTTACCGTAAAATGAGGAACTTTTTCTTTTTGTATGTTTATCATCGGTTTAATAAATAACAAATATTGTCTCTAAAATATAAGTCTCCCAAATAAAATTTAAAGTCTCCTTAACCAACCTACCCCTTCGAAGACACATGGTTGCTAAAATATTCGTAAAATTTTGGTTTTGAGGTTAGTTTGTATTTTAAGAATGTTTTAAGTTGGTTTGACTTAAGTTATTGGAATTGGCGAGGGGATTTGTGGTCAGACACTCCTCTTCCTCTCATGCGGTTTTTTTTGTGTAGGTATATATGTAAGTCCTTACGAAGATATTTTCAATTATTTTTTTTCTCAGTGTTATAGGTTAGAGGCAATTATTCTTTTGCTTTTTCTGCATTAAAGGTAAATCTGACCGTGTTCGCCTACTATATTTATAATATAGGTACCTAATAATACAATATGACTACTTTAAATTTTAAATCCTTCATCATTAAACCTAACCTAAAAAGTTCAGTCAACATCATGATTTTGTGTCCCTGCGACTAGGAGGTGTGTGTCGTGAGAGTTGATTTGGGAATTAGTAGAGACAGAAACAGCCGATCCTCGCCTGTACAGCTCTTTTTCCTAATATTCTGAGGTCCTTTTAGTAGGAGAATGATAGTATAGAGTATTTAAATTTAATGTCTCTCTTCTAGATACTTACAGTACCTAATCTATACAATCATATTCTCATAATACTATAACAAAATTAATCCACAAAAGCTCCATACAATCTCGCGAGAGAACATTTTACTTGTAGAAATTATATGGAGCGCCAAGCTGCAAAATAGTACCTATATATATTTCTGTCAAATAAAAACTCTTCATAACACTATGCATTATGCAACTAAAGAAATAAAAGATGATTTGATGTACTCGCAAAAATTTCTATGTGGCCGCCGCTAGTGGTAAAACAGAGGTATTATTTTTGAACGCGTGGCACACGTCTTTGAACGATTTTCCATACAAAAATCTTTCGAAGACGAGTGTCACACGTTCAAAAATAGTACCCCTGAGTTGAAATTTTGAGAATAGCATCTCAATTTACTCTATGATAATGTCGACAGAAAAAAAGAGCTGCCAACTTGAACATATTCAAAGCCACTTCATTTATGTCGATAGCCACTACCGTGAAAACAGTTACGGAATGCCAATTTCATGCTAGCCACCGTGACTATCAAATTCGAGTTGTCAACCGAGCTTTGATAGCCACCGTGCTTATCAATTTTAGTGAATAGGCCCGCTGGAGTTCCTTCAAGCACATCGCATATACGAGTACATTATTTTTCCATTTTATATTTATTTATCTAGTAAGTAAAACAGTAAAACAAAGAGTTAATTGATGTTATAAACTTGTCCGTCTATTTTCAAATATCTAACTTTGAGTCGATACGAATGTTCATATTAAGTAAGTGAACTATCCTATAATATTAAATCGAAGGAAAGAGAAATAGTCGAAGAGCTTATCGCCTATAAATTACAATGAATTTACCTAATAACACGCGCGGCGCTGAGCGGCGGCACAAATGAAATAGAATACAGAAAACTCACCTTATACAGTAACTAGCATTTGCTTCTGATTTCGATAGCGTATTGGAAGATCCCTCGAAAATAATTGTTCTGGAATAAATGTACCTAATTAACTAAAATACTGATTTAAGGCGATAATGGCGAGCTCCGTGGTGCAGCGGTCATCACGCCTGCCTGCGACACGGATGGTCCCGGGTTCGATCCCCAGTCAGGTCAAGATGGAAAATGATCTTTTTCAGATTGACCTGGGTCTTGGATGTTTATCTATATATGTATTTGTTATAAAATATAGTATCGTTGAGTTAGTATCCCATAACACAAGTCTTTCATTAGAACTTACTTTGGGGCTAGCTCAATCTGTGTGATTTGTCCGTATATATTTATTATTTATTATTATTATTAATGTGGTAAATAAAATATTTCCATACAACCTTTTTTAACCTATATTTGACCCAGTAAAGCAAAGATTTTATTGAAAACATTCATTTAAGGTAATTATAATATTAACCCTATAGTGTAAATAGCAACTTTAAAAGTGATGGCTTGCAAAGTATTAAAATCTCCATCAGATTTTATCACGAAAAATGACAATCAAAAGCAAATAACAAGCAGTCGTAGGTACACAAGAAATTTCATTTGGTGTATGTAAATTACAGAGATTGATTAGCGCCGTAAAATTATAGAAGAGAACCACAAGATTAGCGCTAATTCAACGACAAGATATCCTTCTGTCTCATCCATGTTCCATGGCCGCCATTACAGAGTATTACGGGCATTACCATGTATTACACAGATTATACAATGTTACAGACGTTTCTGAATTATCACGTCGTTCCGGGGATCCCATAGTTTGTTCTCCATTATACTTTAGTCAGACAGCTCATTGCTTTTTAATTTATTTATTGGTATCTGGTCCTTTGCGTATTATTATTAGTTTTAAATTAAATCGTTTGTCTGCTAACAAGGCGTATTTCCCTATGATACATTTATAAACGTTTGTCAGTTTATAATATTTGGTCTTTGTGAGGTAGATTTTGGGTCGATTTGGGAATTGTATTAAATTAAATTTTGTAAAGTCAGTACAATAATACTACTGGGAATTAGTCACATCAAATAAATACTTATATGTAAAACTTTCCTTTATATATAATTTAATCACACTGTCGGTTGACAACTATTTCGTAAATACGTCTGATCTAATATCTCTACTTAAACAGGTCTAAATTACCAAACGAAACGACTAAACCAAAACGAATTTGCATAATACAAAATGTATTCTGAAAATACCCAACTATTTTGACTTAGATCAACTATATCCCGAGTTTCCTCTATTACATTCGGTCGCAAGCTCCCGACTAGTGCGCGGTCTATAAATCTCTCGGTATGTTAATAAGATCCGATTATTCGGAATATATCGTCCGCGTGATATATCGCCGCCCGAGCCGATATTTCACGCCAGCGATTACGTAATAGTTTAATAGGAATTTGTGAGGCTCTCTGACTAGGGACCACCTGGTTATAGAGACAGTCTTTGTTCGGTTTTCTTTTAATAATGCTGATGACAGTGCGACTGACTTCTGCTAGGTTATATTAGCATTCACTGACTTTACTCTATGATAAATACCTGTAGTTCGCCGTGTGATTAAAGTGTCTCAGTCCAAGTCCAAACCCCGAACGAGCTCACTTGGTCGTTTCATACCACGAATGAACAAACTTGTAGCTATGATACCTATAATATGGTAAAAACGAGACGCTATTGCTAATTTTCTATCACAGGGCTTTATTCACGAACACTGTTCCTTTTGTTGAGAAACAAACTTCCCTGGGCAGTCTGGAATTCGCTAAATAAACTTCGAGCTGGTGTTGGCAGATGCCAGGATCGCCGTGTTAGGTTTTCTTTCTTCTCGAACAATACTTTGTGCAGATGCGACGCTGTCCAAACGATGGCTCATCTGATGGGTTGCCCTAACTACCCCACTTCTTGTACTGTGGAGGATCTAGTTGAGGCAAACGATCATGGCATTGAGGTGGCCAAATTTTGGTCAAGACTAGTGTAAATTATAGCCATTTTGACATGAAAAATAGAAGGGCTTTATCTATTGAAAAGGCAGCATAGCATATGTTTAAACAAGTTGGGTAACAAATGAATGAAATTAGTAACAAAAGCATATGCGTTTCTTCTTTAGATATTCAGAATATGAAAAGCCACACTAGCCAGGAAGACACAAATAGTAACAATCGTGCGTCACCGTAGTCCGTGTGAACTATGCATAGTTCATTCCCACAGTATGCGAGTGCGACAAATTACAAAGCAGATAATTAGTGATGTAACTACCGCGACCATTGTCGGGCACAATCGGCCGATTTGTTGAGCCAACAGTCCGCGGACCGTGTCGCTTGTCCGTCCGTGCGTCCGGTAAACGGTAATGGTATACAATCAACACGGGTTCAGTTACACGTTATTGTATGAAGCTCGGTGACGGCGAAAGCGGTTGCTTTTGTGGGACATGAGGCTGGAACCTATAATATTTCAGCTAATTAGTACCTACCGACGGTCGTAACTTATTCTAAACACCCGCGTGTCTTGCCTTATATTTAATTTTTAGGATTGACTCTGCTATAGGTATGGAAAAGATGATCACTAGGCAGGAGAGAATTTTTATGACAACATCATGATGTACCACAAAATGTGGCACAAAAACATTACAGACTCATCTCAATATTGAGTACATGAATCTTGTTTGTATGTATCTAAACTTTGAATGAATTAAGTAAAGTGTTTTAGGATATTATTTAATTTTGTGGAAAGTTTGCATCTCTAGAGTACCTACTTGTGACCACTGCTACTGCAAATGAATTTATTTATTCATACTCTATTTTTACTCGCACTTGCTCGCACTCACCCTAATGTGCTGTAAATAGTAGTTTGTCTTAGGCAAGTTCTATAACTGACTCTTGAATATCTTGTAATGAAAGGTTACTTATATTTGTCCTTTTTTTGTCCTGCTCCCTTCCATAGTCCAGTGAGTTGTTTGATTCCTTTTGTTCGCAATCATCTTAAAGTGCTGTAAGTAGTACTCTGGGTTCAACAGGTTTCATATCTGGCTCTTAATTATCTTGTAATGAAAGGTTTTGTCTGTCTCTGCCACCTGCATCCGTTAAACGGGCTCATATCGAACATCGTTCGTATTTATTTGTGTTAAAATGTCCTTTATATCGGTATTTTTTTTTAACAAAGATGAGCATTGAATTAAAAAGTACACTAGTGTGAAATTGAAAAAAGCCTTAAGAAAGTTTTAAAAATGACTTTCACAAAACTTGATTGATCACATCAATCAAGTTATGATAGAAAGCCATCAAGTTAAAATAACAAAAACTATTTTTAATGATTTTTGTCATTTTAATTAGATCGTTAAATCACCTGAGAGGCGTTGTTATCACTGCAAAAACTGGTACATACGTGGTCGCTATTTAGTAAAATTTCTATCACAATGAATGATTGTGTGAATGATTTATGACCATCTATATTATAGACAATAAAAATGTGAAACTTGTTAAAAGTGTGAAAAAAATAATGCGCTTCTAATTTATCCGATACACCCCATCGGACCATAGATAATGTGTGTTGGGACTAGGGAGAAGATTACCACGTACATTCTTTATAAAAAAAATATTCTATAGCCCATCTTTATGGCAAAAGAATTGTGAAAGCTTTCTGCCCTAATAGGGGCCTAAAGTAAAATCCTTATGCCCGTCGCATCCCGCCATGTTTTGTTTCCGCCAGCACTACTGCGCCTCGTCAGAGATGGCGAGCTTTACAATTTACTGCCCATCGGTGCAATGTGATCGGTTTATAGCTTTATAAGTGACTTCGTCCATTACGGTAAGCAGATTGCAATGCCCTTATGTAGTTTTATACGCAGTTGCATTATTTTATGGCTTTCAACAGCTCAACTTATTTGTATATAGGTTTATTATATATACGAGCTCCGTGGCGCAGCGGTCAACACGCTAGCCTGCGACACGGGGGTCCCGGGTTCGATCCCCGGTCAGGTCACTATGGAAAAAGATCTTTTTCATATTGACCTGGGTCTTGGATGTTTATCTATATAAGTATATATTATAAAATATTGTATCGTTGAGTTAGTATCCTGCGACACAAGTTCACAACTTATTGTGGGGCTAGCTCAATTTGTGTGATATGTCCCTATATATTTATTTATTATTTATCTATATATGTATTTGTTATCCCTACAGGATATCGTCATTGTCCAGTTGTCTATCAATCTATTTATCTGTATGTCAAGATCCAATTTATTAGCAAGGCTGGAAGGTATGTCTTAGATACCCAAGTCTACCGAAGCTATGGAAGAAAACAATCTTCTAGTATTTAAATAAAATTATTTTAATAAAAACCGTATTAAAATAATTTTATTTAAATGTGTAACAATCGCGAAAACATAAGAAAACATAATCTTCTAGTATGTTGGATATTTTAGGAATTGTTAAGTTTTGCAAAAGAATCAAACCCCACAGGATACTAGTTAACCTAGGATCATGACTTCATGAGGCAGGGAGCAAGATTTTCTTTGTCACAAAAATTTATAATTTAATAATGAAAGATTTTTAAAAAGTTTACTGTTTTCTCTTGCATTTTTTACATCAGTAACTTGGGGTATTGAAGACAATTATTATAAAGTGCGAATAGCTTAAACGGTAAAATTATGAGACTAAGAAACTAACACTTCTACGTGAAGCCATAGCTTGGCAAAACAGAGAGTCGAATTTCAGACGTATCCTTCACGCGACGAGAACCAGCGCGGACTTCGCAAGGTCGAAGTGGAAATGACTCAAAGCACTAACGAAAAAACATGAGAGTTATACTATTGTTTAACTAGAAGTTAGTTTAGAAAAAAACCCTGTTCGGTCCTAAAGGGGCGGCTCAACCCATCAATATTAACCTTTTACTACAAATTGCCAGCCGGCTGACCACTTTTGTACAGGAATGTTAATGGCTATGTGACGATGACCAAACTACGTCTTAGCTCCTCTCATGTCCTTTGTTCCCTCTTGAATCTGTGTGATTTGTCCATATAAATTTATTTATTTATTACTTCAACTTTCTCTACAGTGGTCGATGCTAAAACGTCAAGTAAGCTATAGCTTTTTAAAAATAATTAGTAACATGAACGTGATTTGACGTGAAAAATTGCCTGCAAAAGCCTTTTCTCTGAATATATTTTTTTTTACTAGCTTCACTATTAAATTGGTGCTTAGAGCAAAATAAACCAATTGATTTAATGCTTTAAAAATTAGTGATATACATAGTTACTACCACTGAAGTAAAATTTAATTACTTGAAGCCATCAACACAAGAAGGACAAGTGCAATAGTTTTTTAACCGAGATGTTTTAGATCATTTGATGGTAAGCATATAAAAGCCCTTATTAAAAATATGTCACTAAAATAAACATTTTGATCTGAAGCAAGCTTTCAAGTTCAGCTCTTTGCGTTCAGTGAAAGACAATAATTTATTGTAAAGCTATAATATTATCACATACATAGAGTCGTATAGAATCTTAAGAAGCTTTCACATTAAACCACTGGCCAAAATGCGCATGAAGGTCAAATTATAAAAAGATTAATTCAAACTTATTTATTTGATCTGGCTTGGACATAATAAATGTTATTTCTACCTTAAATGCCATCTTAACCTAGTTCTATCTATATTTTCTACTGTACCTAGTAAGATCCAGTAGTAAAAAAGATTGGACCTTTACGATGCCACGGGCAGACATACTTACAAACTTATTAGCAATGCTATTTTTGTTCAGGGTTTAAAATTGTATGAAAATGAGATACAGATACTCACGCGTACTACAATTTTAACATTTTCTTATTACCCACTAGGGCAGCAGTGCTTCAAGAATACCTCTAGTGTTGATCTTTGTGAGATGATGACACTTTCTACAACACATGAAATGTCTCTTTTCTTGATCTTATGGTGCTCCTTGATCAGAACAGTATGAGTGAAGGGCTTTTGGACTTGCACCTTTGCTCTGTCTACTCCGCAACGAATGAAGACAACGAAACTAAATAAATTGTTGTAAAAGCTCCCTTACGAGTGCGGTGCGTGCGTCTTTACACGCAATTTATGCCAATGCATGCGCTTCATAATGCTAAGTGATATCGCCGCATTAGGGCTAGGGCACCGACCACTTATTTTCTAGACTTAGATTAGATATTATCAATACTCCTAGACTATAAGTCGGCGATTATCCTACTGATATTATTAAATATTCTGATATGTATGGATATTATTCATGAGGTAGTTCTTCGTCTTTTGGAGTTTAAAATAGCTAAACAGGTAAAACAATAGAGCTATTAATTCTATCAAAAGGGAGCTATATAAAACTCACATGGCCTGTAGTTCCCGGGAGAGTAAAATAGGACTACTACAAATCTAACCGTGGATGTCGTGGAAAGCTATTTAGGAAACACAAGCTAAACAATGGTGATAAACATCAGAGAGATCTCTTCAACCCGTCTGGCCAACTTAGAAAGTGTAGGCCAAATCTTTTGACTGCTCTGGCTAATGTATATTGGCTCTGATAGTACAGAAAGAGTCGTGCTCCTGCAGATGAGACTAAAAAATCTGATAATGATGATGATAAAACTCACGCAGCTGTTACAAAAATAAAAAGAATAGTTATTTTTTAGAAACATTTGGTTTAGGAGAGACATTTAGAGTATCAAATTATAGTGTTCTCATCTATCACGCTATGCAGGCTGTGGCAGTCGCTTGCTTTGGCTATCAGATCGATAGCATCTCAGTCAGATTGTGATCTATGTGCGATGTGCCGCTGCCGGCGCTTCCGACGGCTCAGCTCACATTAGACGAGCTGTTTCACAGCTTTTGAACTCTATTCGTAGGGAGGCGTGTTGTTGAACTTTTAAGGAACATTTTAAGTAAAGATGTGTAAACACAAATCATATACTACCTCTTTACAACACCCTTTCACATGAAAATAAATACAATGTAATCAGGTACTCTACTTAAATTAAAAATTATGAAATGAAAAAATAGTCACGGCGTTTCGATCTTACTCGTTGAATATCTCCACCATATCATTCCTGTTATATGTATTGGGCTTCACCCAAGATCAAATACCACATTTGTAAAAGTGTAGTATTTGATGTAACTCATTTTACAATGAAGTTGCATTAAATGAATAATATGAAATTGAAAATTCTATACATTTTTTTGCACCGTCGCAGGACGTATTGCCATAACTAAATTTATTTTTCGATGCTGTTGCGACGATAATGGCCGCAGACGGTAGAATCACTATTGCGGTGGATTAAAATCTCGATTTTATAATATTACCATATTTTAAAGAATAAATGACTAATCTATTGTATTTCATCTTCATTTTTAGAATACTATATAAGCAAAACAAAATGTAAATTTATTTAAATACTTACATATTTCTTTAATTCTCTTTTTCACTCGCCTCTGTACTCGGCCACAGTAATCTAAACAAACTAATAATGTAACCACTCGCAAATGTAAATACCAGCTGGGTGTTGTGATAGCCGGTAATTAATCGGCCGGATCATCCGGATTACTGCGCGAGTTATGATCGGAGCCACAACGAGGATGATGCCCGCCGCATTTCCGATGTCCGGATTTGCAGAAATCATTAGAATATTTGATTGGCAAATCAATCTTTGTAATATAATTATAGAAGAGATTGTGGGCGCATTATTATACTGAAAATAAACAAATTTTGAAGTCTGTAGTCATTTTTAGATTAGTAGATAGTCTTTGTTATTCAGAACAGTGTTAATAAATCCTACATATTTATGATATGAATGGAAATGATTGCATGGATGTAAAGATGCTATAAAATTAAAGAAACGCAATAAATGACAAATAAGTGTTTAAATTAACTTCACAGTAATATACTTACCTAGCTGAACCATCAGAATATATACCCATATAGGCTAATAAGTAAAGCCATATAGGCTATGAATTACGCGGACGAAATCGAGTGAAATAACTATTTCAACGTCACATGTAACTTATATACTCGTATAATTTCGCTTTAACTAACTTACATATAATTTACGATTTTACAAATTCCTATTTGGAGATAAAGTTCTAATGTCTGACTTTTTTGTAAAACATGCATAATATATAGTAGATACACTATATGAAGATTGAAGGTACAATAGCAAAAGAATAAGTACTCTTTTTTAACAGTAGCCGCTACGTAGTACTTACTGTTTTTCGACCAGTAGCTACTATGTAATTATGTCGTGATGGACGACTCTATCCACCGCGCACGTTGTTGTTAGATCATATCGCTTGAAATTACACCGTGCTCTAATATCGTTAATGTTTTGTTTAAAGAGTATATGTGTATGGGACCTATCATCTAGAGATCTATCAAATAAAGCATAGATTACTGATAGCAATATTTTACTTGAAAAATTTATATCTACAAACGATTTTGATTAAATTTAACTTGAGAAAAATATCCATAAGTAAAAATATGAGATTTTTTCAAATCGGTTCACCAATAATAGAGAAGTTAAAAAATTGTAAAAAAATTAAAAGATTCAGACGCATTGAGAAACCAGAGTTTTATTAGATAGGTCTATTTTTGACCGGTAGCCGTAATTATAGGTGATGGACGACTCTATCGAATTGAAGAGTATGTTAGATGATATCGCTGGAAATTACATGAGCGGGCTAACATTAGGTGGGAGGTATTCAATCTATGTCCAAGTTATTATGTAAATAGGCAAGGATAGTTATTATTGGACACAGAATAGATATACACTTAGTATGATTTATTGATAATAATAATCGTTTTATGAAAAGAGAGTGAGAGACAAAATTTAGATTGATTGTTATATTAATTATTTTTATTGTGTATGCCTTGCAAACCTTTTTATATATAGATGAAGGGTATATTTTTGTCAGTCAATATCAGTCCACAAAACATATTTAATAGTTAAAAAACCTGAAAGTTCACTTTCAAAGGCGCTCGTTGATGTCTTTTTCTTTTAGGCAGATACTTAATATTTTTTTGGTAATTTAATATCATTTTAGTGTGTTTTCTATAAGAAATTTTAATAGTAAAAATATTATAATACTTAGTTATCATTAGGTAAAAAGAATATCGACTTTAACGCAAAATGTCAACTCGTGATAAACGACGGTATAGCACAATGTCGATATCGCTAGCCTTAACTTTACAGTGCCTTTATCACGAAATGACTAGGTACGTATGCAAAACGACTGAACGGTAAGTACATAAATAATGCCACTAGGACTGAAATGAAATTAATTAATTGAATATATCTTGAATCGATCTAAAATATTGTCACTTGAGCGTACGTAGAGACGTACCATCATGAGAGCATATGGTTGTAGACAGAGTTAGTTAGCGGATAGCTGGCACTTTACCGACGGATTGCCAATAGAACTTTTCTTCTTTACGATTTTTTTGCAAATAAATAATAACGCGTTGTGCGATTTAATTTAACGGGAAACTTTGACCGTCTCATTGGTCTTCTAGGAAGGAATGCACCTGTGTCATGAGAATCGATACGGATCTCTCGATACTCGGTATTAGTCGATTTATTATCTGGTTTCGATTATTAATTTTGTATTGGTTTCGCGGTTTCCGCTCAAAATTAATCGCATTCCGGTAGTTTGATCGATTGGTCCTGATTGGAATTCTGTGTTATGCAGATTTTATAATGGCGACACCAATCTTTGATTAGCAAAACGGGACATGATGTTTTATCTTGTTTTATTTATTTGAAACTAGCTTTCGTTGTACTTCGTAACCTGGGAAACAGTATTTTTTCGGCGGACGGCGAGCCTGGTTACTGCCATCGAGAAAGGATCCGTCACACCAAGCCATCACCATGTAACCAGCAAGAACAATAAACCATTACCTCCGTGACGTGATCTTGTATCTCGACACCACCACCTACCACCCAGCAAGCAGCAACATCTCTTCATGTATGGTGTTGGGCCTAACAACAAGTCTGACACCATACAACGTTATTAAATTTTCGCATCATTCCACAATCAATAATCGTATATATATATATATATATTGTTAAAAAATGTGGAAATTATCGAATGTAGTGCGATCCTAACCTCACGCTTTACTTTTATACTTTCAAGTTCAAACAAACCTGGTAGCAGAAAACATAGAATTTCCTAGCTAATGCTTGCTACAGGCGAAATACATTTAATAACAAAAGAAAAATTATAAAAATTATAGGTATAATAATTCCTTTCCAAAAACTTTACCGGTTATAGAAAGCAAAAAGAAATAATCTAGTTAATTTAAATATCCGTGATCCTAAATTCCCAAAAGTGAACTCTTTTCAGTTTGTACACAAATGACGGGGAGCATCACCCACCGGCGATCTGCCAATAAGCAATTTCCAAATTGCCTGCCGCTACCAAACACACAAAAATACTAACGGTACAGAAGAAGCACCTATCGATTAATGTTTATTATGATAAATTTTAGTTAAGGTAAAATATAAGTTGACCTCGTAGTAATTGTCTGTATAACATTTATTTCGTTTACACTACATTTATGATAGACTACACATTTATTGTAATGATAGTTTGAACAAAACTGTGATAATTGTGGCTCTAAATAGCTTTTTTGTAAATATAGGTCACAGATTTATATCAATCAATTAACAGTTAGAAGATTTTATCAGTAACAACTTTAGGGACTATTTTGGAGTGTTATTTGGAACGTATGACTTAACTAAAACATAACTTTTGTTTCATATAAATAAATAAATATATATCAGTTTGAGCTAGCCCCAAAGTAAGTTCGAGACTTGTGTTATGGGATAATACCTCAACGATACTATAGTTAATAACGAATACATATATGTATAGATAAACTTCCAAAACCCAGGTCAATTTGAAAAATATCATTTTCCATCTTGACCTGACCGGGGATCGAACCCGGGACCATCCGTGTCACAGTCAGGTATCGAAATAAAAATAGTAAGTACTCAGGAGCTTTGAATAATGAGAGAGAACTATCAAAATGATAATTTTACTAAGTTCCACGCAAATATGTTTTAGATTTTACATATTCGTGATTGTTTTAGAACTTTTCTGTACGAAATTCACAGTTTTATCTCATAATTACCAACATCAGTTGTATATATCGAGGTGTAAGATTATCCATACTTTATTTATTTTTAACTGAGCTGCTACGAGTACAAAACCCAACAAAAACGTAATTGTGCCCATACATCAACATCTTATTACGCAAAATGTCCAAAAAAATGTGAGTCGCTCACAATGGGGCCCTGTACCCTGCAATTACGCACAATAAATCGCAGACCAATTTTCAATCGCAAAACAAACAAAAAATCGGCATCCATGGCGTAGGTACCTTAAGAAATTGTGTAGACATCTGATTAGCTTCATACAAAAATGTTGATGAAACGTAAGCTTTTTGATCAGGTAAAAAAGATAAGGGATATTGAGAATTGGGACGCCAAGATTGGTACAACTTATAATTTTGCGGATAAGCTACGATATATTTGATGAAATCGTCACTTTTTTGTGGGGTTGGCTTTAAGCTATCTTATAAAAAGTTTGGAAATAAATTGTTTGTAGTAATGGAGGAAGAAGAGAAGAAGTCCTTTACTCCAAGGAGTGAAAAATGTTATTAATATGTAAAATACGGGTCACTCACGTATAAAGTCAGCAAAAGGCTGACATGTTTCAACCTCATTCGGAGGTCTTCCTCAGGGCGAATGTGAACCGAGACGCGCGCACGAAGTTGTCCCAGTACGCACTCACCGTGAGTGACCCGTATTTTAAATATTAATAATGTTAATATCTCACGTTAGTTTTAGTCAAAAAAGAGTGAAAAATGTTTGATTCTGTATGATTCTCTCGGAAATTACACATTTTACATAATGAAAGTTAGCGCTGAAAATCTTTTTGTAATAATATTACGAAGATCGGTTCAACGCTATCAAAGTAAATGCTTATAAACAAATATACAAGTAAGCAAACTTGTTTTCGCATTTATAACATTACACGGACAGTTTAGGATAGTACAGATTATTGGCATTTCTGAAATTCTCAGAAGCACTTGTAAATAAGCAAAGCTTAAAGATACTTATAAGTATCCTCAAGATTTGACTACTACCACTACTCTATAGGTATTATATGAATAGTAAATTATATAAATAGTTGAGTTCAAAATAAGGGGAGTAAGTCTCAAGCATGCAGCTGGGTGCAAAAACTTTATCGAATCTTATCGCAGCATGAATGCTGTCATAGCAGCAGACTTTCGATGAATTACAGATGTTGTTGCAACCGGGAAAACGCTCAGCCGAGGAATAAGTTGAGTCTCCATTCAATATCTTTGCTGATAATGATGATGGTACTTATCTCAACGAACCATTTCAATATTGCAATTCACTTAGTTCAGTTTTCACAATGTACATTATTGTTGCGGCCATTTGTAACCGCTAACGACTAGGACGGCGATCACACGATTTCCAAACGCAACCCGATGCGACCTAACCCATCATTACTGTCAATCCTTTCAACTATTCTCTGTGAAATCACCTTTATTTTCACACAACACATGTTAAAATATACCCTAAAATTAAGGATACAGAATCCAAAATTGCTTGAGGTGTTTGATGGTTATGACAGCTGATCATTTTGAATTTCGAAGTTTCCGCCCCGCCTTCTCGCCCACGATACCTTATTGCCAGTTTTGGAGACTCCCTCGTTAACGTTTAGGTGTGAACCAGATAAGCCTTGGAACTTAACGTAAACGCGACAGTTAAGGATGGTTAGATGGTCAAAGTATCGCAGATTTTAAGGTTCGATTAGAGCGGTGTTCGACAATGGAGTAAATTGTATTCATGCTTCGATAAAAGAGGTATTCATAAATTAACAATTATTAAAACATAAGTTAATGAATAACCATGACAAATGTCTTTCCCTCTAAAAGGGGCACCTACAATTTTAAAGATGCTGCGTAACAGAAAACTATGGTTGTGATTAGAGTAGGTCTTGAACAGAATATTCCGTCGCTTGCTGCAGGTGTCATACTAAGTATATATCTCGGAAGATTTGTGATGAGTGTGAACTGCTAGCTATAAAACATTGTCAAATTATATCACAACATGAAAGTGAAACTATTATAATAATTAAACCATGTATAAGAATTCAAGCGGGAAACCAGTAAAACGTATCGTATGTCCACTGTAAAATTGATAAGCAGCAATTAAGTACAAAAGCATAATTTTATATGATCGATTTGATAATTATGGGCACTTATCAGCAACGAGTATGGAACATTATCTTCTTGAGCTTACAAAATGGTGAGAATACACGACTGCAAGCAATGAGTTACGCAATGCAATCGGACACTGTGTGTCGCAAATGTATCTAATTGCTATTCGCATTCAGATGGCGACCACATTCATATGGTCTTGTGCTCAAAGGCTGGCAAGTACGGGAGCGGCTAGTATAGCATGAGAGGAAAAAAAAGTCCCCATTAAGGGAGTTCAAAATTATCATCAGATCTTTTTTAGTCTCAACTGCAGAAGCACGACCTTCTCTCTACCAGAGCCATATAATTACTACTTGCCAGAGCAGTTAAAAGATTTAGCCTACACTCTTAACGCTGGTTAGACGGGTTAGAGAGATCTCTTTGATGTTTATAAGCTTCGTTTAGCTTGTGTTTTCTAAGTCGCAACTACCACATGAACGGAAGGACTTGAAGTGGTCCTATTTTACTCTGCCGAGAACCACTTGGATAAATACTACATGATTATTAGCTGTAATATAGAAATTGCAATAAAAGAAACGAATTTAGATCTAAAAAATATCGATCCGCCGATTGGTTAATTTTAGAACACACATACTTTATTCTGTATTTTGTTACGTGACGTCACCTTGCTCACGAGCTGCCTTAAGGAACTTATACAAAAAAAATGTCAAATGTGTACTGACCTGACACACAGCAGCAGCAGAAACACATGTGTGGCGGTCGCGGGCGTGCGGACTGAACGCGCGCGACGCACACATACACACATGTTTCACATCCTAAGCATTTGTTATGACACACACATGGTAACGTTCACTGCCACTTTGCTTGATTTGTTATATTTTGCTTGACTTATTTACTAGTTAACTCCAACTTTACATAGTATTGTATGCGAGTCTTGATGTTGCGTTATCTGAAACAAGAGATTATCATATTTATTTTAATTACAAAATACACTGAATTGGATCGGATTGGATTAGAATGCACTAAAAAGAATTTGAACCTTATACATAGAATTAAATTCATATTTGAATGTCGTGGCGAGGTCTGCTCTGTGCCGTGTCTGTTTTGATTTTCTCCATTCAAATACGAAATGTAACTTCTGTATAGAAAAGCTTTTTTATTTTATTGCATTGTAAATAGATACTGACTGGGACTGGATTAAAATTTATGTAACTATATTGAATATCTTTGATTATAACCGCAATGTGTGATTGTCACCATTATACAACAGTTCAATACTTAACACTTCATACGATTCAAAGTACGTTTATAGAAATGTACTAAATGGATTTTCTAGTTGAAACTTAGCATACCGATAAACCATATTCTAAATTAACACTTAAGATTTTTCAGATTCCTAAAGGAATAAAAATATATAAGGAAATATTTTAGAAGGTTGAAGCTAGTAGTAAGATATAAATCAAGACATTTTCAATTTTTCCTTTAAGCAAGAAATAATTACATACACAATAAAAATAATTTCTATAGATATAGTATATTGCGTCCAAAGGGTAGATGTTCATAACAACAGAGCAAAACGATTTATAAAACTGTTGTGACGAACGTCTTTAAGGAATTTGGACTGCAAAAGGTTTCAGTCAATATGCTATTTTTTAACTTTATAAATTCGATCCAACAGGTATTTCATTGCTTTTGATCGCTTGTGACTTGTACTATCTTTTGTTGTAGTATTAATGCCTGAGTATAATCACTTGTATTCATCGTGCAGACCGATCTTTGCCAAACGGTCTTCAAGTAAATGTCTAGTGTTGATGCAATCTTCGTCCGCGTGAAGTATAAGTCAAACGCACAGCTGCGCGCAGTACGCAACATTATACTCCATTCAATGCAGTCGGGGAAGCAACACGAATAGCTATTTCATCTTAATATAATGATATTAAGATGAAATAGCGATTCGTGTTGCTTAGTAGTGTCAACAAAATATATTGAGGTTACAGAAGGGGATCTTGCCTTAAAACGGTCTACGGGTACCTAAATGTCTAGTGTTCCACCGACGCACAGCTGTGCACTGTGCACAAAATTATTATATTCCATTGATTACGAGTCGGGTAAACAATACGACTCGCTATTTCATCTTATCTAAGTAGTGACAGCAAATATTGAGAGTAGAGAGTGATGATCGACCATACTTGGAGGATGTTTTTCGTTTTATGTACATATATATTTGTCTGGCTACATAATGAACAGGTGCTGCACTGTATTGTGCCAATAATGCCTTTCAATGTATAAAATGCATTATTACTTACATTTATTTATTAACACTGCCTATGGAAAATAATTGGCTGGGTCTTCAGGAGTAATAGTTCATTTGAGTTTGGGAATATAACAGTGAATAGAAAAACATATTGTAATGATAGTATTTTCAAAATCTTGGGTTGGCTTGGCTTCAATAGGCGAAGTGACATGAGTTTTAGATAATCTTAGTGTAGTCACAGTGTAGTTTGGCCTTTCGGCCGGTTATGTACGTGTAGATTGCGTCGTCTTATGGATTATATGAAAAGGCGATTATGGGACGAAAACAATAACATCTTGCAGGTTATCGTCCGTCAAGCGACCGAAAAAACTTTTTTAAAAAATTTAAAAGTATGAAAATTATTAAAAGAAATTTAAGTACCTGGCATTACAGCTGAAGATGAAAACTTGAATACCTCCGATGAGAGAGTGAGTATATCTTAGGTGTCAGTTCTGTACAGCCGTTATTTTGCGCTGCCGGCGACGCGTAAAGAGCGCTGCTGTCGCGTCGCCGGCAATCAACAATAAACATAAAACTCTAAATGTCTAACTTTGTAGTTTCTAACGTTAAACGTGAGCTGGAGAATTTAATTTCCTCTGGATAAAATTATTGGATTGTTTTTATGGTCATAAATAAGATTTAGCTGGCTTTTCTAGGTTTAAGTGTTCTTCCACGTTGGTCTGGGAGGAGAGAAAAAACGTAGAATGTACCAGCTGCTTCTCTTCCCGCGTAGATCGTAAAAGCCGATCGAGGGAATGGGCGTGAGGAATCATGTCAATAGGCGATGCGGCTAGCAACCCATCACTATTTCAATTCCGTTTTCCACCTGGGTTTTCGGTGGGCTTGTCACCGATATGCTCAACGTGGCCTTTAGGTTTAATAACCTGGGCTCTGTCTACCCCGCAAGGGAAAAGACGTGATAGTATGTATGTGTGTAAGTATGATTGTGCATGATGAGTCCACCGACTCCCGGCGACTCTGATGAAGTCGTGCGTCCACCTGGTCGGAAGTTGTCCCACGCTGCGGTTCCCTTTTCGTCCTGGAGTGGCGGCCGCCACACACAATTTAATGTCCCAGCGGCCATCCGTCCTTCGGGCTATGTGTCGCAATTTGTGGCGATCTATGGGGGGAGACCTATGACCAGCAGTGGACGTCCCTGGCTGATAGATCGATAGATAGATAAGTCCCAAGTAGCACACTCAAGTTGTACAACAGCCGGCTTACGGTCATCATTTATTCTTTAAGCTTTACGGGCTAGTTTTATATTAGAATTGCAAACGTTTCTAATGGTAGTTTAGTGCTAATTTGGGCACAAATTAAACAGCTTTGAGAATTGAAAAAGCAATACAAAAGCATTAATAGCATGTTAAGGGCTGTTACTTTGCTTTTTAAAAGTTCACAAGTTGATTTTGGGGCATTATAGTAGCACTAAATTAGCAAGTAAATATTCTGAAAGCATTATTTTTGTCAGTTTATTGTTTTATAAGGGTTAACGATTTGATATTTGACATTAGTGAAGCATTTCACTAGCATTATAATCAGATGAAAGCATTGGTAGAGGTAGCTTATGGTTTTCTACTCATTCTCAGTCATAATTTGTGTCAGTCAAAAATCATACTTATTGTGTCGCACTAAAGTAATAAATATTATTTGTGTTAAAACTTATGGTGTAGTTCGTATAATAATATAACATCCATCAGAATCTGAGTGAATCGTCGTGAGTAAAAATATTGTTGTTAAATTATAAGGTAAGTTTCTTTGTCTTATTATCGTCGAATGTAATTGCGAAATGCAGTTTACTGTCAATATATGTAGTAGTTTCTTGTAAAATTTTCATGCGCCGGCATATTATCAAGGTTTTAAAGTAAAATAATATACACTTATAAAAGATGCGAAACAAATTCACAGCACATTCTTTGTTATTTGTCATCTGCTTCATAGATTCAGGATTTTAAAATTTAATAATTATGAAATAACCAATGTTAATTGGTTATTTCTTAATTAATAGGCCTAAATCATTGTTTACAAAATCCAAAAAAAAATTTTTTATTAAAAAATGGTGGACTTTTGAATATGCTAAGTGAACTAATAACAAACTTTATTATTTCTGTTAGTTATACAAAGACTATTACTTGCCTTACTATAATGAGATAAGCCAGACACAAGACTTTTATTGAACAATGGTAGTGCTACCAGCTGGTAATTGGTTTTTGTAGAGTTCATACATTTTCCAAACGGCTAGATACGGACTAAAATAGTGCCGTTACATAAGTAGTACATCAAAGCAATTTTAGAGATCCCCAAACAAAACCTATATAGTTTAGTGAACCCAATTCATTCAAAATTTGTAATCTATAAAATAACCGCAATTATAAGATATAGAGAGAAATATAACAAAGATTTAAGCTAAATATATATGTATATTGAGTATAATTTAAATCAAAGTAAAGTAAGAAGTGTTTATTTTATATCTAGGAAAGTTATTAACGCGCTTTGTTATTAATACTGTTTCTTTGTTTCAGCCATTTGAATAAAATAGTAAAATGCCGTACATAATAGTACAGTCTATCGAAAGACACCGCACAATGCTTATGTTGTGCCTTCATTATGGGAACGGAATCTTGTGGTGGCCGGCTAAAAAAAAATTAGGATAAAGTTATAAAAGATGGCGAATCCAAACCGAATAATGACTGGCAGAAGTTGAAATGCGTAGTAAAAAGGCGCAATATTCCAACGTACCAGCAAGCTGATAACGAAATATATGCCATGGAACTAAATTCAGACACAGATCACGCAGACACTCAAGAAAACTGATTTTTAATTAAGTTACTTGAAGACAAAAAGTGTATAAGAAACTAGTTGCGTCTTATATTATGTATTGGCTGATTACATTTGGTTCTTAGTGGAAATCACTCTAATCAATGAAAGATTATAATAAATAAAGACAAAAGAGTTACAAAAAAGAAATCTTTTTTATTTAAACGTATGCAACAATGGTATCAAATACAAATTATCATCCATATGATTCACTCATACTAATTTGCATTTGATATCTTGAAAAAATAATATCTAAAATAATGTCATAAGTGTTAACATCCTGAATTTTGACTTCGTAAATATCGAAGATATAGAGTTATTATGTCTATAGAATCCATTTGATTTTGGGAAGTAGATTCAGTACCTACGGAACTCTCACCGGTATGAAAGAAACCTAACTTGGTCTGACAGGTTTACATATCGATTCAGTTTCTCGTCCGTCAAATTCATAATTCTCATATATTGCTTAGATATTTTTCGCCTAATTCCACCGGTTCTAGCTTTCATATTCCATGTATTTTTTAAAATTTTGAAGACAAACAATACTTCTAAGCTATTCTACTGAAATGACTAGAAAATGACACTGCTGAAGTCGATAAAAAGACATGTCAAAAGCTTTACGCTATATGATGGTTAAAAATTATTTTTAATAACACTGAAAGCATACCAATAATTCAAGCGAATATTATAATAAAACTGAAGACACTAGAGTAGCACGAAGGTGATATCTTAAATTTTAAGCATTGTAATTGTAATACACAATTCTTTAAAATATCATAAAGCAGTACTCGGCTAGCTATACTTGCTAATATATGTCCAAACGGGCCGATGACAGCTAAAAGCTGTTCAGGAGCATTGAAATAGTAATGAAGAATGCTCATAAATGACACTTGGCAGTTTCCTATTAGCTAAACATGCAAGTATAGGTCCAAACGGACTAAGATCAACTAACAGCTGTTCAGCGGCATTGTGGTTTGCTGCACTTTAACTAGAGGCCTTTTAAGAACCTCTTTTTCTAGTGTTAGCCAGCTTTAGTATAGTCTAAAGAATTTAAACGTTTTTAAAAAGCCTTTATGTTGCTTCAGAATATCAAGTGAACAATTGTAATGGCTTATAAGTACCAAAAGTTATACATGACATCGATATTGACTGCTTAAAGTGCTCCTTGTGCTGCTTGGGGTATGACTGAGTTCCCTTGAAGAAAATGCGTCGGAATTTTCTTGCAAACAAAGATGGTCTAATACTAAAATCACCATCTAAAATAACCAGGTTGGCGCGTCTCTATAAGTTTTCGGTCCGGTTCCAGTCACATATTTATAGCCTGTCCATCGGCTGACTAATATATCTGGAGCTGCACATGACGTGACAGGAATAGGATATTAATGGTTTCCTAGTTCGTCATGCACCAGTAAGAGATTTGTTACGGGGCGAGGAATTTCAGAATTTGCTTATAGTCGCATGTTGGTTGACAAGCTATATACATATAGGTATAATAAAACAGTAAAAATATTTAGTATTTTTGACTGAAATGGATACAGGGGGAATTAAAAAGAAAGCAAAAATTTTTTTTAATAATTTCTTTATTGTCTGTCTGTCTGTCTGTCGGTCTGTCTGCCTGTCTGTTTGTCTGTATGTATGATCACGTTTATCACCGGAAATATTGGACGGATTCGAATTGTTACACATTTAAATAAAATTATTTTAATACGGTTTTTATCGCGTTTATTACATTATTTATACACCTAACGTTTCGAGCACTTTACAGTGTTCGTGGTCGCAGGTAGACTAAGTTGACATTTGTCTAGTAGAATTTGTCGCGATAAAAACCGTATTAAAATAAATTTATTTAAACGGATTCAAATGATTTTTTTGCTATATAGCTATTAAGCCGGAGCAAAATACAGGGTAGAAATAATTTCGAAAAATGGAACACCTGATGCAGCATCATAATGGTCTAGCTGAACTATAAGAAATATAAAAGTGGACCCTTACCAAAACTTGTTAAGCCTAATGAGCATTTTTGTTAGGGTTTAAAACATCTGAGATTTGGAACACCTCGTGTAGAACCATAATGGTGCAGGTAAACTATAATAAATATATAAATGACGCCTTAGCAAAAGTTATTCAACCCTATGAGCATTTTTTGTTGAGGTATTTTAATCGAACATTTGGAACACCTGAGGCACAACCATAATGGTCCAGGTAAACTATAGAAAATATAAAAATGACGTTGTAGCAAAAGTTGTTCAGCCTGATTAGTATTTTTTGTTGAGGTATAAAAATCGAAGATTAGAACATCTGACACAAAACCATGTCAAATTTTATATCGACAATTTTACAGAGTCACACTCTCCATTGGGATAGAGTGCGTAGAGTACGATTTGCTCATATTACTGGTGACCGCCCAGCAGTCCCGGGTCACTCGCAACTGGGATATGCCCTTTTGGCAACGTAGCTTTCAGCATATACGGCAAAACATGAGAGTTTGCTGTCTCTCTCCAAGCCCACCACCCCACCCAAAGCCGAGGTCCGCCTCTCCCGAAGGCCCTTTGGAGATGTGCGCTTTATAGGTTGAGCAACATGACAGCAGGTCAAATTCACAGCTGATCAAAGCGAAATATTTGATTTGGTGGTGCGAAGTGTATTAAAAGAAGAAGGGTAGCTGTTTTTCTAAGATGCTTCTGAAAGGACTGGAAAAAATACCTGATGAAAACCATCCTCGCTGAAATCAGGTGCTACTCGTAAAATAAACTTACCCAAAGAATATTTCCAACATAGAATATAAATATTTTTCTTTGCAAAATGCGTTGATATTTATTAACTTTTAATTTCTTAATTTTTTATGTATAACATATAACACTGTACAAGTATTTTCTTATGTAGCGACATAAGTTCGTATTGAGGAATATTAATGCGCGGAGTCATAAAGTCCACGCGAATGAAGTCGCGGGCATCAGCTAGTATACAATATATAACTTTGTGAAATCAAATTACTTTGTATGGAGGATACCAAGGACCCTAAGAAGTGGATTAGAACGAGAAAGTACGTAAGTAAAACTCCGGAAATACACGGCAAACTTAGAACCTAGCGGATGACGTTAGAACCAAGAAAAAGAAATTAAACGTATATTTTGGTAGAATTCTTGTGTAATTAAATAAAATAATTAGTAAGTGAATTAAATTTGACGAATATTGTTATTACATTCTCATTATATTGTGACTTTAAACCAAGGTCGATAATTAAAAAAATGGTTTATAGTGAAAAAACAAAATTGTAGTAGGATGAAACCCATTGGAAAAGGTAGAGAATGTAACAAAAATGAAAGGAAAAATAAATTACGAGCGATCTGAGGCCGGGAAGGGGGAGGGGATGAGGTTTTTACTTATAGAAAATACATTGTTAATTGTTAGCTTCTACTGTGGGTAACAGCAATACCTAATGAACGCGGATGAAGATGCGATAAAATAGCTAGCACTTATTACAAATTCAAAAAGTAATAAGTGTACTATTTTACCGGTTGTGGTCAAAATCAACAACCAAATACACTAATTAGTATTAAATTTTTCCAGAATCTTTTATAATAGAAAATTATGAAAGTATTTTCTCTTATGAAACGTATGTGCTTTATTTTTTCACATTTGTGTAATGTGCGATACCATCGTAACAAGTATTTTCTAAAACAAAACAGTTTGAGGGCAAGTTTCTGAAGCCACCCTGTGGCCCATCCAGTCAGGTAGTTCCAGTTTACGACGCCGGCTACCTAAGAATATGAATTCTCCGGCTACGCGCGGCAATTTTATCTATGTGAATATGTGTGTTTGTTTGCAGCTGGTGCGTGGTTGTTTTCCACCGGCTATGAATTTTCCCAAAATTATTATATATAATACATAACGGTTGCGATCATTCGATAATAACTTTTAATTGACTGTACTGTTACAAATGACAATGAGCTACAACCTTTATTCACACGTTATAGATTCTCATCTGATCATGTTCTCGGTGTGTCACTGTCATGAGAAAGTAGGTATGAAAAGCAGATACATTGGCTCCTTTCCCAATTAACGTTTGTAACTATCTTCTTGATTATAAATTCCAAAAGGGAAGTCTCTCAATGAGCATTTACAATCGTAGTTATCTCTCCAAACAAGAAGTTCTATTACACACAATGCAATTGTTGCTATTATAGCAGTAACATGAAATTCAATAGAAAGCTCATGCCTATTGAGCTTTAAACAATATCCCTGGGACAATATCTAGTGGCTTTTAATATTTGTCAAGATTTAAGTTTTATTGATTGATTGAGCTAACAAAACAAATCACACAGATTGAGCTAGCCTCAAAGTGATAAACATTCAAGATACTGGGGATTGAACCAGGATCTGCGGTGTTACTAACAAGTATATTATATCAGCTATAAGATCAAGCCAGATCATTGGTTACCTCGTCAGTCTGCTACACGATGGGCACTGGGTTCTACAAATATCCGGCGCGTTTAAATTTTGCACCCTTTTTCACATTCTGCAATATTTACCCATGAAGGGTTTGACGGCCGGCCGTAAAGACTTCGTAAATCATTTGACAGCATGATTGCTGTCATAAAAGCAGTCCCGGGCTTCAATGTATTACAAGATGTAACCGAGAAAACAATAAAATTTCAATATTATGTTCACTACGGGACTTACCGCGATTATTTTTGAGTTCTGTCTGATATTTCGACAACATTGCAGCTTTCAAGTTTCCCTTGACAGCTCAACATCCACCACCGCAGTCTCTTCAGTTAGTCTGTGAAAATGGCAGCTGCAATGTTGTCGAAATATCAGACAGAACTCAAAAATAATCGCGGTAAGTCCCGTAGTGAACATAATAGTGATTGTGACCGCGAAAGCTTAAAATCATAAATAAAATTTCAATCTAGATTTTAAAAGGATACAACTCTCTATGAACAACCGATGTTTCATATGTCTATGATTCAAGAAGAAACTTCCCATCAGGTGTTTTGTATGCTCTTCTGCTCACGCTAATAAGAGCAGCATTCCTTGCGGAAGGTGCTAAGATCGCCGTTTAACAATCACCCTCCAAAACCCACTCGGCACAAAGTGAGATATCTCTAAGAGCTAGATTCTTGCCGGTGTCATTGTATGGCAAAGAATCGCTAATAACTAATTTTGGAAGAAATAACGGAGTGGCTTGCCATTGCATTTTTCATTTTACAGATTTGTAAGAGATCCATTTGTGTGCAGGTTGCCTCGCAATGTTTTTTTTTTCACCGCATATACCTAATTGCGAAACTGAAACACGGTTATTTTAATTGACTACCTAGTCAATTAAAATAACCTCGCTAGTACTAGTACTTGATAGTCAATTGAAATAACAGTGCTTCAGTCAGATTAGAATACAAACTCATACAGCCGGGCCTGGTAGAGTTCGAACCCGTGACCTATTGCTTATGACTTGCATTCTTGGACCACTGAGCTTCCACCGCTTCAACCAATTGACTTTGAGCTACAAAGTAATATTGAATTCTCACATTTGTTTCGATAAGGTGACTTGTGCCCCATCTCACTAAAATCTACGACACAGCTATTACGATAAGCGCCGCAGTATCATACATACATATTATCACAGTACCATGCTTTAAGATTATCGCCGCGATAGAATTTGTACGACACGAGCGAAGATACAGATACAGAGCCTTGCTTATCATGAACGAAGCGGGCCGTGTACGACAAATAATGCGGAGATAAGAAAGCCTTCGGGGCCGAGGCCAATATATAAGTATTTAGTAAGGGTCATGGATGTTTATCTATATAAGTATCTATTATAAAATGTAGTATCGTTGAGTTAGTATCCTATGATACAAGTTACTGTGGTGCTAGCTCAACTAGTGTGATAAGTGTCTGGTTTACAGTACTCATAAACCGATATTCGTATTTTAATAGAAATGCGTTGTAATGTATTCAGTCCATGATATTTAAAAAACTCTCCCAAGGGGATAAATTACGAAAAATACTGGCTAAGTGCGACTCGGATTCGCGCACCGAAGTATTTGTACACATAAATAGAACTAATAAGAAATTTATAGCTTTCAGAATTTTTACCAGACTGACCCAGAAAGAGGAAATGTTTTTCTAAGTGTAGATGATAAAAGTTAAGTACCATCTTCTGAATTGGTGTTATAGCAAGTTTGCTTAAACACGAAATAACCATTGGGAAAATTTTAATAAGATTATAAAAGAAACCGGCCAAGTGCGTGTCAGGCCACGCGCAGTGTAGGGTTCCGTAGTTGCGAATGACAGCTTTGAGTTCACACTGTTCACACTCGCGCCTCACAGTTTAACGACCAAAAACATCTAACAATGGAAATTATATGAAATTTTAAATTTTCCAGTACATTTTATATAACTATAACTTTTTAGTTTGCATTTAGTACTCAGCTCTGATAGTTTTCCTTTCAACTTCAGTATATATACTTCTGCTGTATTTTTTTTTTCACGTATCCATATATAACCGTTTTGCAGATAGAGGGGGGGAGGACTTACCTCTAACAAAAATTTGCACTTTAAAACCAAATATTTCGGAAACGTATACCTAAATCGAAAAGTGGTGTTCGTAACCTCACAAGATTTTTTAAAGACCTATTTAACAATACCCCACACGATGGGTAAATAGAGAAAAAAAAATACTCCACCACTTTACTAGTATGGGAGCCACCCTAAAAAAAATTTTTTTTCAGTGTTTTTTTCTACGACTTTTTTGCCATGATTAATAAACATATCCATACCAAATTACAGCTTTCTAGTACTTATAGTCTCTGAGTTAAACCACCAACGGACAGACAGACAGACAGGCATGGCGAAACTATAAGGGTTCCTTGTTTACTACGGAACACTAAAAACGAGGAGCGGTGAAAAAAACTCATAAGAAGGATATATCAAAAGTTTTTTTCTTAAATAATCAAATGAGTAATGTAACTTTCATTTTTATATCGCGAAATCTCGTTTGTACCTCTCTATAAAACTTCTTGTTTTTAATGTTGGCTTTGCATTACTGCTAATTGCCGTTAACGTGGTTTTATTCACTAGTTAGCAGTTTACGGCCCGTGGACCGAGATCGTATAAATTATGAAAATCTTAGATTAAAATTATAGCCGTTGAGTGATACATTTGCACGCTACTATGTAAGTAATGTAAGGCAGGCACCTTAATTGGAAGGGCTGAGATTAACCAGTGTTTACATTTGTCTAAAAGCTTAAATCACTTACAAGCTGTGTCCGCGACTTCAACCGAGTGGAAAATAGTTGCCTCAGTCCTTTCTCAGGCTTTAGAGTATTTGTAAACCAAATTTCATTAGATCGATTTAGTAGTTTTGGCGTGAAAGCGAGACAAAACTGACAGAGTTACTTTACTCATAATATTAGTATAGATCAGCTATTTTCTTGCGACTTCATTCACGTTAAATGTAAAGTGACGTTCAACAAATGATATTTAAAATATCTTAAGATGAATAAAATTTTTGACTATTGACTATTGTTAAACTTCACACCCTCTATTTCATTTTCTTAGGGATTGAAATGTTCCTGCGTTCCAACTACTGCGATCATAGGTCACAGGCAGGTAGCTGCCAGTCTGAAAAGACTCCGGACTCAATTCAGCTGAAGCAAGGAAAATATGAACAGCCCTCCTATTTACTAACTCGGATGACAGGTGTCGATGCCTATCAATCGAGAATTTACAGTTACAATGCGGGTTTTGCTTGCTCGAACTTTTTATTTGGAATACAAAAACCCCATTGTAACAGTAAATTCTTGATTGATAGGTATCGACACCTGTCATCCGAGTTAGTAAATAGGCCGGCAGGTGGGGCTACAGCGAAAATCCATTGTTCCTTTGATCAAGCCACTCCTCAGACCAAGGCACACTTATTATCTTACCCTGTGTGTCCTGCCGCCTGTACACGCGAGGACCTATACAATGCTACTAATAACGCTATATTAGTAGCAGAGTTTTTGTCAACACAAATATAACTTGCCCGAGTTGATGAAGGAGAAGTTAGCTACTCAATTGTACAAAACATTGAGTTTCTTTCGGCGTTTCTTCTCTGCAGTGGTCGGTTCCGAAACGCTAGTAGTCTGTTGCTTTTGAACAATTATTAAATACATATTATCTATTAAGATAATTTTAAATATGATATGACGTGAAAAAGTGGCCTATTTTCTGAATAAACGTTTTGATTTGATTTTGAATAAATTAATCATAAAACTAGTTTTTAGTAAGTTCAATTTAAAATTGCCGGAGCCTTAAAAGCTCACTATCTCCTGAATGACTAAAGGTCAAGACGCACGACACCTTCACCAAACAAGCAATTGGTTAGCAAACAACCTACTGACCTTAAATACGAGTAAATCCAAATTTATAGGTATCTTTTGCCCTAAAATCAAATTCTCTGCCGCCACCGACCCTCAAAATAACAGCTCACGTATGCAACCAACAAACCCAGAATTGTGATTGTCCCCAGCTTGAAAGAGTGCAGAATCTGAAATATCTCGGAGTCATTATAGATCAATCTCTATCTTTTAAAACACACTTAGACTCTTTAGTAACCAGATTACGAAAATTGATCTATATATTCAAAACCCTGAGACGCATATCAGACAGGAAAATAATTAAAATGGTGTATAATGCCCTGTGCCAGCCTCTGATAGACTATTGCATCGTCGCTTGGGGCGGAGTCGCCAAAACTCACTTACTAGAAGTCGAGAGGGCACAAAGGTCCATCCTCAAGGTAGCAGCGGGCTTCCCCTACCGCTACCCAACTGACGAGCTGTACAAACACTGGGATGTACTCACCGTGAGACAGTCTTACATCCTGCACGTCACCCTAAAACATCACGCTCAAATACAGTTTGACCCGAACAAATACAAAGACAAACGTCGGAAAAGAACAGTCTGTATAATCCCCCCCTGCAAGACAGCTACAGCTTCTTCCTTCTTTCCCTTCCTTGGCCCACTACTCTATAATAAAATAAATAAACATAAAAACATATACCCTCTCCATAAATACAGCGCTAAAAGAGAAATAATATCCTATCTAAAACCATTAAACTACGAGGAAACAGAAAAACTTCTTAAAACTGACAAATAACCCTTCCACCCCTTATTTTAAATGCTATCCCCATTCGCCAACACACACCTCAATACACACACACATATACACCCACTACACACACACACACACACACACGCGGACGCACACGCACACGCACACGCACACGCACATGCACATGCACACGCACACGCACACGCACACGCATACGCACACGCACACGCACACGCACACACACACACACACACACACACACACACACACACACACACACACACACACACACACACAGTCACTTACCTCCACTCACAACACAATCATGCGCAACAATCAACAGTCGTATTAACTACTTAAGTATGCACAAATGTACATCACTACCTTTACTGATAGGATATTCAAAAATTTTTGTACCTGTACATAATAACATATACGTCTGTTACCTTCACCTTACATATGCAACGACGACAACAAGTACTCAGAGGGACGGGCCTAGTCACCTGTAGCACAGGTCCCTATGGGACCTATTTCAGGAACTAGTCTCTTCACAAAGACTACATTGTATTAGCATAAGTTGCGTAACTAGTGATAAGTATTAGTTAAGTACATATTGTGAAGAGAAAATAAACGTTATTTAATCATTTAATCATTTAATAGTTCAAAAAAAACCTTATGAAGTAGAAAAGGACGATAATATGTGTAGTAAAGATAATATGACTAAATAACTGAAGAATTAAAAATAAATTTTAGATTTTCATACTATCGCAATCAACTTTATTATAAATCCAGACCTGTAGTAGGCATTATTTGTTGAAAAGAAATCATGATTGGTTCTCTGTAATGATTTATAGCAGCAGCTCCTGTTCCTCATCCTCATTGCCTTAGGTTTTTGTTATACAGCTGTTTCATTATTGTAGGTAATATTCGTTGAAAAGGTGCAATGATTAGCTTTTTGAGCGAGTCGCTATCAAACGGCTCCTATTCGTCATTGTTACATTTATTTATTCTACAGCTTATTTTCGCTTTTATTGCCGTAGATATAATTCTGTAGGTAATATTGGTTGAAATTGTACAGCTATAAAGTAGTAATGCTTAAGATAAAAGGTAAATTTAAAGGCAGGTTGGAAAAGCTGCTATGATTGGTTTCCTTTATGATTCACTAAGTGAGTCGTTATAATAGGCTTCTGTTTCTCATTGTCTAATTAATTTAACAGCTTATTTACTTCTTTATAATCGTAGATATAATGCTGTACTGTAGGCTATATATGTTGAAAGGCTGCTATGATTGGTTTCCTTTAAGATTTACTGAGACAATCGTTAACAAGCGGCTCCTGTTCCTCATTGTCTTATTTATTCTACAGCTTATTTACGGCTTTATTACCGCTGCTGGCTGGATTTCAGTTGTAAATATGCCACCTGACGTAGTCCACAGTAAGTTATATAGTAAGTAAACTTTTTATAAATAAAGTGGAGACTAAAAGTGTGGAGAAAAAAAATTTGTCTCGTTAAAAGAAAAGGTCCTATTTCGTTTAGCTAGAGTCCTTTTTAACTCGCATGAAAGCGGTTAAGTATTCAGTTTTATATGCATCACTTCACTTCATGTCTTTCACGTTTTAAACTATATCTTCGTCATTTTATTTATTATATTGGCGCATTCTACGTTTTTTGTCGTCAGCGAGAGACGGAGTAATGATATTATTGGGAGGACACCAATGCCACTTATCATTCTCTAATCAGTAGGATCACATCAGTTCAATTACTGTAGAGACTTCTGCCCGGGGTATTTGCAGCCGTTTACACTAGCTGTTACCCGCGGTTTTGCCCCCGTGATATATAGCTTATGTCCTTCACAGTACCCTAACCTATGTGTATGCAAAATTTCATGATGATCGGTTCAGTAGATAGGGCGTGAAAGCGTAACAAAAACAAACAAACTCACTTTCATAATTATAATATTATGATTTGGATTAAGATTGTTATTCACTATATCGAGGAAGGATTGAAGTCATGTCTCTCTGTCACAGTAGGTACTATGATTTTACGGACTATTGCCTGGAGTTGATGTAAGGCCCTGGTTATAGTTAAGTGCGTGATGCAGCTATAACTAACAAGGATTGGAGACGTCCTTCTGTTATTTCTACTACGTTTCGTTTCTAGGTACGTATTTCTACCAAGCTCGCGGCTGCTCGCTCGCTTTTCTATAGCTCGCGGCTGATTTGCAGCCGTCGTTATAGTTTACAGTGAGATTATGGCGCTATAACGAGGAAGGATGGCTCACTCCGACTGTGATAATATACGTAATAAATTAGAGGTAACATTGATTTATGATTGAAAATTTGAAGAGTTTATCTCACGAAGTAAGTATATAGTTTAATGTATATTCCGTGGTTATTATGTCCTACAATATGAACTTGACGAGGTTTTTTCAAGCTTTGTACGTTTAGAGCATTGCAATTTCAGCTTGAGGCTTTCCACAGGATTGTTCGGAGGTTGTCAATTTAGGATACCTATAAATAGCAAAATGATTTTGGCTGGTATCTTCATATGTTTGTCTGTGCTGTATATCTCCGATACTACATGATATAATAAGAAATATTATATAAATATATATTATATCAAATAACTCTTATTTAAATAAAGAAATAAGATATGGTTAAATCAAATACCACACTCGCAAAAGTGGGGTAGTTTTGTAAGGTGACAAGAGCCGAGCAATAATGCGTTTAAGAGGAATGGGATATGATGGATAAATTTGACGTGTAGGATATGAAGTGCGGTGGCCATATTGTTAGGGCATTAGATGTCCGTTCAGAGTCTAAAATCCGCCGATTCAAAGTCTGTTTTTTTCCCACGTCTTATTTTTTTATTTAAATAAGTGTATTATAGAATCAAGCAATAAAAATGTTGAACAATTTTGTTTTAGCCTGTTTTTACGATTTTTCAGGTTTTTCATGAATTAAATTTAAATAATTATTTTGTATATCACTTAATGTGAAGTAGATAAAATAATTTCGTTTACACAAAGTTACAATAAGTCGTCCATTTGCAGTTAAGATTTCGATCTTTCTGTTACCATCCTAACTAATCCTAATCCTAACTAATATTATAAATGCGAAAGTGAGTTTGTTTGTTTGTTTATTTGGTTGTTTGTTACGCTTTCACGCCTTATCTACTGAACCGATCATCATGAAATTTTGCATAGACATAAGAAGGACATAGACTATATATCACGCGGGCAAAGCCGCGGGTAACAGCTAGTAACTCTATATTCTACTTCGCTTGGCCTTCATCGTTTCAATGACCATCTGATGCCGGACGCGTTCATCATCACACATGATAGCGAGCTCAGACTCTTATCGCCGTCGCCGTTAGCTCGTCTCTGTGTTAATAGCGTGGACCACGGAAACGAGTAACTGTCTCCACCATTAGAAATGGCCCCTTTGATTGCATACTTGATATTCTTTGAGTAGTGTGCGAGTTAGTAGTACATAGTCTTCGACTTCGACTCTCTAGACACCGTCATGCCTTTATTTTAATGATTAAAAAAACAGGCCAATTTTTCAATGGTTCAAAGCATTGTGTTTTCACACAATTGGTAGCTGTGTGTGTGCGCAACCGACATTGGATTGGACACTAGATTTTTAACGCTTTTGGGCTAAAAGAGTCTTTATATAATCTTAGCCCATAATCTATGATGCAGGCACATAGCACCAATTTGACGGATTTTGATGGCATTAATTGACAGGACGCGTGTGCTAACCATGGAGATATATTGTATACTACGTGTGCTAACACCTCAGATTAATAACTAAGTGGCTAACACAAAGCTGTCACCACAGGCTGTCACGCACACAAGCTATGAAAAATTGGCTCATGACGGCGTGTAGATGGTATATAGTCAAACGCTTCCTATGAACATACCATAGATATATAGATACAGAATAATACTAGGTGCTACATACATACGTATTTGTTTTCCTCATTATAATTTTTCAGCCAGATCAAAGAAGCAACTCCTTTTTCCTGTATTGTTTGGTTTATGTTTGCCTCTAGTTATTCCGTCAATAATTTGCTGTCGTTTATTTTACCCGACTATATTTATCCTGGAGATCTAGGCAATCTATTTGTCTTATTTATCGAGCTGGTCCAACTCAATGATTTCCTCTGCGTTCGTTTGTACGGTGAACATCTAAGTCGAATACAACTAAGTAACACAACTATTAAGACAGGATCTGTAATGAACATAACGGATACGGCAATGCAAATAAAAAAATAAGTCATCTATATTTAATAATATAAAAAGGAAAGGTTTGTTGTTTGCATTGAATTAGCTCCGAAACTACTGGACCGATTTTCAAATTTCTTTCTCGTGTAGAGAGCTCATTTATCTGCGAGTGTCGGATGTCGTCGCGGAGACGACCTCAACTACTCAAAGGATTTAAATTTAGTTTTTCAGGGATTGAATAACCGAAAAAATACGGTTAAATCGGTAAGCGGTATGACGTCATACCTTTATATTTCGATACCTTAGAATAATGGTACCTTCAAATTACCATACTAAAAAGAAACGGTACCTGTACGATTTTGGTATTGTAATATCCCACCAAAAACATTTTTTTTTAATTAACCTATTATGTCCCACTGCTGGGCAAAGGTCTCTCCCATTTCCTTCCACTTGTCCCTATCCCTTGCAGTCTCAAACATAAATGTAAAAAAGAAAAGCCAAGTTCAATACAAAAATTATGCTTGGATGTGGGCTTCGCCGCAAAAAGAAGGCCAGTTTTCGATACATCAGCCATTTTATAAAGTTATTCAACATTATATTTTTTAATTCTGATAAAAACTGGCCAAGTCAAATCTAACTTACTACCTGCCATAGAACTTAGCACTCATTTAGATCTCAATTCTTTTTGCGACGAAGCCCACAGCCAAGCATAGTTTTTGTATTGAACTTGGCTTTTCTTTTTTACATTTATGTTTTTGGTGGGATATCATTACTTTTTGTAAAGATATGTGTTGTATCTATTGCGACCTTAGGAATACGAACGTGATGTACCTGCAGGAAGTGTTTAAATATTGTTAACTTAGCAAGACACGTACATCACGTAAGAATATACACGTATTCCTAAATCAGCGATCTCCCCTACCAATGCGATACCTATGTATATTTCCTTAGTATATAAGTTACGAGTAGCATTTCTAATAAATCATCACTTATCCTGGTATCGATCTCAATGGTTTAATTTACACACTCGCCTTAATTGGTGACCCCGACGTGATCAAGCCGTCGTGATGTAGTCTGACATGATGGATACGCGCCTCAACACCGAAGACCCAGACGACGTAAGCCTGAAGAACGGAAAAACCAACGTGCACATTTTCACTGGCTTCCCACAAGCGGGTCTCACCGGTTTGAAAATCCAAGAGGCACTCCGGCAGTAACCAGAACCACAAGGACAACAAGGACCATCAAAAATGGCTCCAACCACGTTGAAAAAAGGAATCAACACCGGCTCACACGATTCATTGATCGAATCCTGCACCATGGCTGAACGGTCATAAAACAGGAGGCACAGGAACTACCAGGCAACCACAATGGACAACCCCGAGGCAAAGAAAAATCCGCGCAATATCAGCGCAACCGCAAGCTCTAGCCGTCAACTTCAAGAAAAAGAAGAGAGCGCATGCACAGAGATATAACAGAGGATCAACGAAATTATTAAATACAATAGAAACAATTACGCAACGTGAACAGCTGATATCTATATGATGACGCATTTGACGTCACAAATTGCATCACTTCACATGGAAACAACAACGAACGAAAGTGCAACTGCAACAAATAATTGAACGATGTCAAGATCGCAAGGCCGCAGATGGCCGTATGTTGTTCAAAAAAGGCGTAATGAGAAATAATATAAATATTTGCCTATTATTTGAATAAGAATTTATTTGGCAACAAAGAATCTTGCACCGCATTTCGTGATATCATTAAGTTCTAATGCCTAATTGCTACCGACTTACACAGTGGTATAGATTTCATGGCAAACAAGGACAATAAATTGATAACTTTGAAGCCTGCAAGCAAAAGAGCGAACAACTTTAAGATGGAACAGCGATCAACATATTGACAGGAAAACATTAAAGTAAAATGGCGATCACAGAAGCACTACTTTAACTGAAAATTACTTCTCTCAAGATGCAGCAAATGGTTCACAGCAAGCAGTCTCAAGAGCAAGCCAGCAAACGGGTCATACTCCAGGGCCACAGCAGCCGACGCACCGAGCTCCTGGTCCTGAGCAGAGCACCCACAATGTTTATTTTCGACAATTATAACGTCCGGCACAGCCGCCGAGCTCACGCTTAGAAATTTTTAAAGAGTGGCCACTCTTCAGCGGAGCATTTCGGCAGGACTTCCACCGGCGCTAGTCGACATCGCTCTCTACAGTCTCACAAAAGACTACGAGCGAGCAGAAATTATCTCCCGACTCACTGGGATTGAAACAACTGGCAAGTGAAAACGTATCTATACGAGAAGCTCAGACTGCGCATCAAGACCATATTGACAAAATGTATATTAAGAGATATAAGAAGTTTGCAATATCTACCAACTATGTATAAGGAAAAAAAAAACGATTCACAGGGTCAATGTCAATGCATAAACGCATAATTTGCCGCGCAGAAATATTTGCCTACACAGCGTTTTTCAGCACGTGCACTATGCATATTTGCATTCGCTACAGTTTTTACATTTTTGTTAATTTATTGTTGTTACAGTTTATGAATTTTTCGTTAATTTTATTGTTAATTGTTTTTATTTTTTACAAAAGGGGGAGTACTATTGCGACCTTAGGAATACGAACGTGATGTACCTGCAGGAAGTGTTTAAATATTGTTAACTTAGCAAGACACGTACATCACGTAAGAATATACACGTATTCCTAAATCAGCGATCTCCCCTACCAATGCGATACCTATGTATATTTCCTTAGTATATAAGTTACGAGTAGCATTTCTAATAAATCATCACTTATCCTGGTATCGATCTCAATGGTTTAATTTACACACTCGCCATAGTATCCAGCCGTGACTTTTAGTATAATTAATTAATACACCAAAATAACAATAAAGCACGTTTATTTGGACAACCATAAAATACACAGGAAGTTATCATGACAGCCATAGAGAAAGGAAACATAGTGTTGCCCTACTAATATTAACCATCGATATAACACTCTCCCGCACTTAATAAAGAAAGTTAACCTATTTTGTTTTTCTAACAATTACTATAAAATAACTATGCTTACTTCTAAAAGTATGTTAAGTATATGAGGTTGCTGTTCTTATTCATTACAATGTTAGTTGTTAGCCCTACGACAATGTCTTGGGATGGGAAGCTAGTAATTAGCTTCCCCTAACAGGTTCAGAACAAATTTTACTCAACATCTTGGCCACATTCAAGAAGTTGGTTAGCATGACGTTTCCATTGAAGTCCATCAACTTCTACTTTGTAAGTTACACCTGGTTCTAGAATTTCAATTATTTTACCAATGGACCAATTCTTTTTATTTTTCCTACAATCTTTAACCATTACTTTCTCTCCTACTGAAAAAGATTTAAATTTGTCCTTACTATTTAAAGTTAATTTTACTTGTTCAAAATCAATTTTATCACTGACTGTATTTGGCCTCAATAGTGAGAACCGGCATCTCATTTCTCTACCCAACATTAATTTTGCTGGGCTATAGCCTGTTGTCTTGTGGATTGTACATCTATAATCAAAAAGGAATAAATTACAAGCATACTCAAGTTTTTGTCCATCCTCCACTATTTTTGTTACATGTGATTTAAAGGTCTCCACAAAACGTTCGGCCAAACCATTTGTAGCAGCATAATAAGGAGGAGTAAAAGACTGTTTAACTCCCACAATCTTACAAAAATTTCTAAACTCTTCACTTGTCCATGTGGGGCCATTATCAGTGACAAGATGAAGTGGATATCCGTAACGTACAAAAATACTTTTAAATACTTCAATTGTCTTATTTGCTGTAATATTAGTCATGATAAATGCCTCTGGCCATTTAGAGTAGGCATCCACTATTACTAAAGACATTTTTGAATATAAAGGACCTAAAAAATCAGCATGTAATCTATGCCAAACAGTTGGAGCATGTGGCCACATTGTTAACTTAACTTTTTCTGGATTTTTGTGGTTTTGCAAGCAGTTCATACAATTTTTTGTTATATTCTCTATTTCGTTATCCATATCTGGCCACCAAAAATATGATCTGGATATTTCCTTCATTCGTGATATGCCCAAGTGACTAGCATGTAACTCATGTAAAATGTTTTCTCTGATAGTTTTAGGTATAATAACCCTATAACCCCACAATAGACATTCTTTTTCAATACTCATTTCATTTTTCCTTCGAAAATATTGCTCATAGTCATCACCCAAATCATTTTTAAGCGGCCAGCCATCTTTACAAAATCTCATAATATCACATAGTATTTTATCTTTTTTTATTTCACTTTGAATCTTCTGCCAATTTAAAGTATTTAAGCTTGATGTATTTATATAACTAATAGTATTCAATTCAAAACATTTATCCATAATTTCAGAATTTTTAATTTTGTCTTCCTGAGAAGGCAGCACAACCCGAGACAAATAATCAGCTGGGTTATTTTTGGATTTAATGTGCTGAACTTCATAGTTAAAACCACTTAAGAAAATCGACCAATATTGAAGTCGCCTTACTGCCATTTTTGGTATGCCATATTTTGGTCCTAAAATTTTTGTCAACGCCTCATTATCAGTCTGTAGAATAAATTTACGACCAAAAAGAAATTCATAAAATTTACTAACACCAAAAATTATTGCGTATGCTTCTTTTTCTAAAATAGGGTATTTCATTTGGGCTTCATTCAATTTTTTGCTTGCAAATGCTACTGGTTTTATGACACTTTCATTGTCTTTGATTGAGAGTACTGCAGCTACTCCAGTATCAGCTGAATCACAAGTTAAAATAATAATAGAATTTTGATCAAAGTGTGAAAGAGAAGGCGTGTTTGCTAAAATTTTCTTAATTTCTTGAAATGAAGCATCACATTCTTTAGTCCAATTAAATTTATCTTTTTTTAAACAATCATATAATGGTTTTAAAGTTATTGCCATATTTTGCAAAAATCGATTATAGTAGTTGACTTTTCCGAGAAATGATTTAAGCATTTTTACACTGTCTGGTCGTGGCAATGACAACAAAGGTTCTATTTTACTTTTAATAACTTTTATACCCGTTTTAGTCACCTCAAATCCAAAAATATCCAACTTTTCATCAAAAAATCTACATTTATTTATTTTTAGTCTCAACCCAGAGTCTTTCAGTCTTTGTAGTACCAGTCTTAACTTCTCATTAGTTTCTGATAAAGATTTACCATAAATATATATATTATCTATATAAACAATAACATCTATACTATTTAACTTCTGGGTCATTAATCTTTGGAATGAGCCAGGACCTGTACTTACCCCAAATGGCAAGTACAAATATTTAAATATGCCCTCCTCCGTAACAATAGTGACTAGCTTTTGTGATTCACTGTCCAATGGGGCTTGTAAGTAGGCCTCTTGTAAGTCTAATTCACAAAAATAAGTATTTCCCTGTATTTTCATTAATATATCGTTTACTGTTGGCATTGGGAAATGATCAATCTGTAAATACTTATTTATTGTAATCCTAAAATCACCACACAAGCGAACCGTTCCATCTGGTTTCAAGACAGGTACCACTGGTGTTCCCCACTCAGAGTACTCCACTGGCTCAATCCGTTTATTTGCAATTAATCTTTGAATTTCATTTTTAACTTTTTGCTTTAAAGCAAATGGCACAGTCCTCACAGGCATAAAAATTGGTTTAGCTCCTGGCTCAATAGATAAATGAATTGGTGTCCCTTTGAAATCACCCATCCCTGGTTCAAAAACAATGGAATATTCACTTTTAATACATTTAATTAAGTTATCTTTTGAAAATTCCTCACAAACCTTTTGTTCAAATTTCGGAGGCCATAATTGCAACAAAGATAGCCAATCTTTACCTATTATTTTTGGCATACCATCTTTAACCACAAACAGTCTTTGGTTATTGACTTTGACCGATTTAAAACTAATATTTAAATTTTCTATAACCCCTAAAGGTATTGATGTTGATTGATCAAAGTTAGTGAATATAACATTACGCTGTTTTAATTCTAAATCAGGAAAATATAATAATTTATCTGCTAAAGTGATAGTACTCACATCTGCTCCAGTATCTATTTCAAACGCCAATACCTTTCCATTCACTGTAACCTCCAATGTAGCAGGTGGAATTTTCTTATTATCACTAAAATAAAAAATATCAAATATTTCAGGGTCTGTTACATTATCCTTTTGTTCACTATGGATATCACCACCTGCCGAACAGGTTGTGGATTCTAAAAGGTTGACATTTTTCACTTTAAATGTTTTATTTTTACACACTCTAAAGATATGCCCTTTCACACCACACTCACTACAAAACTTTTCACGCAGTGAACACTGAGCCTTTAGATGCCCCTTCTTCCCACAGCAGAAACATGTCATATTTTGTTTATTCATCTGTGATGTATCTGAACGAAAAGCATTGCTTTTATTTCTACTCTTGCCTTGTAATTGAAACATACTCTGTGACTGTTCTTTTTCCTGCTTGAATGTCAAGTTATAAGCTGTCTCTACAGTTTTTCCAACGCTCATCAATACTGCCAATGATTTATCAGCTTGCTTCAATAACTCAAATCTCACAGAATCACGATAAGTACCATTTAACAATCTTTCTTTAATTTCATCATCTAAACTTTTGAATTGGCAATTTCTAGATAACTTTTTTAGTTCAATTATATATTGTTCTATGGTTTCTTCTGGTTTTTGACATCTTTTGCGGAATTCTGCCTGGTGTAAAGCGTAGTTTTTTACTGGATGGTAATGATTGCTGAGTTTTTCGCACAAGTTTTCATAGGTTTCCTTTAGCGGCGATGTAGGGGTACATAAAGTTGTAAGTAGATCATACACATTTGTGCTGAGCTTCGTTATCAACAAAGGCACCTTTTTAGCGTCACTAACTTCGTTCACCAAGAAGAAACATTCCAGCTGCTGCTGGTAGGCGTTCCAGTTTTCACCTCCAAATACTTCCAAGCTGGTTATTGATGCCATAATAACGCCTGGACCCGGTGTGCCGTCTTTCGTTCTGATGGCGTCTATGTATTCTCTTAAGTAGCTCCTCAGTTCACTGATGGAATTCTCGTCCGAAAATAATATTTCTCCGGCAAGTTTATTCGCAATAACTATCAACTCTGCTTTATTTTTCTCTTGTATCCAAGCTTTTTTTCCTTGTTTAATCAATTCTTCAATTGTTTCATCCATCAAAATGGACGCCGGTAACCTTTTATTTTCGTGGTTACTTACAGTGATAATTTCGTTTCTCCAATAGTTCACACACGTGATTCGGGACGTCCTCGTCGCCAATTGTTGTATCCAGCCGTGACTTTTAGTATAATTAATTAATACACCAAAATAACAATAAAGCACGTTTATTTGGACAACCATAAAATACACAGGAAGTTATCATGACAGCCATAGAGAAAGGAAACATAGTGTTGCCCTACTAATATTAACCATCGATATAACAATATGTTTGTACATTCTTTCTGTGTATAGGTGCCGCGCCGCCGACGACACACCGTTGGCCGGTTGTTTAGCGCGTATTACAAGTTTTTTGTATGAGGGCACCACTTATTTTCTGACTTAACTGTATTTTTATATTTCTTTTATATAGCAAATATAATAATACATAACTATATTGGGATAGTTTCAAATATCTGCTTGTAACGGTTTATATAACAATTTAAAAAAATTGTATGGGTACCCCACCTATTTTTTACCTTTTTTTATTTTTAGATTTTTTCCTACGCTTACACACAATTGCCGAACTGGATTCCAAATTTCATCCTTCTAGGTCATCTGGAAGTAGGTTAGGTTTAGGTACTATATGTCAGTCAGTCAATAGGAAAATTTACGACTTTTTGACCTGCATATATTTATAACCGTTAAAGCTTGCTTCATGAAATTTGGGCTTCTAGATGTCCTCATAGACATAATTAAACACACGTAGTTTTATGTGTTTACATTAAAGATGTTTTGAGTTATAGAAGGGTCAAAAGTGGCACCAAGTGGTTCGTGTAATATTATATATTAATATTACACTCGACGCTGGCTAGCCAGTTCCTTTACTTGAACTTTGGCTTGACACGCTGCCGCGTGTCTAGATTGCGGTATCGTTATTTTTTTCGATATTGGAATTATGAAATAATGGTTTTCATTAAATTTTATAAATTTTTCGTTGCATCATTTTTTCGGCACTGAAAATATTTCAGTTAAGGTACCAGTAATTATGAAGGTATCGATATGTCGCAGTCATCTGGTTGAATCTGCTATTTGATTGAATGACTAGCGCGTTCATTGAATGACCACGTTTAATTGAATGACTAGGCCAAACGTTGATTGAACAAGCGTCGCTCAACGTCCAACCAGTTAGCGGGTTGTAACATAGCCCTTTGAACAGAGCGCACATAAAATCAGTCAGGTGATTCAAATTTAGTTAATTTTTTTCCCACTGCGGCGCTAGTAGTCACCAAAACAAATATGGCGTCAAATAGCTCGAACAGATGGCACGGCGTTGATATTTTTTACGATTGAATTTACATAAAAGTGCGTTATTTGTAATAAAATAGTATGAAATTATGGATTTACCTATTATTACGCCGCTGCCGCCTATTTTAAAAACTAAGAAAAATGAAATCATGCTACCACCAAATATTACAAAGTCGGCTAAGATTCAACGACTTCGCTAAATGACATTCATTCAGTCAAGACGTTGAACGTTACATTCAACGACTTGACGAGTTGTCCTTTAGTCATTCAATTAAACGTGGTCATTCAATGAACGCGCTAGTCATTTAATCAAATAGCAGATTCAACCAGATGACTGCGACGGATACATGATGATATCGTAAATGTATGAATACCATTATTTATATTTAGCTGTATCACAACCGTAATTGTCAACCGATTTGGTTCTACCTTTAAATCTAAGGTGTATCGTAATTTTATACCGGTAGGTACCATACCCTTATACCTTCACCGTTTTCAACCCCTGGTTTTTAGCAATGAAAAAACATGCCCGAGCGCAGCCGGGGAGGGCTGCTAGTGTTAATATATCTTAGTTTCTAGATGATAAATAGCTCGTATCGATGTAGAAGTTAAGCTTAGAGGTCATTAGAACTTGCGATGAATTGCTAATGTGGTCACGCGATCCACCGCGCTGATTATAGAACCATTCGAACGGCTCGTGTGCGAATCTTCCAACTTCCACACATGTAACTATATTTGCTCTATTGTTGACATGGATATAACGCGAATATATTTAGAGAAATATAATTATATCTACATAATTTATTGAATTGAAAACACGTTAGGCCAGTCAATATCGACACAAAAAGTGTAAAAAGTGTTTGATGTCGATATTGACTGGGCTACAAGTTTTGCAAGATGGCGGGAGTCAGGAAGGATTAAAAACATTGATGGGTGACTAGCTCAAGTGTTTTTAGGAGAGTTAGGAGAAAAGTAAAAAAAAACCTATGAAAATCATCGTAGTTTTGTCTACTTCTCGATGAGTTTAATTTGGTTCCCGGCAGAGTAGAATAGGAACATTCCAAGTCTTCCCGTGGATGTCATAGAAGGCGACTTAGGAGACACAAGTTAAACAAAGCTTATTTATGAACATGATAAAGACCTCTCCTTCCCGTCTGACCACATGAGAGTGTAGGTCAGGAGTATTTAAAAAATTAATTCCTTATAAATAGGTATATAGTTTAGAGGAGTAATTTTTATTTAATTTTTAAGATTTTGTAAGACGCGATGATTAGAAGATGCAAATCAGCTCACTAGCATATTATTAATGATAATATTTTATTGCAAAGGATGATTGAAACGTCTTTAGCATGCACAAAACCTACTTACACTTCGCCATTACAAACGGTCTTCCTCCAATCCATGGCTCTAATGCCCCGTTATTCATGCTACCGCCATGCCAATCTTGATTTATTTTTTAAAAATTCCAATAGATGGATTCAAGATCATTTATTCCTTTAGAACATGGTAGTTATAAAGATGTTACAATAGCAATTTTGTGTCAAACATATTCTGCCAGATTTGGCGTAGGAAATTTACATTGTGACTAAGAAATTGATACATTAAATATGTAAAAAGTAGCGTTATTTAACTAGCTGCCAATAAATCAGTAATGAAAAGCAAACATTGGTAATGACTGTTGGTTAAATATGATAAATACTCGATCACTGGGAGGCGGGCTCGCTGCTACTCGTATGTTATTTGGACTGTGTGTTTAACCAAAAATAATGAAAATTGATACTAAAGAAATGAGCCCCTTTATGTTGGTTGAATTTAATACATACACGATTAACGGGAGGCGGGCTCAGTAGACTTGCTGCTATGTTATTTGAACTGTTTGTTTAACCAAAATTAATGATAATAATTTTGGTTAAATATTAAATATTTTGGTAAACTTTTACATAAACTAATTTAAGAATAAAAACTGAACGTTCAATACAGTGAGTATGTAAAAGATTTAGCCTACATTATATTGATCTGTCTGCCTCCGTGGCGCTGACTATATATACTCTCTAGACACCGTCATGCCTTTATTTCACTGATTGAAAAACTGTCCAATGCTTGTATGCGTGGCAGCTTTGTGTTATCACACGCCAGGGTAATCTGTGTCACACGCGTTCTGTCACTTTATGCCCTTAAAATCCGTCAAATTGGTAGCTGTGTGTGTGCGCGACCGACTATGGGTTGGCCACTAGTTTTTTCTATGCTTTTAGGGTAATAGAGTCTATCTAGGCTTTATATTATCTAAGCCGTGGCGCTGTGAGTAATACGCCGGCCTGCGGACAAACAATACCAGTTCCCCTTTCTGTGACTTCCTTATTTTACACACGAGTTTGTTCCAACAGTCATTTGCCTGTAGTTGGTGGCTTTGCTCAAACATGAATTATGCGATCGTTAATATTACCATAAATTATATGCCTGATTATATATTTTGAGTTAATTGGACTTGGACTGAGATCAAAACATAGACGTGCTTCTGTATAGACATTATTATGCAGGTACAGTTGTTAATTTCGTTTTATATGACCAGACCACCACAGTCGACTCGCCAGTCTACTGTCTTACATACTCGGTCATACTAATCTCGTGTCCAGGGCGTATGGACGGTCAACAGTAAAACATGGTCTTTTAGTCTTCCTTATTTAGAGTGATGGCGGGCCACCGACTGTGATATCATCTCAGATTTCTTCAATTATCTCTACTACTGAATTTATCCCATAAATATTAAAATAATTAAAGATAATTGCAGACAGGCTGAAGGATTATTTTATATTATTATTCTACAATCGCAGCAAATTCATTCATGATATTATATTTATATCTGAAAGAAAACATTATTGTTAGAATAAAATTTGAATTACTGCTTCAATTTATCAAACTTTTATTCATGAACAAAAATTGTATTTCATTTTAAACGACAAAATAAATATCATAAGAAACATAACATTATTATTAAAAAAAAAACAAATTATATACTTGAATATCTTGTCATGGTTTTTGATTCAGCCAGTCAAAGGTAAGGATATCCTTGCGAATTCCATCCCATAAGGCTAAGCAGCTGTTTTCACTAAAACTCATGCGAGTAAACTATGGAACTTATTACGGCTTAACTTACGTTTAAAGTCAACAAATTTCAGGAAATGGCTGTATTTTTTTGCAAGTCAGACAAGACATACAAAGTGTCTATTTAACATATCTGATCTATGATGTTTAACCATGTATTAATGTTTTTGTAGAAAGCTCTAGCTGATGTAGTTATTAATCCGAGTAAACAGGTTCCGTCGCTCTGCTACAAATTCGTCCAATATAGATACGTTATGCTAATGGCCGCTCACGTCGGTGATAAATCAGCGGTGGACGTGACCTTCCTGGGAGATCAATTAATAGGCGAGTTGTCGTTACTGTGCGGAATAAGACTTTCTTCTGTTTTGCCAATAATTGGTAATTAGTCAATTAGATTGAAGTTAGGAGGGGCAAAGGAAGGATAAGGACGCAGGCGAAATAAAAGAGAAGGCAAAGTCGTGTCGCATAGAGAGGTCAATGAGATGGTGGAGGATAAGAAGAGATCGAAAATACTCTACTGATGAAAACAAAGTTCTTAAATATGTAATGATAATAATTTTGTGGCAGACCTCTCACGATTAAAATTTGCTAACTGATTTCGTTTGTCGATGTATGTAAAACAAGAATCAAAAACACGAAATGCAGATGGTTCATTGCCTATTTGCAATAATTACTTGTATATTCTGCTATTGTGCTCCTAGACCAAATGAGAAAAAGCTGATGTTACACTTTAACCGAAGCAGTTATAAATAGCAAGCCATCTCGACACTCACAACACATATTTCATAAACGTAACTAGTCCGCTATAAAATAAATAGGTACATTCCGCTCTTGGGTAATAATGTTTCTATAAAGTAAAACTAGAATATTCCACGCACCTTACAAATAATGCGTTATGTTGTTTGGTTAATTTGTAGCGGAAACAATGCATAAAACGACACAAGAACATGTACTTTCATATACTTATAGCATGCATGTCAATAAAACTTTAGTTGCTGTCACTAGACAGCAGTATGTTAACTAACCTGAATCAGGCTGGTAGAAAAATCTGACACCATAGACAGACATTAACATGTACCATGTCAGATGCCTTAAGGCAGCTTGAAAAATCTGACACCAGTGTTGGCCACTTACACATACGTTAAACAAACAAACAAACATGTACCATGAGAAGAAGAAGGAATAAGTAGAAAAGTCGTGTAACTAAACCCGTTCATAGTCCATAAATGAGACACAATAGTAAAACAATTGCAACAGACCGCATATAGAACCAGTTATATATCCAAATAAATGAAGTTGATACATATCTTTATAAAACTAATCATTGTTTAGAAAGAGAAAAGATAGAGCACCGGAACCAATTGCAAAATAAATACTTAAAAAATCTTTTAATTGAATGTTTGGTTGGTAAATATTAGTGTTGTTCCATTTTGGCGCACTAATTATAAAGAAATAAACTCCTATCACAGAAAAACAAAAAAATTATAAACACTTGACACCCTATTACTGTTAATTTATCTTGCGACCAATCTCAAATTTTGTTAAAATCGCGACGAAACATAATAACTCTTGAATTTAAACATTTTTAAGTCTAACGGTGTGCAGTGTTGAATTTCAGTAATTTAATGTTGGCCCACAAACTCTTTGTTAAACTTCCGAAACTCGACACTGCATATATCTCTCTGCGGCGGCTGCACGAGTAGAAACTGGCTGCTATTCAGATAATGCCATCTGATTGTAACTTATCCAATTTGTGCACGAGTTGGGCTGAAGTGAAGATGTTATCCGTCTTTTGTTTTGGAATGAACTGCTTATTACTGATGATGAGTATCGAAACAGTTTTTCACAGCACACGTTTTACTTGGAGAATATAGGGAATAGGAAATATTTAAATAAGGAAATTATGTAAAATATCATATTTTTTCAGAAATGTGCAAGTTGAGTCGGCTCGAATTTTAACGATAATCAGACGTCCAAATCAGTTCAGTTATTTAGAAGTTATAGTGGAATGAAGAAAATTATCTAAACTATTAATATGAAAACGACACATTCCTATTTGGGGGCGTGTAACAATATGACGGTTTAACGAGCCCTTTTCCGGGTGACCTCAACAATCATCTACTATCAGAGTCACACATATCTTAAAGTTTAATATAATTTAAAAATTTCTTCCCTACTTACCTATTCTGTATAAAGATACAGAAGAGATTAAAATATGTAAGATAGAGAAGATGTTAATAGAAAAGAAAATCTTAAACTTTTCTTTGACACTTTGTTCGTGTACGACTTTATGACATTTGTCTTGTCTTGAAATCAGAGGCGATTTGGACATATTACGAAGAAGCCTCTTCGTAGGCGGCATTATTACGGAGGACCTAATCGTGCAGCTATTACCGGTGTGCAGCATTTGGTCGCGACTCCCACTGCGTGCTCCCAACAACTTAATTGTTACTTAGTATGATCAAAACGAGCTTGATGGCTCTATCATGAGGTAAAGTGGATGCGGCCGCCTACAGATCTATGCCTCATATTAGACAAATGTTTAAAGTACACGTTTGCTATAGTATTATATTGTCTTTGGTTATAGTAATAACAATAGGTGCTGTTTTCGAATGTTTGTTTGTGAAAAAATATATAGCATAGCGGAAAACATAACGTACTACAAATGAGTCGTCGTAGGACGCCGTCTCAGCCGCAAGAAGTCCACTGCTGGACATAGGTCTTCAAGGATTTCAATTATAGGAGGGGTTTGCCAAACTCACCACGCTTGGCAAATGGATTGGTGAGCGCGGTTTGTTTTTATAAGAGAGATAAGCCAAATCTCGGTTACGACGCTGCTGCCCATTGAAATCGTTTTTAAGCGAGGGAAAGGCAGGAGTTGGTTGGACTGGGAGAACGGGATGAAGGTATTTGAGATGCTACTTGCTTGGATGGATTGGAGATGAGAAAGAAGCAGCTCGAGAGCCCGGGCGCGCGTACCCGATATCATACCTGCAACCAATGGACAAGCAGTTGAAGATGAAATCTCCGACAATACACTACAGTAAACATGTAAATTTCGGGTCTAGATCATAATATCGCCAGCCACCACATCGATGGACGCTGTATCGAAAACGCTCTATCAACAGGTTACTGTAGCGAAAATACCTCATATCGATTGTAGATGTTACCAATTCGGAAGTATTTGGTCGCGACGCCTACTAAGATTGCTCCCAACAACTTAATTGTTACTTAGAGTAATCACAATGAGCTGATGGCTCTATCGTGGAGTGAGGAGCTTGCGACGCCTACAGAAATACGCCATAAACCCTCGATTTAGATGTAATATCGGCGGCGGAAGTTCCGTCTTGTTACACAGATTGTCATATTTTTTTATTAAATCCGTAAACAGTAATGTTTTTTAAGGCCTGTTCATATCTTTGAAATATTGTCGTTTAGCTTTAGGCAGTATAGACATCGTAAGTTTATCGTTATTCTATTTACTTATTGAAGTATTGTGTTATTATTTTTGCTTGTTGCACTGCACTTATGTGTAACCCCAGGTATTAACAAGTTCTAATAATTGCAATCAAATAAAAACAAGTTGTTAGGTACCGAATAAACGTTTTTTTGTAGTAATATATTCACTTACTTTTTGGGTGTGTTCTTTATTATATAAAGCTTTTCTTTGTAGTGCCGATGTGTAACTTTAAAAATAACTAAAAACGTAACATCGAAGTAATAAATATATTTTCAAAACTATTAATAAAAATAAAGCTGCCTCTAAAATATTTTACAAATTATTCCGTTGCTAATTAAAACAGCCTCTTTGACAACCTGTCACAATGGACATCAAGTGTCAAGTGGTGCTCAAAGTCGCGCGGTCTCTTGTCACCCGACATGACGCAGTGTAGGAGTACAGCCAGAGTTTCCGAGGTTTTATGTTGGGAGTCAAGGGTTTCTTTGGAGTTTGCCTTAGATGATTTTACAAAGTGATTTTAGGGGATTTTATAACATGAAATTGATTTTGTGCGAAATAGTTTAAGTTGACTGTCATATAAACTCGTATAGATTTGTGACCAGAAGCTTAAATGAGGCAATTAATTGACCTCAGCCATCTTTGCTTGCTACTTGTGAACTGTATACCGTAGAACACCGATTCTTTGTATTTCATTAAACTGGACATTGGCAGAATCACTGAAACCTCGATGGAAGCCATAATATAAAGCAGAAGAAGAAGAAGCAGAGCTTTTTAAAGCAAGCTGAATCGATCCACACTATCCAGTATTGGCTACTTACACACACAAAAAGCAAACAACAATGGGTCCTTAATAATAAAACCTACATCAATGGGGTGATCTAAATCTATGGAAAGTGCCCAACCTAAATTGGACTACCTACTTAAAAGCAAAAAAAAAACTGCTAAGTAGGCCGTGGACAAAAAGGTTTGGGAACCTGTGGTGTGGTCGTGTGGTTACTACCCTATTACGTCTGTAAGGTAAGCAACTCGTCCGCGAAGTGACAGCTCGTCGAGTATTTGTTGTGATATGAGTGCGTCCCTTGGCCACTTGAGGTGAGAGCTTGATGAGAGATTAGCTGAGCGTGAGAGAAGATTAACATATATAAAATTTATTTTATTACTGTAGTAGTGTGGTTCCCGGCAGAGTAGAATAGGACTACTCCAATTTTATTCCGTGGATGTCGTAGAAGCCGAGCCAATTAAGAATACACAAGCTAAACAAAACTTATAAACATCAAAGTGACCTCACCGATCCGTCTGGCCAGCGTGGAGAGTGTAGGCTCTTTGTACGAGTAATGCCTTACCGATTAGGCCACAGCGCTTAGTTTTTCTCTTTGTACGAGTAATGCCTCCTACTTTGATGGTCTATGCAGTAATCTTAAAGCGCTAACACAAAACATATGGAAATGCCCTATTAAATTTTTTTAGAGGATAGACGTGAGTAAGTCTATCATCAAATTGAAGAAATGTCTAAAAACCGCAAACGCCCGAAGGCCGTCTATATTAGTTTTACGCAGAAGTAATTGGCGTCGTTATCCAATTTACTTGGTCCAATTGTTTCAATGGAGACCTGCCTGAGTCACGGAGTCTGGGAAGCGGACGTGCTGAATGTCTGGCTGATTAATTGGCAATGTTGTATGTATGTATTAGTAGACTAATCATCATCATTAGGTCTTTTTTAGTATCCACTCCAATGCACTCCAACGCATGAGTCGTTTCTGGTGACAAATCGAATAACCAACAGTGATTAACATACTTTTTGTAATGGATACTAAATAAACCGATGGCCGATGGGGCAAAAAGGTTCTTGAATGGCGACCACGTACCGGCAAGCGCAGCGTTGGACACCCGCTGACCAGGTGGTCGGACGACCTGATAAGGGTGGATGCAGGCCGCTTCCAACCGGTTGTATTGGAAATCCTTGGGGGAGCCCTATGTCAAGCAGTGGACTCCTTGCGGCTGAAATGATGATGATGATGACTAAATAAACAATTTGTCGTTGAGATGTCATAATAGAATATGAGGTACATCTGCTAAGGGCAATATCAAACTTAGTTTTTCCTCGATTTTACTCGCTGCTTCACCTTTTTTTGTTGAAGAATATAGATGAGGAAGATGTCATTGTCTCTGTGATTGTCAATTATTGTGTAGGCGCTTTATTGGAGTGACATAATTTAATTTCTGTACCATCACACGCAAAAGAGAAGAAGAATGGTGTAGGCATGTCAACTTCGACAATCATTCGCAACTTTGTATTACAAAATATACATTATATTATAGAGGTATAATTTGAAAGTAAGCCATTAACTAATGGTTTTTATTAAAATCATCGGTAATTATTGATACACATCTAATAACATGGTTAATCTGTGTGTTAGTTTGTGCACAGTTCCGTAACAAATGCCAAGGCTCGCTGAAATTGGGTTCCGTGCTAATATTATTAATTGTGATTTAATTATATGTTAACCAGATGTTAAACAGATGAAAAAAAAAAAGAAAAGTAAAAAAAGAAAGAAATATAATATAATCATTAATCATACAAAGCCCTTCAGGCGAGTAGGCGACCTATACTGTTGAAAAAAATTTCTTTCGGCATTTCTTCTCTGCAGTGGTCGGTTCCGAAATGCTAGTAGTCTGTAGCTTTTGAACAATAATGAGTAAATGCATAATATTTAATAAGATAATTTTAAATGTGATTTGACGTGAAAAAGTGCCTGCAAGGGCCTATTTTCTGAATAAACGTTTTGAATCTTTTGAATCTTGAATCTGTTACAGTGCGGGATTGGCGGTACTTTATTAAGAGTTTGTCACAATTTACAAGCGGTGAGACATTGTTTGTGTGTTTCATCGAAACAATTTTTTATTATTGATTTACCGAACAGATAGTTACAATTACAGCGTTGGCAAACATTGCTAATTACACAAAAAAATAAGACATTGATTTTTTAATAGAAAATACTCAAAGGCTCCGTTTGAAATGAGGATACTACATTTTTTCCAAAATTACATGTTTCAGAGGTCACTACGATAATTGTTTTAATTAACATTGAATCGTTATTGCTTTAAATCGCTCATCACTTGCACCAAAGTTGTCATTCCCAAAACTGGTAAAGTGTCGCAAAAAACTGAGCAGTGTTTTGTTAATCCGAATGTCGGACACCTGTCAGTGATACCGACAGGGGACTGACAGGGATCAGGCCCTAGCTACTTATATGGCAGCTCGTGTTGCAGATGTTATTAGGAGCATTGTTTCGATGTCTTTTGAATCTTTAATTAGTTAGCCCACGACATTATCGATTGATACCTATAGAAGTAGCCGTTGCTAATGATTTCACCAGTTTTTAATAAATAGATTTTCAAAGTTCTTGGACGTTTAAATGTAAATACCTGTCTATCTTTTAGACTTACTCTAGTTTTCAATCGACAGTCAAGATAAATGGTTTTGCAAGTAGAGACGGATGACTTTTGGCCTCTTGACAGAATATTTTTAACTCGTTCACCATTTTTCCTGATGTAGTTATGACGATTATATATCTGTTAGTGTACGACGTTTGTAACGTAAATTTAACGATATTTTTTTAGCAAGCTTTGTTGAGTTTGTATTTAATTGTATATTTGTGATTATAAAACTTATGCATGCTGGTCTGGGAGAAAAAAATTAACGTAGAATGTATCAGCTGCTTCTTTTCCCGCGCAGACCGTAGAAACCAGCCCAGAGAATGGGCGCAAATCTAAAGAATCATGTAAATAGGCGCTGTGGCTAGCAAATACGGAATCAAATTAGTGATGGGTATCACTAATTTGATTCCGTATTCCATCTTTAAGTTCTTATAAAAGTTATCTAAACTAACTTTATTAAACCAATTGATATTGGCTTTGTCTTTTTATAAACAGCTTTTAGTGATATTTTTGACAATCAAACCATCTTTTACTACTCCGTAAGTCCTGCAAGTACCTGTTGGCTAGCATCTGACCCAGCACAAGTTTCCCAGATTTATGCGCACGCGCACGGCGGCGCGCGCACTTTGTCTCCGAGGATTTACTGCGCGCGCGCACGATCCATTACAACTAGATCTTATCCACGTGCGGTTTTGTTGGTCAGTTTGGGATGCTACAGGACAAACGTTAATTTAATCACGTTGATTGTTTGAACACATTTCTGCACTTTGCACCAAACACTATAGGACTTGTAAACATTCACGCAGTGTAAGTGCTTTTTAGTAAGTAAGCTAAGATTTTTATAGGTGTTTTTATGCATTTAAAATGCAATTCTGATATACTCCTATTAAATATACTTAGACTTGAAGAAAAAAATTCCACCTGGGATAGATTTGAACTATCAGTCTTTAGTTTTACGACCTTCGACTAATTGCTGAAGCGTTAGCCGTACAATGTGTGAGGTTGTAAAAATAAATGAGTAAAAGCTGAAATTTGTTCATGCGACTAGGTTCTTCTGAGCAGTTCAAATCCTGCTCGCATACTTCACCATATCCGGATAGCCTATTTAATAATATTAAATCATGGATTAGAATCATTTTGTAATCTCCACGCGGACCAAACATCGGCCTTATTGTAGCCTACAAAATTGATACATTTCCATCCTTTCCCGGATCAGTTTACAGGTGAGCTTGAACTTGTAAAGTCTACCGGAGAACAAGCGCATATAAATCCGTTTGGACAAACTGCCTGCGTTCTAACACACTGTGTTGTGCCCGCAGTGTATAAATCTGGGCGGAGAATCTAGGGCTGTTTGTTTGTTAGTAGCATTGATCATCGTAAACGATTGTTGTCCGACTACATTTTATGCCGCCAGGAACGGGACTTACATAATTGAGGCGATAGTTATCGGAATGGAATATGCATAATAACGGAGTGTAGTACAAAATATTTGTAATAAAAACGTTTAATGTCAATTTTGATAAGCAACCGTGGAAAAAGAAAATATGAAAGATACGAGTATGTTATGGGTTAAAAAAAAATATTTTTCCTGCGTCATACTTTTTCAACGGGAAAATAAAAGGGAAAGAAAGCTTTTGATACTATATCGAGCTCCGTGGCGCAGCGGTCAACACGCTAGCCTGCGACACGGGGGTCCCGGGTTCGATCCCCGGTCAGGTCAAGATGGAAAAAGATCTTTTTCATATTGACCTGGGTCTTGGATGTTTATCTATATAAGTATATATTATAAAATATAGTATCGTTAAGTTAGTATCCTGCGACACAAGTTCACAACTTACTGTGGGGCTAGCTCAATTTGTGTGATATGTCCCTATATATTTATTTATATTTATTTATTTATTATTTATATTATTATATAAATGCGTAAGTTTGGACGTTTGTTACTCAATCACGCCGTAACGTCTCAAGGAATTTAGATGAAATATTGCATACAGATGGTTTATTACTCGAACTAACACGTAGGCTACTTGTTATTCCGGGAAAAGTTCCCGCGATAAACGCGAGCGGACCCACGGGTAGAACCTAGTCCTAATCCTATCCTAACTAATATTATAAATGCGAAAGTGAGTTTGTTTGTTTGTGTATTTGTTTGTTTGTTTGTTACGCTTTCACACCCAATCTACTAAACCGATTGTCATGAAATTTTGCATTCACATAGGTTAGGGTACTGAAAATGACATAGGCGACATATCACGCGGGCGAAGCCGCGGGTACCAGCTAGTAGTTAATAAATCTCGTACATCAACTCAAGTTATGCTGGGACAAAATACGTATACTTATGGATGATAAACGGGTCTATAATGTCACACCCAAATATGCCAATCACCCTGCGCAGTGGAGAAAAAAGTGGAGGATGAGAGAGTTCTCGTAATCAACATAGATTTATCACTGAATAAAATACACTGCATTTGGGTATCGTCTGTAATTTCAAAAGCCTACAATTCACAACGGCTGATAGTTCGATACAGTAATTTGTACGCGGCGCTATCGGGGCCGTATTTTACCAACGATACTGACCGCCTGATACGTTGGACAAATAGCCAGACAGTCGGATAATTTACTTTTAATACGTAGAAATCCAAATCTCTTCGGTTCTGCTGTTTCAAAAGAACCAGTAAGAAAAAAGTCACGTATACATAATGACTGAATGAAAATACGATAAAAAACAGAACAAGAGTTGCCATATGGATACTATTAAAAATAAGAGAAAGAAGGGAAAAGGGCACATGAAAATCGAGGCAGACATAAAACAAACAAAGGAAAAAGTGAGAGTGGTTTCATATCAATAAAAAGCTGGCAGGAGATAGAGAAAAATGGAGGGAGTTTCCACTGACAGGAGCGCCACTAAAAATTTTGAGAGTGATGATGATTTTTGATTCACCTCTCTCGTTTGGAACGGGGTTTGGAAGTCAGTACGGGTTTGAAAATAAATCTTTAGATTTGATTGAATCGTATTTAAAAAATAGGCCTCAGACTGTAGAAATTAACGGTGTCAAGTCAAACGGTACTAATTTAAAAATTGGCGTGCCCCAAGGATCGATCTTAGGACCATTTCTTTTTCTAGCTTATATCAATGACCTGCCTTACATGGTTGAGAATGAAGCGGGCATTGTGTTGTTTGCTGATGACACGTCTCTTATATTCAAGTTAGATCGACAAAGCGAAGACGCTGTCGCAGCAAATAACATGTTGACTAAAATTTCTTACTGGTTTTCAGCCAATAATCTATTGCTAAATGCTCTTAAGACCCAATGCATTAAATTTACTCTCCCGAACGTGAGGCAGACCAACGTTGATATTCTAGTAGACGGTCAAAAACTAGGTTTTGTAAATGATACTACCTTCCTAGGGATCACAATCGACTCTAAACTACAATGGGGTGCCCATATTTCTAAACTTTCCAATAGGCTTAGTTCTGCAGCATATGCTGTGAGGAGGATAAGACAATTGACAGATGAGGCAACTGCTAGGCTCGTATACTTTAGTTATTTTCATAGCTTAATGTCATATGGATTACTTCTGTGGGGAAAGGCAGCCGACATTAAATTTATATTTTTATTTTACAAAAAAGGGCTGTTCGTGCCATTTACGGCTTAGGCTCGAGGGACTCACTCAGAGAGTTAAGGACATAAATATTTTAACTGCAGCCTCACAGTATATATTTGACAATATAATGTACGCAAGAAAAAATATTTCTAAGTTTAAGAAAGTTAGTGATTTAATTGATAGACCCTTGCGTAACAATCATAGATTATTTCTTCCGCGGTTTTGGCTAAGCAGAGTTAGTGATTCGTTCATGGGGAACTGTATAAGTACGCTATTATAACAAATTGCCAAAGTCAGTCCTTGATATGCCTGATAGTAAATTCAAAAGTTATGTGAATCGATTATTATGTAAAAAGGCATATTACAAGACTAAAGATTACCTTACTGATAGCAATATTTGGCTTGAGCTTGGCGCAGAAGCCTTGTAATTCTGTCTGTATACACAGAAATATTACGTTTGGTACGTTCGGTACATAATATTTTATAATATGACATTTTTATTTAATTTCAATAATTTGACATTTTGCTATTTCAATTTTACCTATTTAACATTTCGATGATGACATAAATTTTTTCCAATTCAATTTTTATCATGACATTTAATTTAAACATGCACACTCAGTCCACATATATAGGTATAAGTAGTTTATAGGTCTAACTAAAATTGTGAGTTGACGTCGCTTGGAGAAAATGCGCTGTGCAGTTTGTTGCCGCTTCTTCTGCACTCCGCTTTGGAAGCGGCCTAAACTTAGCCATAAGTAATTATTGACGTCAACAAATTTTTTTTGTTGTAAAAATTGTAAACACAAGTATGACAATTAATGAGTGTTCAAAGAAACCTATAGGTATTAAATAAACGATTGAATCTTGAAGGAAGAATACAGGATGGTGTACCGTTTACCACGTAGAAACTGCTCTCACTCACAACTTATTCGTAGCTTCCCCAACTTGCTCAGCTCCATTCGTCGGAGCTGGTCCATCTAATATTGTAATTTGTCCGGTTGTCCGTATCAGCGCCATATTTTACGGGCTACAAGACAAGCTATCTGCCAGGAACAACCATATTGACACGCCAGTAACTCCTACTTAGCTGTAATTCCTATATCTGAATATATATTCATCGTACACTGCCGGTACTATTTCTGTTGGATTTTAACGCAAAATTTATTTTTCATTAGCTTTTATCCGTGGCTTCAGTTACGGGTGATCCATCAGAAATTCAGTATCGTTTTGTACGCGGTGAAATATTCATCGTTTCTGACACTTTAAGGGGTGATAAAGCCAACAACTTTAACTTTCAACAACTTTTCTTTTGGGGACATTGAATCATTTATTATATGATTCATATCAATATAATAATATTTTTTTGACATTCCCATACAAATTGACCGACTGAATATTTTTGTATAGAAATGTAAAAAATATATTATTATATTGATATGAATCATATAATAAATGAATCATGATAAAACTATTTAACTATTATGGATGTGATTCACCCCGAAGCACCGTAACAAGTTCATGAGAATTGAACCCGTGACCCTTGCTTCGGCTGATTACGCACCGATCACCGTGCTTGGTAAAAACAGCCACAAAAAGCTGCGTGCCGTTACTGCAAAAACTACTAACTGACGAATGTTTGTTGACTAACAGTTGGGACTGCGGCACGGCAATAAGTGATAAATGCTAGTTGTCTCAAAAGCTTGTCTCAATACCGGTGTGGGAAAAAAGAAAAAAGTACAATCTTAGATAAATAAGTTCTCCGTACGCGCGGTCCAATTAGTAATCTAAGCGTGAAATGTACGTAGTAAGTACGCGTTAGGATCGATTGGTCCCGAATGTAACTAGTCTACAGTAGCAACTCGTCTAACTTGTTCATGGTCTAAAAATCAAATGGTCTCTATGATAGATAAGTACCTAGTCTATAGTGGCAACTCGTCTAAAACGAACGTTGTTTTCCTTTTTAACCTATACGCCCACCAAGCCGCAAAACATAGTTTTCTCTTATGACCTTGACCTATGCTTTCTACCCCGTAAGGTAAATCACGTGATTATTAGGTACGTATCTAAAACAGATGATGTACAAGTCATACCAGGATAGCAAAGGATCAAGTCAGTCAACGACCAAACGGCCGAGAAAATAAATATTCTCTGTTTGACCAGTGTTTTTTTCTGTTAAAATGTTCCTAAATGTAACTTGTAGGTTGCAAGGGTAAGGTTTGCCAAACCTCTTCTGAATTTTATCCAGATTATTAGGAAATCGTATTAAATCGGTCTAAAGTTTCATAAGCGCGTAATGAAACAGTGATTCCATAAATAATCCACGACTTCTAGTCTATCATTAAAATAAAATAATTACTAGGCAAGCTTAAATTACTGGAACACGTGGGCTCTATGACATTGCTTCTCAAAGTGGTGTTATATAAGTGGCATAAGTGCGAGAAATCAACGCAAAGAAATTAGCGAATGTTACACCACATCCACATCGCCTGTATCCGCACAAGCAGTATCGTCCGCCTTGTTGTAACCTAGGAAGACCACTTTAAACATTACTCTTCTTTTATATTCATATACATAACAGCAGTAATACCTTGCCAAAAATTGCCCGGCCGGCGAACATTTTGGATGGGAATGTCAATTCTTTTTTCGAATTTCCAGCATTAGTCCCTAAAGTGGTTCATATGGTCGGGCTTAGTCGCCCTATTAAGGATTTTTTGACATATTGTGTGGTCCTCGTGATGAGAAAAGGATTGTAACGGTATTTTTATACACCTACAATTCTGTTCAGGAATTTAAAAGTTAGGGTAAAATAAAAAGCTCACATATATAGGTACATCTAACATGAATTAGCACGCATTTTGTTGGCATTCGAGCAAAAATACTTACCCTGCAAAATTAAAAGCGTATTCGTGCTAACATGGAAATGAAAAGAATCGTGATCATATTTATTTTCAGACAGGACGATGACAACACCTTGGGAACCTTTGCTCGATGCCATAAAGGCAATATTAATATCAAATGGTTGTAAATCAACAATCAATTAAAATCGGCGTTTTATTGTGGACATAAAACTAATTAGAATGAGTAACAAGCGGTCGCGCGGGGGCGGCGGTTTAGGGGGACGCAGAGTTAGGAAGATAGATACGGCATGGTTTGGTTGATACGCCAGGAAAACCTTTAAGTTCAGTATTTTCAGTTTTAATAAAAAACCGTCATAACTACAGTATACACACCGTCATACAAAAAAAACAACTGCCTAGCCACAAAACTTAAAGCCACTGTTACTTGAAGTGATCCAAAGATTCCAACGATACCAAAGAGTTTGACGAGAAAAATACCAAATGTACAAATTGCATTATTTAAGAAAATAAAATACCTGACTGCCTTTTTGATAGATTGCGTCCGTCATTTTTTTTTACTGACGTTACATAGCCTATGACACTCCGGGAAGAAAATACGAATGTAATGACATGTGACACTTCAAAATCGGTTTAGCCGTTAGCCTACACGAAGCAACGATGAAACAGACATACATTCATACGTACGGAGATACATATGTACAAAATACATTGTACGTAACACCTACGAGCGAAAACATTACCCATCTTCTGGGTGGGTCAGTCAGGTGAAAAGGTAGGTTAAAGTAAGTTATACAGCAAATTTCGTTTTGAATTCAATTGGCTCAGGTTTTTGTTAAATCCTACGTTGGCGCTAATTAGCCACAGCGTAGTCCCCTGATGGAATTTGACCGCATTTCAGAAGTTTTCTCACGACTTTTAATTACTGTTCGACTACATGTATTTTTTTTATTTGGTTGAAATAAATTGTAAGTATTTAATTTGCTACAAGATTTTCTTGTTTACTATTAAGTACATATACTCGTATGTTCTTTGATTTATTTTATAATCTTGTTTTGATTGTTGTTTGATTTAAATAGGCCCCAAAATATCTGGACCAATTTTCTAATTTATTTCTCTTATCGAAGGCTAATTTATCTGCGGTGCGGATGACAAAGGCTATAATTTACGCGTATGAAGTCACGGGAAAAAGTGCTAGTAATTGTATAAAAATTTAACAAATAAAGAATAAAAATTAGATAATCCAAATATATTCAAATAAATGGTAACCAATTGATGTATGTCGTGTCTAGCATTTATATATCCGTGTGTTGTTCGCCGAATTTGAAAGATTATTACATTTACGACCAATTAGACATATATGGGGATGCTACCGTCGCTACCGTCCGCCAAAGACTATGTCATAGTACGAACAATATTTATAATATGTTGTTTAGTATCGTAGGTACACTGCTGCGTAGTTCCCGGCAGAGTAGAACAGGGCCACTCCAAGTCTTCCCGTGGATATCGTAGAAGGCGACTTAGGAAACACAAGCTGAACAAAGCTTATAAACATCAAAGAGACCTCTTTAACCCGCCTGGCTAGCGTGGAGTGTGAAGATCAATTTTTTTTTTTTTAATAAATATATACGGACAAATCACACAGATTGAGCTAGCCCCAAAGTAAGTTCTAGACTTGTATTATGGGATACTAACTCAACGATACTATAGTTTTATAATAGATACTTATATAGATAAACATCCAAGACCCAGGTCAATCTGAAAAAGATCATTTTACATCTTGACCTGACCGGGGATCGAACCCGGGACCATCCGTCTTCTACTCGTCTCTTCTCTGACTACTCGGGTTAACAAATGGCTCTGCTAGAACAGAGAGTGCCAAGCTCCTGCAGTGCAGACTAAAAAAGACCTAATGATGTATACTGGGGATGGCTGAACTTGTCATCTCCTTTCCTTTTGATATTATTTCGATATTCAAAGGTAGGTATAACAGTAAGCAAATACCTACTTAATATTAAAAATGCGAAAGTGAGTTTGTTTCAATTTCAATTTCTTTATTGCATTTCATATTGTACATCAGAGCTATATTGGGTAGGTACAATATGAACCCTGTCGGTCATCGCATAAGTAAAATTTAAAATGGCAAAATGTTTTTGTACTATAACATATGAAAAAAAAGGGTAATTTATAAATAAATGTTTTGTATTGTATTAATAATATGTGATACTTACTTGATTTTTTATTGCTCTTTATTGTGATTGGTTTGTTACGCTTTCACGTCCTTTGTCTGGACCGATCATCATGAAATTTTGCATACATGTTGTTTAAAGTACGGAGAAGGACATACTCGTAAGCTACCTTTCATTCCGGAGAAAAGTACTGTTCCTGAGGGATCGAGACTTGCGCGAGCAAAGCCGCGGGCAAAAGCTAGTCCTAACTTCCTAACTATTAATATTATTTAATTTAATATTATTCAATATTAATATTATTTAATATTATATTATATTTATTATTTATTATCCCAATCCCAACTTAATATTATAAATGCGAAAGTGAGTTTGTTTGTTTATTATTTTGTTTGTTACGCTTTCACGCCGTATCTACTGAACCAATCACCATACAATTTTGCATACACATAGGTTAGAGTACCGAGAAAGACAAAGGCTAGGTATTTATTACGCGGGCGAAGCCGCGGGTAACAGCTAGTAATAATGTTTTCTTATGTTTTCGCGATTGTTACACATTTAAAAAAATATTTTAATACGGTTTTTATCGCGTTTATAGCTAGTAATATCTAAAACTCACATTATATACCACAATCGGCTTACTAAAAATATATTTGATGATGAGTAATGAACAGACGAAATTAAATCCTAATCCTAACTAATATTATAAATGCGAAAGTGAGTTTGTTTGTTTGTTACGCTTACACGCCCTATCTACTGAACTGATCATGAAATTTTGCATGCACATAAGTTAACTGAGAAGGATCTATAGATATATAGAAGGCTATATATCACGCGGGCGGAGCCGCGGGCAGCTAGTATTAAATAAATTCTAGTAAGAAAATAAGCTCGTTGACATATTTTACTTATGATATTTAAATATGTAGTTTATTTAAATCGATATTTCACATATAGGTAACCGTTAGAGATAGTTATAATTTTATGTTCCTTTAAGAAGCTACCTGTTAATAAAATTGTAGTAAAACTAAATGCATATTGCCTGTGTCACTTAGAATATCTCTTCAAAGAATATTATTATGTAATTAGGTTTGTTTGTTTTTCGTATGTGTAAGTGGCCAACACTGGTGTCAGATTTTTCAAGCTGCCTTAAGGCATCTGACATAGCTTAACGACTGCCATCAACGATTACAGCCGGGACCAACGGCTTAACGTGCCTTCCGAAGCACGGAGGAGCTCGAGATATTTTTATGCCACTTGCGGTCACCCATCCAAGTAGGGACTGCACCAGGGGTTGCTTAACATACGTAAGCGCTTTTAGAGCTCACACCGACTGGACAATCGGCCTCCATCGGGCATGTTATCAAGTAAAAGCGGAAAAGTAGAATTATAAAATTATGGAAATCTATTAGAACCATTGTAGAGTCAGTATTTATTTTATAAAATTATAAAATAAATTCTGACTCTACAGTGGTACAATAAGCAGTAAAGAATCAATTAATCATCATCATCAGGTTTTTTACCTCCACTGCAGGAGCATGACCTTTTCTGTCTACTAAAGCCATATATTAGCCAGAGCAGTCAGAGGATTTTGCCTACACTCTCCACGCTGACCAGACGGGTTGGAGAGGTATCTATGAAGTTTATAAGTTTGTCTATTGGGACCTTTGCTTTCTATACTATACATCAATGATATGCCTAGTGAGTGCCACAACCCCCAACCAATGATATTTTTTACCGATGACAGTACCATGTCTGTGTAAAAAGCAATGACCTAAAGGACCATGAAAAAAATTTAGATGACCCTTTAAAAAATTTAATAATATGGCTTGACAACAATAATAATAAAGTAGAAAAACATAGTAGCATTATTCACTTATAGCCAGGATCACTGACTCCAGAAATGGATATAAAATACGGTGATGTTGAAGTTGACTTGTGGAAAAAGCTAAATTTTTAGAACTAACAATAGAAGGCACTAGCAGATGATATATGCAAAAAACTTAGCAAATCTACTTTTGCACTATATAAGTTACGTAAAATTACTAAGTATGTAGCCTATGTCTTTCCTCCGTAGGTACCTCGAAAAGAGAATTGCGGGCTTAAGCTAATAATACTAATAGAAAACGTGAAATAAAATATTTGTTTTATTATTAAGAATTGGTAGGTTGTAATTTTGGCATAAGTAATATGTGTAGGTACATCACTTATGCGCACACTTGGTCAGACTCATTATATTTTATGTTACCACGAGACGTGCGCGCGCGCTTGTTAGGACGAATTACCCGAAACGGCAGTAAACAGGAGAAGTTATGCCAATTTAGAGACGAGCCTAAGTAGCTGTCACTTAGAAAGCTAGAATGTAGTTACATGTATTCTGCTGGTGGTTTAACTATTTGTGAGCAGTATAGTGCTCTATTGTCTATGTCTTAATTTATGATTAATAGCTGATTATGCTTCTTAGTTTTCATCATCATCATCAACTGGTCTTTGTTAGTCTCCACTATAGGAGCACTTTCCTACCTAATCTATCACCACTTAATTTTTTTAGGGCTTCGTACCTTATGAGAAAAAACGGGAACCTATTTCTAAGCCTCCGCTGTCCGTCCATCTGACACAGAGCTGTATCTTAGAAGGTTGGAATTCTAACTTCGGAAGACTTCTAAACTAGCCTTAAAAGTTACAATATGATTTGAAAATCTTAATGTATTCAGTTATTTATTGATAGAAAGTAAAACCAAATAACATTGTTTCTAGCCTTCAACCACTTTGATTTGTAATTCGAGAGAATTAGTCGATACTTGTCAGCAGTAAAGAGCCGAACTGGTCTTGTTCTTGTAATTTATCAGTTAATACTACAGGCATTGGGTACGGCACTTCCAACTCTGCATTTAGGCCGCGTTCACACCAACATGTGCGGCCAGAGGGAGGATGCGTTGCGATGTTGTAAAATGAGCGAGTATTTTACTATTAAAGCTGTGCGAGGGAGCGACGTAGCAAGCGGGTTAAAAGTCCACAAAATAGTAATGCTTCATTTGTTGGTTCCACTTAGCACAGCTCTAGAGGAAACGGACGAGATGTGTTTTGACTTTTTTAGTTAAACAGTCTTCCAGAGAATTTAATTCACTACCCAATAGTTCACAGCCTCGTCTTGCATTCATCTTTAGTGCACTCCCACATTTTCACAGCTATGCAACGTTATTCCACATTGCTTCGCTACACAGCACATTTTTAGTAGGAACGCAGCGTCACTCTCTTTACATCCTTGCTACACAATGTTCCTTGGCTTTGGCATTCATTTTCGCAGCGCATAGCTCTGCACATAATACTTCACACATTTCCACACACTCGCAAGGAATCTCCACACAGCAGATCTTCAGTGGGACCGCAGCCTTAAAACAGATCAGTATTGAACACTGAGCTTTACAGCGCTTCCCGCAAGTCCCATTCCGCAGTAGACACGATTGCGTTCATGCTTCGGTCTCAGACATTTACAATACTTGCACTTGATCACTTTCTACATTGAACAAGACCACTGCCTTGTCATCCAACCCGTCTGAGAATTCACCTACAAATCTAGAACAAATATGTAAGTTGAAATGCGCATCGTTAGATGATAGAACTATCAGGTATTCTAGCGAATGTTAGCGTTTCAGTGTTTATTTCCGTCATTTGGCGTTTTACATGTATTATGATGAGTAAACATAAGGATCATTCAGACGAGCTTTTGCTTTTTATGTCGTATTTGTTAACAGATTTAGTAATGGATTTGTCAAATTGTTCATCAATATCCAGCATAATAGACCTACTCGTAAGTGCGCTTTGCATATTATCTTCTAGTATCCTTCGTGTTCCACCGCCGTGTGGTTCCCGGCAGAGTAGAATAGGATCACTCCAACTCATCCCGTGGATGTCGTAAAAAGCAACTAAGGGAAAACAAGCTAAACAAAGCTTATAAACATCAAAGAGACCTCTCCGACCCGTCTGGCCGGCGTGGAGAGTGTAGGCCAAATCCTCTGACTACTCAAGCTAATATTTGGCTCTGGTAGTACAGAGAGGGTCGTGCTCCTGCAGTGGAGACTAGAAAGACCTGATGATGATGATGATCCTTCGTGTAGTTTGAGTTGTATTGTGGACAAGATTTCAGATTGTGTTTAAAGAAAACCTTGTGCCTATGCAATGTTTCAGTTTAAATTACAAAATACTTGAGAAAATATAGTCATATAGGCATTGTTTTACCGAACAGGTCGTTTCTGAGAATCACAGGTAGGTAAAGTTTTACATTCTAAAATAAAAGGTCTGTGTATAACCATTAATATATTTTTGGTTTTAAATAGCATTAGCCCTTCTTCGCCGTTAGTCTATGTCGCTTCCTACAGACGCCGTGGGAGGCGTCGACAGACGAACGGCTCTCGTGACAACATAATTATACCTTTTTTAACCGACTGCGACTATTAACAGTCGCATACATCATAACTGAGAAGCTATGGAGACTGTTTTGTAATTTATTCTGATGACCGGTAGTTTTGTATAACAAATAAACTGTATGTTCCACTAACCCACTGATACCAACGGTGGTAAAATTGAAATTAGCGGCCGATGATGAGTGACAAGTAATCCATAACAACGCCAGAAATGGGCGAATTATAGATTTCACACAAGGGTCTAAACTTAACGACGTCATCTTCATAATCAGAGGCACAAAAGGTCTACTGCAGGAAGTAGGCCTCCCCCATGGATTTCAATCATGGGTGAGTGAGCATAGTTTGTTTGGTTTATCTTGATTGAGATGCTGTTGCCCATCGGTATCGTTTTTAAACGAAGGAAGGGTAAGAGTTTGTTGGACTGGCGAAAGGGGATAATCGTAAGACCGGGCGCACGTACCCGATGGTATACTTGAGATCATCGGACAGGTTGAAGATTGATGATGACCCTTACCGTTAAGACTGTACGACTTGTTACGATATAATAAAATTTTAACAATAAAATTTTTATAATTAAGTTTTTAATTTGTGTACACAAACAAATGAAAGGAATCGATACGTTGGTAATTAGAAATCTATTTTATTATTAGAGCAGTTTGTTGCCGCTTCTCCTGCACTCCGCTTTGGAAGCGTCTATACATCGCCATAAGTAATGATTTATGTCAACAAAAAAATTTGTTGTAAAAATGTAATACTCAAATATGACAATTAATAAGTGTTCAAAGAAACCTATATTAAATAAACTATTGAATAATTTTGAATCTATAATATTTCATTACTGAAATTAGTTCAACGCGCATTCAAAATATTTCCATTTTAAAATCTAGAAACAATTCATACCCATCAAATATAAAATGAATAATGTACACTTTTCCCTACATGATCCAATTAACTTCAAAATCGATGAAGAAAATGTCATGTTCTTGACACAATGATAAATAGACGAAAAGCATAACCTACTTTCAGATGCATTTCATGTTTATTGCCATGAAAACAATTGTACATTCATAAACGTACCAAGGAATACGGAATAACTCACAGCGAGTATTATGCGTGGTTTATTAGGTTCCAGAGAAATTAATTTTCACAAACAGAAATGTGTTTGATTACGATATGTAATGATAAAGCTTTAGAAACGTACATTAATGTAATAAATATGAATAGGGATTGAGATCTTTGTGTTAAATGTAGTCGTAAAAGCATAATATATGTCGGAATTATTATTATTATTTATACAGTTATTGCAGGCATGCAGACAATTATCGACCTCGCTCACAAATTAACATGAAAATCAGTTGAGAAAGGCAACTTGTTGAGGAGAACAGCCGAAGAGATAGCGACATTTTCATGATGCGTTAGCTTAAACAAAGTAAACTAATTAATAAAAGCATCGAGATGACTTCGCGTGAGTCTCACGATTGAGTCCAGCAGGCCTATTTGCTAACTTTTGACAACAGCTGCCATTTTCACAGACTAAGTCTGTGAAAATGGCAGCTGCAATGTTGTCGAAATATCAGACAGAACTCAAAAATAATCGCGGTAAGTCCCGTAGTGAACATAATAGCGATTGTGACCGCGAAAGCTTAAAATCATATATAACTTTTGACAACTACGGTGTGCATCATTTTCATGGTAACTTCAATATTCATTACGGCTTCGGTTTGAATAACTATTATTATTTAAGACTAGCTGATGCCCGCGACTTCGTTCGCGTAGACTTTATGACTCCGGCAAACAAATTTCGTAAACGCAGAACTTTATCTTGATCTTTTATCACATGATCCTCGATTTCTTGTAAACACATGTTTTAGCAAATAAATAGGACCTAGGTATGGGCAGAGTGCCCTCAACCTATAAAGCGCACATCTCCAAAGGGCCTTCGGGAGGGACGGACTTCGGGTTTCTGTGTTGCCAAAAGGGCATATCCTGGTCGAGTCATCCGGGACCGCTGGGCGGTCGCCAGCAATATCAGCTGATCGTACTCTACGCACTCTATCCCAGTGGAGAGTGTGACTCAGTAAAATTGGTGATATAAAATTTGACATGGTTCTGTATCAGATGTTCTAAATCTTAGATTTTTATACCTCAACAAAAAATACTAGTCAGGCTGAACAACTTTTGCTACAGCATCATTTTTAGGGTTCCGTAGTAAACAAGAAACCTTTATAGTTTCGCCATGTCTCTCTGTCTGTCTGTTCGTCTGTCTGGGGTTTTACTCAGAGACTATAAGTACTAGAAAGCTATAATTTGGTATGTGTATGTACAATACTTATGCCAAAAAAGTGGTACAAAAAATTCATTAAAAAAATTTTTTTTTGGGTAGCTCTCATACATGTAAACCGGGAGTAAATTTTCTTTTCTCTTTTAACCCATTGTGTGGGGTATTGTTAAATAGGTCTTTAAAAAATATTGTGAGGTTGAGAACATCATTTTTCGATTTAGGGATCCATTTCCGAAATAATTTCCACTCTTTATCTTGCCCAGACTTAATAACTATGTAGCAAAAAAAGTTTCATTCGAATCCGTCCAATAATTCCGGAGATAAACGTGATCATACATACAGACAGACAAGAAATTCCAAAAAACTTTTTTTGCTTTCTATTGTTCTTTTTAAGTGTCCCTCTATCCATTTAAGTCAAAAATACTTAATATACAGACAAAATATTTTTACTGTTTCATCATATCAAAACCGCAAATCAGCCTACAGGACTCTTAAGAGGTAATACCTATTGAGAACGTACTCAAATATTGGAGTGATGTTATTATTGTAATACGTAGATATCATAATCATCAGGTCTTTTTTTAATTTCCACTGTAGGATTACGGTCCTCTCTCCTGCCAGAGCAGTCAGAGGATTTGGCCTACACCCTCGGTCTACTCTTTCCAAGCAGGCGTCTGGCCTGCTTGGATTGGAAAGGGTGATTCTCTAATGTTTATTAGCTTTGTGCAGCTTGTGTTTCAGTGTTTGTTTTCAGTCTAAGTCAGTCGCTTTCTACAACATCCATGGGAAGACTTGGTCTAAGATATATTAAATTAAATTCTTGAGTTTGAATTTTATCCCGTATCCCCCGCCGCGTGATCTAATATCTAAAAGTTTTCTATTAATTAATAATGAAGAAGGGATTTAACATTTTATCTCTTTGGATGTGAGTAAAAATTTAAAAATGGGAATGCGTGATTGAAATCCCAACTAATATTATAAATGCGGAAGTGAGTTTGTTTGTTTGTTACGCTTTCACGCCGTATCTACTGAACCGATTGTCATAAAATTTTGCAAATACATAGGTTAGGGTACTGAGAAGGACATAGGCTATATATTATAGTAACAGCTTGTTTCTAATAAACGGCAACATGCAGCATTGTTATAATATCACATAAAAGTAAATTACTTATTTCCATGCGAATAACTTAACGGACAATAGTTATCTAAGCTTATAGGTATAATATGTTGACATCGATAATAATATTAAAATAGCATTTATTTTATTATATAGGCGTCCCTGCCTACAACTGCTGGTGACATCACGCGCGACGTTGACGAGAGGTGACAAACCTGTTGCCCGCGAGCTAGCTTTATGGTTTGTTGGGACGTAGGCTTAACGGTCTAGGTAGACAATATCGACTGCTAAAATTACTATTTATCTATACATAATAATAAAACAGTAAAAATATTTTGTCTGTACATTTTGTTTTTTGACTGAAATGGATAGAGGGACACTTATAAAGAATAATACAAAGCAAAAAAAGCAAGCAGAATTGCCTGTCTGTCTGTCTGTATGTATGATCACGTTTATCTCCGGCAATATTGGACGGATTCGAATGAAACTTTTTTTGTTATATAGCTATTAAGCCGGGGCAACATATAGGGCAGAAATAATTTTTGAAAATGGAACATCTGATGCAGCATCATAATGGTCCTGCTGAACTATAAGAAATATAAAAGTGTATCCTTAGCAAAAGTTCTTAAGGCTGATGAGTTTTTTTGATGAGGTTTAAAAAATCTGAGATTTGGAACACCTCATGCAGAACCATAATGGTCCAAGTAAACTATAATAACTATATAAATGACGCCTTAGCAAAAGTTATTCAACCTGATGAGCATTTTTTGTTGAGGTATTTACTTTGAAGATTTGGAACACCTGACGCAGAACTATAATGGTCCAGGTAAACTTAAAGAAATATAAAAATGACGCTGTAGCAAAAGTGTTTCAGCCTGATTAGTATTTTTTGTTGAAGTAAAAAAATCAAAGATTTAGAACATCTGATACAGAACTAAGTCAAATTTTATGTCGACAATTTTACAGAGTCACAGTCTCCACTGAGAGTACGATTAGCTCATATTACTGGTGACCGCCCAGCGGCCCCCTTTTGGTAACGTAGTTATCAGCCTATACGACAAACATGAGAATTTGCTGTCTCTCCACGCCTTGAACACGCAGGCAACACCTAAAGCCGAGGTCGGTCCCTCGCGAAGGCCCTTTGGAGATGTGCGATGGCTTGAGGGCACTCTGCCCATATCTCAAAGTCTGGTGAAGTAGCGCAAGCGCACTTGGAGCTGGCTAAATAGTCTTCTTCTTATGGTGTCGGTGGCTCAAAAAGTCTAAAAGAATCCTATATTTTATCCCTCCAGTATTTAGCAAAAACCAATGCAATTTTATAACACTGCTACAAGTTTTTTCTAATGCATGTTTAGTTCGCGAACGAAGTCGCGGGCATCAGCTAGCTCAATATAAGAAGCGTTGGTATGAAATTTTATTTGGGTATATTTATACAAGAACCGGCATTTTATCGACCATTTCCTGCTTCCGGTGAAGGAAAACCGCCCAGGGCAGAAATAGACATTTAGCGCGTTTCTTTCGCACAATTACACCAAATACCGCCTAACTCTTACATATCAGAGATATCTCATTTGAACCCCAGAGGCAAAGAAGCTCGTTATATTGAAACTAGTCGTAAAACTTGCGAACAGCGAATCAGTTTTGACTAATCTTAATTTATTGTTTCAGATGTGGGGAACTGGCCGGCAATAAAAATAATATACGCGGACGAACGCACGTTACGTTTTATGTGAGCAGTAAATGGCAAATCAATTTATAAACTTTTTGCTTTGAAAGTGTTAACTGATGCTTATGGCTGTGCTTTCTCAGATATTAAAAACTAAAAAAGCTAATGTGCAAACCCATTATAAATCTTTTATAGGTGTTTTTATGCATTCAAAATACTATTTAGATAGTAAACTCTTATAAAAATTATTAAGAACTCTTATAAATACGATATGGGAAAAAATTCTAAGCGGGTAGGAATTTAACCAGCAGTTTTAGTCTTTGTACGATAATTTCTCCACCATATCCCATTCCTCTTATACACGATAGTGCTTGCTGTGATAGAGGCTAGAGATGTGAACAAAAATAAAAATCTATTATTACTCGTAGAAGCTATGTATAATTATCCATCTGTCATCGACACGAAAAGAAGAAAAAGTAGATTGTCCTAAAAGCTCAAACAATTTATTTTCCATGTTTTGCGAAATTAACGCACGTATTTTTTTTCTTTTATTTACTTGTTTACTACTCATATTCTACAATAAATCATAATGGGGTTTTTTTTAGTCTCCACTACAAGAGCACGACCCTCTCTGAATTACGGCAGCCTTTATAAGCTTTGTTTAGCTAAGGTCCTATTCTACTCCGCTTAGAAATAAATATATATTTCTGTTGTTCGTACAACCATTGAAAACTTTTGTATTTATAACTAGATTCTTGCATCTATATCATTCATAGTTTCATAATCATATTGCACAGATCTCGAAGTACCTATTCATATCTTAAGTAAATAATTTGAGTTGGAAGAGGTAGGTACTTCACGCTTCTAAGAATAATCCCGAAAAGGTTAAAGATATCGTATTTCATTGCAAAATTAAAAATACATAATCGACTACAATGTCTTTTAATGACTACAATTATAGCGATTTAATATCACATTACAACAATATTTATAATTCTAAAAATGTAATAACAAAATAATGTCGCAATTTGCATTCATGCAAGTACTTATCAGATGAACTTTTTGTTATTTATTTTTGTTATTATGAGATGGTGGCGCTAAACTTATGTAATGTATCAAATAAAAAGGTAATAGAAGTGACTCTCTTTTTACGTTTACTTGCATATATATTTAAATCTTAACCAACGAACTTTACTTTAGTTCACAAGTTTTTAGAGTCATGTTTTTTTATATTTGCAAAATCGTCAATCTATTTTTAATATTTATAAAGTGTATTTCAAACCTTCCGTATCTCACAAGGCTCGTTGAGAGATTTGTTTTAGTTGGATTTGATACTTATATAAGCTACGTTTATCTCAAGGCATATAATACTAACGTAATAGACTGCCAACCTCATACAAAAATATCGGACTAGATTAAGGTAGGTGAGCTTTCCACTCGATACTAGATCGCGGTCTGCGTTAACTTACTACATCTAGGGTGTAATTTTAAAATATTATGCCAAAAATATGCTTAAGCGTTGGTTGGAAATGAAATAGTGTGGAGAAGTTATTTGTATATATCTAACAATTAAATTTCAGAAGAAATGCCAGTTGTAAGATGCACATGATGTGATTTTTCATTTGCTTTAAGTGAGTGAAAACCAGACAAGGCTTTACTTCTATTCTCTACCTTATTTGTACTTACGGCTAGACTAGCTTAACATTATGCGGCCATGAAATGAACGGCCCGCGAGTGTGTACAACTTAATTTAATGTTTAATTTCAATAAATAACCTCTGCATACGACTCTGTCTTGGCATGTGCGTGTCGCATCATACTGCATGAAAAAGGATAAGTAAGAGATACTCGTAAGTGCGTGTTGACTAAGATTACCAGAACGGAACCTTTACACAAAGTGTATGGAACAATGTACATTTTTATAGAACCCTAATCTATACTTCTATACTATTTTATACGAGCTCCGTGGCGCAGCGGTTACCACGCCAGCCTGCGACACGGGGGTCCCGGGTTCAATCCCCGGTCAGGTCATGATGGAAAACGATCTTTTTCAGATTGACCTGGGTCTTGGATGTTTATCTATATATGTATTTGTTATAAAATATAGTATCGTTGAGTTAGTATCCCATAACACAAGTCTTTCTTAAGAACTTACTTTGGGGCTAGCTCAACCTGTGTGATTTGTCCGTATATACGTTCGTACGTTACGTATACGTATTTTTATAAAGCTGAAGAGTTTGTTTGGTTCAGCGCTTTAATCCCAGGAACTACAGGACCGATTTCAAAAAGTCTTTAACCACTTGATAAATACGTTACCCCTGAGTGACTAGGCTATGTATGTGCCACGGGCGAAGCCGGGGCGGACTGCTAGTCATTCTATACATAGAAATCTTATTTGCAATTAGCTTATGCCGCGTTTTCGCTGATCAATTTAGGTATTAAAGAATTGATATAATTTAGAGCAGTATATCAATCAAATATATATGCAGTCAATCACAGAGAGTGCAAGACCGGAATAAATGGAAGAAGTGGAGGGAGGCCTTTGTCCAGCAGTGGGACACATGATGGCTCGAAATAAATAATATCAATCTATTTGTTTGTTTATATCATTATCCTAAAAACAACCTTTAGCAATATTATTTTCAAAAACTTCTTTTAAATCACTTTTCAACATGTAAATTGTAACCTTACCATATTCTCGAACCTATACTTATAATAATTATTAATATTAACAGGACTTAGCACGAACCTTTTACTTATTTATTTTTGCTGACGTTAAAAAAGAATATACTTATAATGATCATACTGAAAAACTTTCCCCAAGGAACAGGGGTTGAAATATGAAAACATACATAACAAATAAATCGGCCAAGTGTAATTCGGTGAACGAAGGGTTCCGTACCATTATCACTATACAATACAACATTAGATTATCGAGCAAAAATATATATTTGTTGTAAGCCCCCTTAAATATTTATTTTATTCTGTTTGTAGTGTTTATTGCTAAAGCAGGAACAGAAATATACATCATCTGTAAAAATTTCAACTGTCTAGCTATCACGGTATATGAGGTATATACAGCCCGGTGACCGACGGACAGTCAGACAGACATCAAAGTCCCAGTAATAGCCTTTCGTTTTATCCCTAAAAAGACACATAATAAAATGGATACAAAATGTCTAATCAGCTGATTGATTAAGTATGAGAAGTGTATTTTTCATTTTGCGTGCGTGTTCCGTTCGCGGGGAGCTTTGGTCTGCGGGGGGAAGGGAGGGGGCGGAAACTCTAACGAGCTAACGGATTTACGACGTAGCCATTATGATTATACAAATTAGTTGGTCGTAAAACTATATAACCGTATATATATCTGCATGCAGTCGTATTACAGTTGTAAACTTGGAAACATGGCTTGAGAACATCTAGGTAGGCTATTTTTATTACTTTTATTTTTACGTAACAAATGAATAAATTGATTTTTTTTTTATTTGCTTTATGAATTTTTATCTTTTAAGTTATTTTATGATTTGATAAGGTGTGACTAATAGGTTTTTATAAAATAAAAACACGCCTACCTCTCTCGGGTATATAAGTCTCTGTCTCTCGGGAGGATGAATAAGGTAACGTAACCACGTCCGTCCACATCCATTGAGACATGAAAAAGAGAAAACTCACACATACTTTGATACATACATGAGTTTAAATAGTTAACTATTTTTGCCAGCCGTTTTAAAATTTATACTACTTATAAATAGTAATACTTTAACTTATACGAATGGAAATTTAGCAGTAATTTCTGAATTCTAGCAATGATAAATTTTGAAGGACCTTCTGTATTGCTCTGCTACTTATTTAAAACACATACTACACATAAATTTATGACTAACTGCAATGTTATACTAACCAAATCTGGTTAACCCGAACATTGGATCTTCGAAAATAAATAAAATATAATAAGGTGCCACATAATCAGGTTTGTCTGTATTTCAGTACAAATAGGAGAGGTATATTAAAAAAGAAAATATTTCATTCTTTTTTATATATTCATGCATGCATAGTATCACGTCTTTTTCCCTTGCGGGCAGACAGAGCCCCGGTCTATTAAGACCCACAGCCACGTTTAGCATGTTGGTGCGCGTTGGGTGAAAAATGGAATCAAAATAGTGATGGGTTGCTAGCCGCATCGCCTATTAATATGATTCCTAACATTTTTGCCCATTTCCTTGAACGGCTTTTACAATGTGCACGGGAAAAAAAACGGCTGGTACATTTTTTCTTTTCTCTCAAACCTACATGCATTCATAAATAAACGCAAATACACAATCATATACACTACAAAATCGATAAAAAAATATTTGGCATGTGTATATGTAAAAAGCTACATTATCAGCGGCTAAAATAAGCTGTGATTACGCGGACGATGTCGGAGGAAAACGTAAGTAATTAATATAGGTATTTATATTATTGATGTATGTTTTAATTGGTGAAAGTTATTGGTAGAGAAATGTCACTGTATATGTAAACACACATGTAAACCTCCATATTATATAAAGGTTAATACTTGTGTAAGCTTTTACAATTTTCTTAAATACAATTAGCAAGGTATTTAAATTTTATTGCAAATTACATAAACGCAGTAAATTTATCTCAATGACTGTGTATGAAACTCGATATGCACAATAAAACACATACAAGTTACGGCTTCTTTAATAGATTAACAAGTTTTTAATTAATTAATGTATTCGTAAGCACAGTTATCTAGATCTATCGTTCACACTTAAAACCAATAAAATTCGCATTTTATCTCAGACGTGGGAAATGTCAACAAACGATTTTTATGAAACGGGTATTGGGAGATAATTAGTCCGGTGAAATTAAAATTAGAAAGGTGCGCGGCAGTTCAGGGCCAAGTATCTATTGCAGAATAAAATTATATGCAAATTCACTAGTTTTCAAGTTACCTCACAATCACCGGAAGCAGGCAGTGGTTGATGAAAATTGAAATTCGTCTACAAACTTCAAGTACATAACGGGCTGGGTCGGGTTTGAACCAGGAATCTTTCACTTATAGGTCGCGCTATAAGATTACAAAGTCACATTGAACCAATTTCCTAGCTTATTACAAAACATAGTATTTTAGTCGAAGGAAATTACATTTAATTTTATGGAGGACACAGAAAAATTGCATAAATAAATAGCTGCCACTACCTTGGCTCTACTTTTCCGAGCGTCTTTGGGATTTATTTCCCTGTATGAATATGTATGACGCAGCGGGCGCCGGCACTCACTACTTCTGGTATTTCTGGAAATATGCAAAAATGCATTCCAAAGTCAATATAAAGTGATCACTACAAACTGGCCGTATTGAAAAGTCGTCTGCATAAAAACCTCGTTCACAGGTATTTTGTTACCTTGTAATTGTGGTTACAATCGAGTGTTTCCATTAATTTTAAAAGTGTAAATAGGCAATGTACCAATCCGGGTACTATAATAACTATGCCGAGTGTAAATTAACCACTCATCTCACCTGGAAGGGGTGACTGAATCTCGTTCAGATCCATCAAAATAATCATTTTTTATACGGGCAAATGCTGGGAGCACAAAAGTATTTCAGCAGTTTGTCGGGTTGGCTGAACACTTTTGCTTGCACTTGTGTAGACAGAAGATCTATCCTATAGGAAAAGTTGTTAATTTTGATGGACTGAGTCATCCTTTCAGTGGAATTTCAATTGGTGGTTGATTAGCCTCTTTATAATGCCAGTTAGTACTACTTAGACAATTTTTTTTTTGAAAGCCTGTTAATTTCATGTTTATTACTATAGGTATTATAATACCTATAGTAATAAATAAATTAGATTAGATACTTATCGTTAATTAAGTCTGTGCACATTTAGATTTTATATGACATTTAGTCACGATGTTTATTGTTATTTTAATGTAAATTCTCACTTTTATATCAAATCATTATTTACTTCTTGTAGAATATTAGAAACGGCCATTTTTTAGGCGGTAATCAGTAGTTCTCTAAATGACTGATTCTCATAAGATTAAAAAATTATTCCAAAAATACTTCAGGTTATTTACTAAGGCTTATATGATGTACATTCTTGTCTTGTGCCTTGATGTCAATTTAATTTTATTTGTAAAGTATTAGGAATAAAACTATTGGCGTTGCTAATGTGCCTAGTGTGGGCCCTTAAGTACTAGGATTTGCCCGCGGCTCCGCTCGCATTAGTGTCGATCCCTGGGGAACAGTATCTTTTTCAGAGATAAAGTTTCCTGTGTGTTAAACTGACTAATAAACTATCTGTGTACAAAATTTAATCTAAATTTCTTGAGCTGTTTTAGCGTAATTGATTAAAAACATCCAAATAAAAAAATCTTGCGATAACTTTTGATTCCATTATTAAGTTTATTTCCATCAAAATTAATTACATGTTTATCAGCCACAAGCGTCAAAAATGTCACAAATAAATACCCACTACAAGCTTCGTTAAAATTTGTATTCAGCAATATGCATGCGGTTATTTTTTCCAGATAATATATCCGTAACCTGTTTGATTAATAATGTTCACTTAATTTTAAGCTATGGACGACCTGATAAGGGTCGCAAGAAGGCGCTGGATGCAGGCCGCTTCCAATCAGACGTATTGGAAATCCTTAGGGGAGGCTTATGTCCAGCAGTGGATTTATGTTAATCTATAAATCTAGAACCTAGATTTTTTTGTGTTTCCAGCATTGACCCATAGTACAAGTTGTTTATAGTGACAGGCTAAGTCGCCCTTTTAAGGCTACGACACACTTGCCGAGACTCATTGTATATGTTAAAATTACTAAACGACACACGATATCGCAATATTTTGAAAAATAAATTCTAATATTTTAAATGTTTACGAAACTTTCCCTTTTTTCAAATTTTCCTTTTGTGAGATAGGAACAAAATAAAAATATTGTTATAGCTACGTTATAATTGTTTTGTATCAATTTATTTAACTTTAATTATGAATAAAGTAAATGAAAGTTGAACATTTACTGCCAAATGGCAAAATTACGATTAATCGGCGCTTGTTTTTAACAGGCAGGCAGTATACTAAGAATAAATAGTTGACGCAGCTTTTGTCTATCTCACGCAAAAAATATTTTAAATAAAAAATAAAAATAAATGTTTTTTCGGCAGTTAATGATATTTTACTTATTTAATTACAATGGCATTTATTTTTGTGAATTTATTTTTTATCAAAGTTACTGCTAACCAAAAAGTTTTACTCCAGTTAAAAAAATTTAAAAAAGAAAAAAAAAAGAAATGCCAAATTACCTGTCCACTAAACACAAATCACAACACAGTACACCACAAAACTTATGTCACTTGTCAGTTCGTACGAAACTTTGCTAAATCGTCTGTTCGTCCGTCCGCGACCGCGTGTCCGACCGCCTCGCGCTCACAGCATCCACTGAACCAGACTCCGAATGGACCGGGCTGCAGAGCCTTCCGTGACGATCGGAAAAGAGGAACGTTTCATTGCTTACGTTTCAAAAGGCTGTATATTATAAGTTAATATTGGGGGGAAAGAGTAATGCGTATTCAGATTGATCAACACGTATTTGGTTATTAATGATAGTTCGAAAATAATTATCTGACAGTTTCCATGTTATATGAACTATTTTATTTCAAGTAACATTGATTGAAATATTTGTAGGTGAAACGTTAAATTGAACGAGTAGATTGATTAGTATAATTGTAGAAAAGTATAGTTTTTGAAAGTTAAGCGAAAGATTTTGTTCTACTAATTTTTTTTTGTGTCCCACTGCTGGGCAAAGGCCTCTCCTCGTTGTTTCCACACATCCTTTTCCTTTGATATTATCTTTCAATCCTTTTTAAACTGATTAATATCGTCTACCCATCTCTTTTTCGGTCTTCCTCTTTTCCTACGCCCACTTGAAGTCCATTGTGTGATTACGTATCGGGCGAAAGCTAGTTAATTAATAAATATAAGAATTTATTGTTGTAGAATTTTCATTTATAATAGCAACCCAGCAATGAACACCACTATATGAAAATCATTGTAAATTTTTCACCGATCGCTAACGATGTGTTATCGTCGGTTGCGCGATAATGTTTTTTCGTCGCCATTCCTGGTCGACGTACACAAGGGCGGCCCGACGACAGAGCCAAAGGAGCGGTCGCCCACGGCATTGTAACTAAAGGGGCGCCAACGGTGGTGAATTATATATCCTCTTTATTATCCGAGCGTTTGCTCGGTTGCATCCTTAGCTGTGATACGTTGGAGCCCGTAGTCCACTTTTATAAATAAGTGTATAGGGGCACATAATGCAAGAATGTATAAATGCAGTAATCTGATTGGGCAAAATTTTTTTTGCGTCGCCTTCGTCGCGTCCTTGGGCTGTTGGCGAAAACTTTGCCAGGTGGCGGTTGCAAATTCATAGTGAAAGTGGAACCAAAGTAGAAAAACAGAGGTTGGTAGTAGAGGCAGTAGAGGTATCAGAAATAGAGTATAAGTTAACGTTATATTGCCTGATGGGAAGCAACTATGAGATCTTGGGTAGTACACGCAAACTCCAATAATGCCTATTCACCCTTGCCTGGAAAATTTCAAAATTGGATGTGTTAAGAAATAGCGACGTGAGGAGAGAATTTGATTCCTTAGCGGTTCGCATACTGAATGAGGGCGAATCTAGAGGTGCCATAGCTGTAATATGGACGTCACAAGGAAGCTAAGTAAGATTAGTTCGGTGCACCCAGTATTATATCCCTTCAAATGGGTAGGGTGGAATGTAAATTGAGATTTGCAGACCATCAATACTCCTAACTCATCAAAGGGCGCCAAAAGATAACCTTTCCCCATTATAATCCAAAGCTAGGCCCAGCACCAAGGCACATAAGTACTCGCCCTGTCCAACGAGCTTTTTGTGAAAAGCCACCAATTAAATAAGTCTTGCAGTAATGATACCCGAGTCGGTTTTAAAATGCAGTTGAGTTGTCATTCACTTGTCAATTGAATCGACGTCGTATTATATCATATACTTATGTCAAGTAATATTATAGAAAGAAATAGTTTTTCTTATTATCATACGGAAATCAAAATAAAGTTATTCCATACCTATAACAGAAAGGTGAAAGTAACTCTCTTTTTTACCAGTTAAAGTACTGAACCGATTTAGACGAAAATGAATATGCAAGTTTGAGCCCAGTGGAGGCCATAGGTTTACCTTAATCTAGGTAAAAGGTATGAGGGAAGATCATTCAAGTTAGTGGAGCCAGTAGTATGTATAAAAAGTTTCAATAAATAAATCTCAAGTAACCAAGCAAGATAAAATTTATTAAAATCTAAAAATTAGAACTAAATGTATATTGAATCAAATGAAATAGTTGAATACCTAGAAAGCTAACAGTATCGAATGCTATGCAACCATAGCAATGTTCGTTTTATTTTGTTAACTATTTATGATAATACTATCAATTGTCCACGTTGACGTAGATAAATATAAAATATTGTTCAAAATAAATATATTTTTTATGAAAAACTATTACAAATAAAAATAACATTTTAATATACTCATAAAAAGTGAGATAAGATTAAAATTATTTGCATGAAATAGGACACAGAAAGATGTTACATGTAAAAGTTCTTGTGAGGACACTTTCGAAGGAAAAAGTCTTAAGGTGAAGCGTTGATGTCTTTTGTACGTAAGTAGCGTCTCACGTATAAGTGCAAGACAAAGAAGGGCAAAAAGTAATTAAAATCACAGTTTTAGTATTAAATTTTACTTTTTAATAATTTAAGTGATTTAAACATGAAAAAAGTTTTCGGGTTAACTCTCTCTCCACATAAATTATCTATTGATTTATGAAGTGTTTAAAAAATTGGAAGGCCAAAAAAATTGAGATATTTTTTGCCCCTACAGCAGTGGAATGTAGTATGTCTTGTCTACTTCTCAAAACCATTGAACCCTTGCTCCAATTCCCTCACAGTTCAGTTTGTTCCCAGGGCGTGTCTCGGCTAAACAGAGGCTCCGTCGCGACCGCAGACCGCAGACTGAGGACCGCAGCTTTCCCTGATACCTAGGTAACGATGACAAATAAATATTTAACTGCTTTCATAATTTTTTTTTTCATCCTCGTAATTAGAATTTGAATGAGTATAAAAAAAAAGAAAAAGTAATGCATTATAAAGTATTAGTAGTTACACTGATTAAACTTCCCGGAAAAGTTCTACAAATAAGAGAAAACTTTGCCACCTGCCTGGCACCAACTCTCCTTGGGTAGTTTCAGTTCCAGAAACGAGGACATATATCCGTAAAATTAAATGAAAACATTTTTTCTCTCACTCTGGAATCAGACGCAGTACCCCTCGTGTAGCAGGCTAGCGTGTTAACCACTAGTCCAGGGAGACCACAAAGAAATGAGGGTGTCCTGAAATAAGCGGTGGCAGCACTACAGGGTCGGGTTTGTTAAGCTGAGATTGGGCAATGTGTCAGTTATTGCTACTGGTTAAATATTATCCAATGACAGTGGCCTATCAAGGTCGATGCCTCAGTGCTGCTATCTGGCGTTGAGCATTTCACAAAACCCTCATTAGTTATTGTGGTCAGTGGATATGCTGACGGTCCCTAATAACAGCAGTGCATGTAACAATATCTAATTCAACCGCATGGCGCATGCAACGGGACAAATGATCCAATACGGTAGATAAATCATAATCACGTCTTTAGCCCTTACGGATTATACAGAACTTGACATCTACACCTAAGGTTGTAGAAGTTTTGGTCGAAGAGAATAATTATCAGACAAAGACATCGTACAGCATGAATACTTATGGTTAGGGCTAAGCACGGTACAGATGTGGCACTTCATAGTATCGGAGCGAGTACCTATTACTGTTACAAAGCAGAAAATGATATTTGTTTATACGTCATGTGTAAGGTATGCATATTTCCCCTTTCCAATCAATGGCCCTACGAGCGGGGATGGAATATATTGGGACAAACTTTTTCATTCATGACCTGGCCGGGGATCAAACCCGGACCACTCATGTCGCAGGATGGTGTGCTAGCTATTGCACCCCAAAGGTGTTCGTTTTGATCCCTCAAGTGAATACGGATACACTATTTATTGATTCTTGTGGCAAATATAAATTGTTATTGAAAAAAAATCTTTCAAGAACCAATTAAATAAACAAGGAAATACTTGTCATCAGAAAATCGTCGCAGGAAAAATGTGTTGCGTCGGGAAATCACGCTTGATTGATGATAATGATAATGACTGATACCGCCCATCATGGTTCCTCGAAGTGTTTAAGTAGAATGATTTAATACAGTCACTGATAATTGTATAGTTGCCTGCCACACGGTTTCCTGCAATAATAATAATATATGTTTAATTGACAAATTGATTCCATATTTTGCTAGTAATATAACCTTTTTCAGATTTGCTATTCAACGTGGCAATGCTGCCAGCCTTGCGGGCACGCTATCATGAGGCAACGATCTACCGGGCCTTTTATTTGTAATATACCTATAGCTTTTTATTTTATTAAACATATTAAATTGTCTTTGATTAAACTTATTAATTTAGTTTTAAGTGTATTTATAGGTACTTACGTCAATTAAGATTTTTAAGTGTACATAGTTGTTAATATTTGAAATGTACATGTATTTAAACCTTTTTCGAACTAATTAATTGCCCCTAGTTTTTTTTTTATATTTACTTGACCTTTCTTCATAATCCTCATGGTTGAAGATCGGGACCACTATGTTACACTTTTCTGTGTACTATGACCTGCCATTCAGTTTTGTGCTCTGCAACTAGTATTTACTTCTTGTTTATGTTTGATTTAATATCAATAAATCTCACAAACGACTTAGACGCGCAAAAAGTAGTGATGAAAGGCGACCACAGACTCGGCGAGTACATGTTATATGGTGGCACTGTTAGGCCTTCTTGTTATAAACTGTTCGAGACTAAATTAATGCCCTGTTTCTGATGGATTACGAGAAAAAGAAACTTTAAATTAGTGTCTCCAGTGATTATAATGTGATAGAAGTAAAATTTAATGTTTAGTGTTTAATCCTAGCGGAACTATTCCGCAATGATTCAGGGCCAATGTTTATAACACAGTTTTTATTTATAACTTAGACAGATAATTAAAATGAAGTAGTAACAACGGTTATAGTCAATCACACAAAAGCCGTAATGGACGTTGAAGTATATTAGTTGCTCATTTTGTAATCATTATAGTGAACCATTACTACATTAGACAGAGCAGTCAGAGGATTTGGCCTATAATCCTCTGACTGCTCTGTCTAATGTAGTAATGGCTCTGGTAGTTAGAGAGGGTCGTGCTCCTGCAGTGGAGACTATACAAGACCTGATGATGATGATGATGATGATGATAGTGAACCCTTAAGCTCTGTTTTCCTAATAGGAGATAAAGACGTGATTATTTAATATATATGTATGTGAGCTAGACCCCTCATTATATGATCCAACCATTAGTGCCACACTTGCATGTCTACCGGACAACGTGTCGGCGCCTGAGGCGGCCGAGGCTATTTGACTGTCATTATGTTTATATCACATAAATCATGAATGAAGAAACGATATGTTTTATTTCTCCTCTTCAATTGCGCTTGTTTTTTCTTGATTTGCCATAATCAAAGATAAATACTATCGACAATGTTTATAAAAATAAATCGACAATTAAAATGCCAACTTTATACAAAAATTAGACGTAAGTTAGACGACGGTGCTGCAGAGTTGTTTTCCACTCGACACTAGATGGTGTTAATCTGCGACAGCCTGAACTTACTAAAACTGAGTTATAAAAGCATTATTCACAAAATATACGTTTTTAATAATTAGAACAATATTTTTGCCATAGTATTTTAAAATTACACCTTATGTTTAGTATGTTTATATTTAACGCAGATTACCATTGCAGCGCCATACATTCGCTTACTTTTTCGCTAACGTAATTTGGTCCAATATTTTTGTATGAGGTTGGCAGTCTATTATGTAAGTATTATATTGTCTTTGCCTAAGTGTAACAATAGCCAAAGAAAGATACAGATATTTTAAGTCTAAAACCACACGGCACAAGCTACACCCTCATTGTTTGTTTGTTTTTCGTATGTGTAAGTGGCCAACACTGGTGTCAAATTTTTCAAGCTGCCTTAAGGCATCTGACATAGCTTAACGACTGCCATCAATGATGATAGCCGGGACCAACGGCTTAACGTGCCTTCCGAAGCACAGAGGACCCTCATAACAGACCATCAGTGTCACAATCGCATGTGTATCGGGTGTTTTGCATCCCTTAGTCTATTAGTTACCTTTAACAAAAGTTACAGAAAATACGGATACTTTAAGTCTAAAACCACATGGCTCAAGCTACACCCTCATTACAGACCATCAGTGTCACACTCGCATGTCTTCGGGTGTATCGCGCCCGAGGCGACTAGTTTCTTGTTTTGTAATCATTATCGCTGTGTGGCTGTCCTTATGTTTGTACCACATAAATCATAAATGCAGCAATAATATGAATTTACGTTTAATTTTCTGTTTTCTATTTTTATTTTATTTTAAAGACTATACAGAGACAGAGGTGAAGATTACTAGCTTCAATCTTGTGTGGTCATAATTTCAGTCATCTCAGTTAAAAGTAAAATAAGGGTTACGTATTTGTACGTTAGTATTATGTACTCGTATGTGCAAACGAGCCGTTATGACCAACGATTTTACTTTTGTCCTGTTCCAATAATTTTACCTAAGTATTTTTGTAGTGTTATAGATATTAGTCGCCAATTCGTTATCAAGGCGCAACCGGGGTCACAGATTACTAAATAGTTACCGGGGTGTAGTGATAGCAATATATTATATTTTTTACCTCTTACGAGATAGAGAAAAACTTAAACCGCAACGATTCCTTAGAGTTTCGCCTATTCCCTTGAGCGGTTTTTACGGTCTGCGTTGGAAGATAAAACCTCGAACATTTTGCATAATTTCTTGTCCGCCAGAGTATGAAAGAATATTAACAATATCTAGTAATAAAGTTATGATTCTCTATCAACACAATTTTATTACATTTATAATAGCACAGAGAGGAAACTAACATAATAATTTAGTAGCGGCGTCTCCTATGTAATTACTTCGAACATTGCATAACAAAGACATCTATTATAAATGATTCAATCATTCGAAGAAACATTTTAATGATACACCTTTAACAGGGATGTAATATCGTTCGAAGAATTCAACTTATTCACGTACGAATGAGTTCGGTTATGGTTTACTAGCTTCCGTATGCGGCCCTACTTGCGTTAGTGTAAGTATTATTGTACCTCTTAGTATGATAATGTCTGTGTTAAATTTTACGATAATATCTTTAGATTAGTTATAAAGGTTTGAAAACGTAACAAATAAACTTATTTTCTCATAGTTAAGTTAGTTCGTATGTACGTACACATTTTACATGCTCACGGAAGGTAAGTAGACAAATAAATGGATACTTTACAGCCTATGTTAGCCACTTTACTCAAGTTATAAATAACACCTATTTACTGAATATCTATAAAATATGTCTACGTAAAAGAAAAAATATACCTACTTTGCGAATTATATAAATAACGATTCTTATAATCTTATAGAATTACAAAATATGTGAGAAACGAAGAAGACCAATAGAAGCGGATTCAAGATTCTTCTTTTACAATGAAGATAAAAAAATAACACAACATTTATGTTGCAAAATCAAAAATTTCACTGGTTTAGGAGTTTTTCGTCGAATTATTTGATTGATATCGAAAGTAACTCAGACTGAAACCACTTAGTAGATCACTCGGTGTCTGGTACGTGAAGGAAACAGGCTTACGCCCCATAAATCTGTTCAGCACTTGTTCCGGCGAGTTATGTCTTCTAATTCTGAAGGCAATTCAAGTCACTCCATTATTCTTGCAAGAAAAAGTCATAGTGTGCGTTTATATCCTTACGATTACACCTACAAGGGCCTATTTTTGTAAAAGCAAGGCAAGATTCTCATACGTTGAATACTCTGTGATAAAATTAAAAAAGTTTTGTACAGTCACTTGGCACCCACCATAGTGATGAACGTGTTAAATAACCACTTTGATAAACTGTTGTTTTCTGTTAACTTTTTAGTAGATCAGTCAATGTAGGGAACGCGTACAGCTCTGTCTCCTCGAAGGCAATTCAAGCCGCTCTTTGTCTAGGTAACTTATTTGATTATAAGTTTATCTTAAGTATTTTTTTTAGTTTCTTTTAAACGTTGTATGTGTTTTCTCTTACAAATATACACCTAATTTACTTCCATTTAATTATGTAATCATTCAACCTGTTTGGTGGTGAGTATGAAAAATCCCCTTAATGATGCGGGTATCCTTGGGGAGGCCTATGTCCCGCAGTGGCCAAGGCTTTCTTTCACTGTTTCAAAAATGTATGAGTAAGTAGAAATGAAACTACAACTTTTATATCGAGTGAATCTGAACCGTCATGAATAACACAGCTGGTCGGAATAAGTATGTTTTATTGTACTGCCAGCCTTTAACTCTGGCCGTCAAACGCTGTCAAACAATGTTGGTTTGGACTGAAATATGTTAAGAAAGTGTTTAACGGCCATGTAGTTTGGTCGGATTATAATCAAGGTATTATTATTATATGAAACTCGTCATTGAAATTAGATTAGGTTTATTGTAGAACTAATAACATTGATTCAGCGACAGCAATTCTGATAATTAACGCTGTCAAAGTTTGGTTATTATTATTATTTTCAAATAAGCGGATAATTAGTAAGTGAAATTAGATTAGGGTTATTGTATACTAATAACATTGATCCAGCGTCAACAACGATCGTGATATTATAACAATAATGACAACGCTGGTCTAGAAGAGAATAAAAACGTAGAATTTACCAGCTGCTTCTCTTCTCGCGCAGATCGTAAAAGCCAATCGAGGAAATAGGCGTGAGGAATCATGTCAATCGGGGATGCAACTAGCAAACCATCACTATTTTGATTCCGTTCTCCACCTACAAGCACACCAACATGCTAAACCTGGCCCTTAGGTTTTATAGACCTATAGCTCTGTCCACCTCGCAAGGAAAAATTTACGTGATTTCATTTCATTTATATTGAATAGTAAAAAAATCGACTTCCCAGTATTGTTCCCATAGAAAAAGTGGTTCATATTGACGGCCTGATTCACCCCTTTAAGGGAATGTCAAGGGTCAATTAACACGCTGCAAAGTATCACTCGTGTGGCCGTACCTCACCGGAAAATGTAGTGATATATGAACCACATTACAGTATTGATTTAGTGTAAGTACGAGTCATTAGCCGCAGTAGATCTCTGTAACGGCGCGCAGACATACTAACGATGACGTATTAAGGTTCTGAACGTATACTGTGCCTTGATACATCACTGAGTACTTAGCCCTTAGGCGAATTACATGATAGATTCAAACCAAATATTCTTTCATACAAACTGCTAAATATATAACTGAAACGGTTAATGATTGATATTTTCAATACACTTGCTATTAAAACACTTCTAATGACATCGATTGGATCGTATGTTGTATTTAACGAACAAGGCCCTTTTTCTTTTCACTCACCACAATTGCTTATCACAATTTCAAGGCCACCGAAAAAAAATTGGGCAATTGGACATTTATATTAGATACACTGCTATGAAATCGGCGTCGGAATGTTCTTTTAAAAACGAACAGTCTATTTGAGAACTCGTTTTTTGAAGCCAATTGTATAAATGCATTTTTACTTAAATGAAATCGGTTGTTACATAATTGATTTATTGACCACTGGCTACAGACCCTAAGAATTACTAGAATACTTCTTGCTGCTCTTTAGACAGTAGTCCTGAATAAGACTTATGTAAAGTAAACCGCTGAAAGTTGTTGGCCTATCCGACTCAAACACGTAAGTAAATTTATTTTTGTCAATATTGTTATAAAATTTTATGACCATTAATTAAATACAGTTATATATCTTTCAAATAAAATTATTTTAATACGGTTTTTATCGCGTTTATTACATTATTTATACACCTAACCGTTCGAGCACTTTACAGTGTTCGTGGTCGCAGGTAGTAAAGTGCTGTAAAGTGCTCGAAACGTTAGGTGTATAAATAATGTAATAAACGCGATAAAAACCGTTTTAAAATAATTTTATTTAAATGTGTAACAATCGCGAAAACATAAGAAAACATTACATTTATATATCGTAAAAGTTTTAATCATTAAACATACAGATATTACTAAGTCCGTATTGATTTATGATTGACTTCAAGTCATTAGCAGTACTAGATCACTATAATGACTAGCTGACCAGCTGCGTTGAGCTGATCTCAGCTCAACGCAGCTGGTCATACATCTGTATGGCAGAGCAGAGTAGTTGTTTTTGACAAATGGTCCCGTGTCCTAGGTGATTGACAGGGCTATCTAGCTCAGATAGGAATAGAATAACAACATTAAAGCTTTTGAATTTATAATATTTCCAAACGACATGAACTCTGAAAACCCAAAACTGTTTTATGCCATAAATGCATGTATGGAGAGTATTGAGTTTCTTTATTCTACCGAAGCTTCTAATGCAGGATATTTTTTTAATATTGTAAGCGTGAGGTGTTGTTAGATTCTTTTATCCCGAGTGACATGGGCTACAATTTTGGATGGGCAATTTTGTTTCTAATATTATTTGAAAACTTGTAAGGGAAAGCACGAATTTTTCAGGGACCAGTGCCATACGCAGTATGCGATTTAAAAGAAAACAAAGACATCATTAAACCTTGTTCTGCGAAGACCTTGGATAACACTTCAAACTATTTACTGAATAGTTCAATAAATCTAGGATAGATTTAAAATTGACGAGCTCCGTGGCGCAGTGGTTACCACGCCAGCCTGCGACATGGGGGTCCCAGGTTCTATCCCCGGTCAGGTCATGATGGAAAACGATCATTTTCAGATTGACCTGGCTCTTGGATGTTTATCTATATAAGTATATGTCATAAAATATAGTATCGTTGAGTTAGTATCCTGCGACACAAATTCACAACAATGCTGGGAACTTTGACTTTCATTTAATTTTGACTTTCTCATTTTAATCGCCCGGGCGGCTGAAACCTTTTGTATAAAATGTCGATTTTTTTAATTCCCAGCGTTAATCCCATAGGAAAAATAGTTCATATTAACAGGTTAAGTCACCCATTTAAGGTACATATATGTAGGGTTAATTTGCACGCTGTATATCGATGTATTTGTTCATAAGACACAAACTGCGATTACCTACGAGCATGCCATGGTACTCTGCAGCCCACAAGACCGTTCATCACGTGTCCAGCCGTCCACACTATCATTACTCCAGCCTTCAAACTGCACGTCGAGCGTTATGGTACAGTGCTTATAGTGAGTTACTGCCGCTAATGATTGCAAACTAGCGCTCACGAGGAGTATTACGGCGAGCCGTGTAGCTGTAGTAGAGCTTATTGGTGGTGTTTAACCTGGTGGATGAAATAGTCGTATTTATTTTATAATTATTATTTTTTTCATCTGGTCCGATCAGTATCTGGTCTTTTAGCGTTCCGTTCAAGTGCAAAAAGGGATAGGTCCCTAGATCCCTGAATATCAGGCTAACACGCGAAAATCGTGGCACTTGGCAATACTTACTATGCGGTCCGTTGTAAAACAAAGTTACCTGTATACGCCATAACATGTGGTTCCCGGAGGCCGTGTGGTTCCCGGCAGAGTAGAATAGGACCACTTCAAGTCATTCCGTGGATGTCGTAAAAGGCGACTAAGGAAACACTAGCTAAACAAAGCTTATAAACATCAAAGAGACCTCTCCAACCCGTCTGGCCAGCGTGGAGAGTGTAGGCCAAATCCACTGACTACTCAAGCTAATATATGGCTCTGGTAGTATAGAGAGGGTCGTGCTCCTGCAGTGGAGACTGGAGGAACCTGATGATGCTATAACATGATTACTACCCAAAATGTTACATTCGGGTAACTATTTGACTTCCTTTTTGGATAGTTAGGAAGGGTTATATTAGGCAGGTGCAAAGCACATGCTCTTGCTTACGAGTTGCTAAGAAACCTTTATCAAATGACAAATACTTTAGAGCATTAAACCAACACCTAGACACATCATACGTACGACGAATTAGAACGAGATTCTATTCTATATATAGTGGAAACAGTTCTATGCCGTCTGGAATCCCATATTGCAACGGCAAAACAAAAAGCTTAATTTACATGTTTTTCAGAGCTGATTTCAAAATAGTATTTAGTCTACCATTTTGCAAATTACAAAACCAAATTATCAAATCCTGCTTACTGATATAAATTCTGTTACCATTTCCAAATTCTCTAGGCGTGTCTATATCACTGACATAGACTTCTTAAGTGAATAGACCACGATATTGCTTCCTTATGAACATAGGTATAAGGCTGGACAGAATAAGAAAAACACAGAAATTGATTTTGCTAAGGCTAGACTCCAGCAAGGTATTCAAATCGATTAAGGGCTAAGGCACAATTTTTATTCATAAAAATTGTGCCTTCGCTTACAAAATTACACGTAGTTTTGTAAGTTCCTTAATAACCATTGAACTAAGTGCTCCTATTTAAATGAATTTTGGAATAGGCATTTATTTATTTATTTAAAATCTTCAATACATAAGTACATGTAATTGGCGGACTTAAAGCCTCAGGCCTTATCTACCAGTCAACCAACAGGTGATGCCGGTATACGTAAGTAATTATTAGTTGAAGTTTATCTCTATACCTAAAAGTCAAACCGGCCGGACTGACTCACTAACATATATATCAAAAAATATCGTTCGCGTAGAAAAACTATTAGACTAACTATTCACTGATAAGGTGAATAGTTAGTCTAATAGTTTTAAAAGTCTATGGACGCAGTCAGCATCGACAGTCTGCTCCAAATCCCACTCATTGATTCCGCTTATTATATTATTCAAAGTTTGAAATTCGAGCGATAACGGCTGACGAATGGCGACAGTAATGGTGGGTAATGCTCGCTCGCTCGCGAATAGAACGCTTTATGTTGTGTTGCGAGGGAAAATGTGACGTATTGGAACATAGAGTCTAAGGAAATAGATTTGACTAAATAAAACACTCGGTCTTCTTTTTTGAAGTTCTTTTTGAGTCAGTGTATAACTTTTGATGAGTGTTAGGTGCACAAATGTATGAAGATAAAACCATAAGTTACCTTTTGAAGCTTTTAAAACTTTTGTTGTCCTATTCAAGTTAAGTTTCGTGTGAATGCGTGAGGCGATTTTATTGTTGAAATAATAGACAAACTTAATTGTCAATTCAAGCTTTCAATGCAGATATTGTCCAGTATAGCGGCGTTCGTGACAACTGTATGGAATGACACGTCTCCCTGTTTAGTTTCCGTGATATTAATGTTGTAAAACAAGTTGCCCAAAAAGTTTTTTTTTTTTAACGTTTTGGACACAAAAAAGCGAAGATATATTTCATGTGTATTATACAATTATTGTGAATGGAAGGACACTGGAGGGATTCAGTTTTTGAAAAGAAAATCATTACATCATAACGATAGAACAGAAATAATATTATTAAGCATATATGCTGTACGATATATTGGAAATCTTTGTCACATCCAGTCTCCATATTGTGGTATTATTCTGACATATTGGACTTGGCACTAGACGCCTAGTGTCTGAGCAGGTAGTTTACTACCACCTGTAGCATTTTGTCAGGTTTACCAACCTAACGTTTGTTGGTTTTTATTGAACTTTGCTGTTTCGAATTTTAAAGCAATGGATGATTTTTATTTATATATTTAAAAAGATTAAAAAGAATGGTGAAATCATTATAGGACGATCATTTTGTACACATATTTTTTTTTAATAGCAACATACATAAAAAACGTACAGACGAATTGAGAACCTCCTCCTTTTTTGAAGTCGGTTAAAAAGAACGCTGTCACTTTGAAAATATCCAATCGACTCTAAACTAAGTACAATTTGATGTCACTTCTGTCCATGATCCTTATCCTAACGAATTATAATGGTAACTACCATTACTACCATACTGTCACAGCCGTCTACAAAAGCTTTAAGTTTTATTCATGATTTTGTGTTATGGAGACGATTTGCGTCAATTTCTATTCAAACATGCGTAATTAACTACTTCTTATATCTCTCAAGAGTTACTTGATACATAAATGCTTTTATAATCTGAAAGAGTTTTTTGCCACAAAATAAAACAATAAATGAAAATATTGACATTGATTGAATGAAATTAAAATTATGAAATTGCTACCTATAAAAGTTTATTATTGTTTAGATTAGTTTTAATATTGTATTGTACTCATTTAATAACGTATTGTATTGTTGTAGTGCCCTTGCAGGGTTCCATGTTGTACTATCAACTATGGCCAACTGGCCTAAGATGAAGCGAGCTTACCCAGAAGAAGCCTATTCACTCTATTTTTAAAAAGATTGAGGTTATATGCACTCGGAAATACAGACGCAGGCAATGCGTTCCAATCCCTAGCTGTGCGCATAATAAATGATTGATGAAACAAAATATATGTTTTTAACGACAGCGGAAGCAAGCCAGGAATAGGTTTATTTTAACACTAGCAGTCCGCCCCAGCTTTGCATGTGATACATACCTTGCCTATAGTATTCAGGAATAATGTTCCTATCCAACGGTGAAATAATTTTTAAAATCGGTTCAGTAGTACCTGAGATTAGCGGTACGAACAAACAAACATACTCTTCAGCTTTATATATCAGATAGCTTGGAGGGTCCTATTCTACTCTGCCGGGAATCACTAAGCATTGAAATATTGGTGAACTATATTAGCATTATATTTTCTTTGGCTGTATTAACCTTGTGTTAACTATAATTGTTGTACTGTACTTTTTGTAAATCACTGAATAAAGATATTCCTATAATATTATTATATTCTAAATATTAGCCAGTCTTGAATGATTGAAATAGGATATTTTTAACAAAAAACAAAAACCGGCTTCAACACTATCAATTTGCTTATAAGAATAAAATGGAAATAACTGTAATCCGAAAGGCATTCGTGTAAACATTTTTTTGGTTTTTGTGTATTTTTTTCAAAAAGATATTTCACATTTCGATAAAAATTTGATGGGACCATCTGTATAATATATTGAAAAAAAAAGGAAAATCGGGGAACATACATAAAAAAAAAGATTCCGACGAATTGAGAACCTCCTCCTTTTTTTGAAGTCGGTTAATAAAGACGTGACGGAGTCCAGAGAGTATACAGTCAAAGGTAATAACTATACGGAGTTATTCATGATGAATCGGATTCTATTAACTACAATTGTTGTTACTTAACTACTTAGCATTAAAACCAATCTATGATCGTAATCCCAACAAATATTCTACAATTAAATATTAATCTTATACAATATCGCAGCGCATTCGTAAGCCGATTATATAATTACGCAACTGCACATAATATGAAGGATTTACACAAATTGGCCGAGCATTAAACTATAAGATACTGTAACAGCAACTACAATGGCTTTAAGTGAATTTATTCATGATTCTGAGTTACTAACAATTTCTATGCAAACCCGTGTAATCACTTTCTGGATTACAACATTGCAATTCTCACAATATTGCGTTGATTTTTCATCTTTATTAATAGACAAACAGAACTAGAATCTGGGCATTTTATCCCTGGATTTTCGATGGGGTTGTAATATTCTTGGGTCTTTCAATGAAAAAAATAATTATTCAATTGTTTGTTTATTTCTCGTGTGTGTAAGTGGCCAACACTGTTGTTAGATTTTTCAAGCTGCCTAAAGGCATCTGACATACCTTCACGACTGCCATCAATGATGACAGCCGGGACCATAGGCTTAACGTGCCTTCGGAAGCACGGAGGAGCTCGAGATATTTATTATGCCACTTGCGGTCACCCATCGAATTGGGGACTACGCCCGGGGTAGTTTAACATGCGGAAGCGCTAATAATGCTTACGCCCAGCCCACTAGGCCATCGGGCTTATAATAATAATTCAATCGTGATACAAGTATGTGAGTTTGGTTCCCATTATACTAAATCGTTGCAAATTTTCTCCGCAAAGAAAAAAGCGGGTTACAGCATTTATTGACAGTTATGCGTGTAATGATATCTGTCTGCTCGTTAGCACCGCCAAGGAGCTGGGAACCGGACGAAGATGGAAATTTACAATCTGTAAATATTATATCCTGAATTTGTCCCGCCAAACCACATTAAGAATGTCACACCACATTATTATTATGTTCTCTCTAGGTTTATCCTTCACGGGACGTATCCCGAACCTTTGAGGCTTGCATAGGGACATAGGTCCAACACGTAGAGGCCTTGTGAGAGTTTTTGCTATAATTTGTGATGGGGCGCCACCAGGGCATGACAGTAAGTCACACTATAAAATGCTCTCACTGACAATTCCCAGTAAGTGCAGGACTATGGAGGTATAATGGAAAAAACTACATTGGGACTATTGGGATGATATGCTAGTGGATTGGAAAATGGGCTATGGAAGGACTATGGCACCTGCCTGACCAATGTTTAGAAACACGGATAAAATAGGCAGGTGGTGACTCGCCAACTCAGTCAATGGGCCCCCGAAAATGGCTGCACGACGCAAAATGTGCAGCAAGAAGGGCAACACTAGTTAAGCGGCTAAAGGGTGGAGAGGTGTCACTGGACTTTAAACAACCATCATTTGCTCCCTTAGGGTCCCATCAGGTACGCCCACTCGCCACTTACGTTTCACATCCACCCTTCGAGCATAAAGCTCTTGCGACTCCGCTCTGGCCGGCCGGTGAAGGCAAGCCAGAGGTAGGGGTTCCTATTACCTCTTCGGTTTCCACTCCGACCGACCCGCTAAGGCAAGTCGGAGGCGAGGAACAGGGGCCTCCCCTAGGAGCACTCAGGTCCGTGGGGTCGCTACTTCCCAACAGCTAAATATTAATACCAAATTACAGCTTTCTAGTACTTATAGTCTCTGAGTAAAACCGCGGACGGACAGACAGACAGACAGACATGGCGGAACTATAAGGGTTCCTTGTTTACTACGGAACCCTAAAAAGACAAGAGATTTTAAAAAAGGGCTAAATGTGACAATATATATTTAGTATATACTTACTAAACAATGCCTTTGGTTTTGCGATCTTTAGCTGTCAACTAAAACATAAAAAGGCCTCCTATTGCTTTCTTCAGAGTCGCATTCATTGCTCCTGGGCTTGGTGTAACGAAGCGAAGGTTTGCCGAAGCAGTGTTAAATGGACAAATTAGCGCAGTCCCCGCACGCGACATGTCGCAAACTAAAAGGCACAAGTACAGAACAGTTGTACAAGCACACAATATTTGTATGCATAACAATATAGATCGATAATATCCATAAAAACCTAGTCTTATATATTCGAACACCTTTTTTTAATGCCTGTTGTTTTAAGATTTAACTTACACTCGCTGGCTACAATACACATATTTGAGAGGGGTATCAGGCAAACAACTTTTAAAAAGTTAATGTTGCAATAATAATTGTTATTTACTTCAAGGTTTTCACTTCTTTTATTTCAACTAGGTGTTGGGATGCTTTGGATGTTATTTAAAACAAACTTAATTTTCCAGGCTAAATTTTTAACCGTTGTGATTATTTGAAATTTTCTTTTACAAAGTAACATATACTGATTTTGTAATAGTCGATACGGATAGGTTTAATGACCCGAGCCCGAAAGTAATTCACATATCATCAAGAGTGACGAAACCAATCGTATCAATTACGATCCCATTCAGTTGCGACATGCATTTGCTAAGATCTTGTTCATATTAAATAACAGGTGTGTATTTGGTTGCGAGCTCTACTCTATTACATACTACATTAAAAAATAACAGCATCAAAATCTATTGCGATGTTTTAAAGATCTAAGCATACATAGGGTCAGACAGACATCGGGAAGCAACTTTGTTTTATACCTTGTAGTAATGTTACTTGGAGATAATAAATAAATAATAAATAAATATTTAGGGACATATCACACAAATTGAGCTAGCCCCACAGTAAGTTGTGAACTTGTGTCGCAGGATACTAACTCAACGATACTATATGTTTATAATAGATACTTATATAGATAAACATCCAAGACCCAGGTCAATATGAAAAAGATCTTTTTCCATCTTGACCTGACCGGGGATCGAACCCGGGACCCCCGTGTCGCAGGCTAGCGTGTTGACCGCTGCGCCACGGAGCTCGACGAGATAATGCAGCTTTATATACTTGAAAGAATTTTTATAATCGAATAAAGCAAATAAACGCACAAATTTGTGCGTTTATTTGTTTGATTTTTAACAATGTAGGTTTTTAATAATTTAGGTGTTAACAATCAAACATTTCGGCTTTGACGAGCTCCGGTCAACACGCCTGCCTGCGACACGGATGGTTCCAGGTTCGATCCCCGGTCAGATCAAGATGGAAAATGATCTTTTTCACATTGACCTGGGTCTTGGATGTTTATTTATATAAGTATCTATTATAAGATATAGTATCGTTGAGTTAGTATCCCATAACACAAGTCTCGAACTTACTTTGGGGTTAGCTCAATCTGTGTGATTTGTCCCTATATATTTAATTATTATAATTTATTTATAAGTCTAGATCGTTGAGACGATAGAAAATATGTAAGGGATAATATTGGCCTATCAGATGATGCAACGGAGACACTCGGAAGAGAAGCGTAGCACCAGAGCCGCAGGATACCTACTTATGAAAATGAAGTATTAATATTAGCACACACTGCAAATCAAATCAAGTGTAGCGTTGCGTCCTGCGTTTACAACTGCGATATGGAGGCCGTCATTTTATTGTTGATTAATTACCAAAGTATTGATAAATCGGTAATATATTAAAGTTACTCACAAATTATTCTAAGACCAATGCATTTCTATCAATAAAATATTATTGGTATTAAATGAAGCGTAAAAGACAAAAAAGATGCTGTAGAGTCTTGGCCGTAAAACAAAAAAGCGTAGAGGGTTAATGGCGAATTAGCGGACCGATAAAATAGCGATAAACCCGATAAACGCGTCAGCACGTTATCTTTCACCATAAAGTGGCTGACGGATCACCGCTACGCCGAGGGTATGGCACAATGGATCCTCTCTCCGCTAGTCTCACACCTTTTTAACGACATTTTAGGGGTCTCTACGATCTTTTTTAACGAGTCATCTTTCCTTAAAAGGTTGGCAATGCTCTTGACACACTGGTGTCTCAGTTGTCCATGGGCAACGGTGATTACCTGCCATAAATAAATAAATATATACGGACAAATCACACAGATTGAGCTAGCCCCAAAGTAAGTTCTAAAGTAAGACTTGTGTTATGGTATACTAACTCAAATATACTTTATAAAAAATACATATATGTATAGACTAACATCCAAGACCCAGGCCAATCTGAAAAAGATAATTTTTCATCTGACCTGACCGTGCCACAGGCCGGCGTGTTGACCACTGCGCCACAGAGCTCGTCAACCGTCATAAAGTCCGGCATGCTTGTTTGCCGTCCTTTATCACTAAAAAATCAACGGGACTTAGCGCGAACCTTTTAATTATTGGTTTTTGGACCTTTCAATGGAATTACCTACATCGATCGGTGGATAGACAAAACGTGATCATGGTAAGTCCCAATAACATAAATAAAATGAGAGCAAAAGTTCAAAAACTGTACTTATTCAAAAGTTATCGTGCCATTCAACTCCATTTAAATACGTTCGGAATACACAGTAACATCTTTTTGAAACAAAATAGAAGTTAACTATAAATGAAGAATTCAAACCTAAGGTACGCGTAAGGTCGGTAGAGTTTGAGTTTGTGTTAATAGATACAGAACCCTTTTGCTTCACCATCTATCTCTGACCTGTGTTTGTGTTGTCTTCTGTTCATTGTAAAACTATTTGTTTACGAATTAATTGGATCGGTTTTTGTCTGTTTCTCTGTTTCCTCGAAGCGGCCACGCCACAAAAAGTGGCGAACACAAAAACTCGATTGCTACTAATTAGGGTGGAGATAAAGGCTTCTCCCATTGTTGGCCAGCGAGTGTGAAACTTTAACTGTAGTTGTAAAGTTACGACTTTAACAGCTAGTAAAGTAACAACAAACAACTAAAAACCTACCTACTGCTCCTATCAAATAATTTGTTAAATATTTCAAAGGAATATTATTAATATCTTATAACGTCGTATACACTTTGTACGGCAAAAAAGCATCCATTTTTCTTAGAAAAAAGCACGTTATCAAAAGATCGGTAATTACATATCACCATAGAAAGAATGCCATAGAGGGTGTCACCAATATAGCTAGCTTTAAAGTCAGATACATTAACTCATCTTAAAAGATCTTAGCAAATGGATAGAAAGAAAACCAAAGACAAACAATGAAAATAAAGTCTTGCACTTGCAGTAATAACTACTTAATGGTCAACATAAAGCACTCCTCAATTAGAAATTGAGTAGTTAATATTTTACGGTTGCTCGTTTAAATCGTTCAAGGAAACTGCCGAAGCTACTTACCAATTATTAAATTATTTATTACTAAAATGGAATGGGCTATGGTGTTGAAATTCGACGTGTAGGATCGAACCGCGGTGGCCGAATTGGTAACACGTAGTCGTACAAAGACGCAGATGCAGGTTCAAATCCTGCCCGCGTCGATTATTTTCCATACCTTTTTTTTAATATACATATATATACTGTTTCTTTGCTGTGTATAAGCTTTGTTTGCTTGTGTTTCCTAAGTCGCCTTCTACGACATCTACGGGAAGACTTGGCGTGGTCCAATTCTAGTCTGCCGCGAACCACATGGTAACAGTAACACGGTTTCTATGAAATAAATATCAGTAACTCAAATAAAATAGGAAATGCAATCCATTAATAATAATAAACATCTCACCACCGTCACCTCACCGTCATCTCATCCGAAAGAAGTCCACTGTAGGACACAGACCTCCCTTGGATTTTCACTATGTGGGGTTTCGCCATACTCACCACGCTTACCAGATGGTTGGAGAGCGCAGATTATTTGGCTTACTTCGGTTCCGATGCTGCTGCCCATCGAAACAAAGCTTGGGAACGGTTAGGAGTTTGTTGAACTGGATAAACGGGATAAAAGTATTTGATATATTTCAACCACTGGACAGAAGCTGAAGATGACACTCCTGACCTTTAAAGTAATTATTAATAACCATCTTTAAAGTAATGCTATGACAATAAATTTTAGCGACATCTTGAATAACGCCAACAATTCGAAAACAAACAATATTTACAGACATCTACGAATAAATCAAAATAAATGATACAAAAGTGAACTAGCCCGGGCCCGGGGTCCTTTGCCGCGCCGCTCTATCGTCCTGATGACATGTTTATGACCCCGAAGGGACGCGATGGAAAAATAAAATGTGAATGACTAGGGTTGCCACTTGCCAGGTCTTGAAACTGAATAGTCGGACGGAGCCACCAGGTAAGCCGGACATTTGCGTTAAATGTCCGGAGTCCCTTAATATTTTAGTCGTAGTATTCCTATATCTTGATGATTTGCGCTAGATGACTGGCATGCTGGCAAGCTGGATGCGAGCAGCCGAAGAAAGATCTCGATGGCGTGCAATTGGGGAGGCCTATATCCAGCCACGAGTATAGGTTGATGATAATGATGATGGTGATTCCTTTATCACGACATTTTTGATATAAATTAAGCAGGGGTTTGTAGGCATAAAATCTTAAATCTTTATAAAAATGATCAAATTTAAAATGCCTAGCCAAAGCCGGACAGGCCGGACCCCGATTGTTTTGGCCGGACATGCAACCAAAAAGCCAAACTGTGTCCGTCTTTGCCCGGACGCCTGGCAACCCTACGTGGGACAGAATAAAAACTATGTTAAGGCAGGTAATGACGACTTTAGACTATCTTACAAATTTGTATTAAAATTTTTGATCGTAAAATGTGATCATGATATTATTTTATGGGATTGAGCTTGGAGGTTTAAGAAATAGTTATTAAAGTATTTAATCTGATGTAGAAATTAGCTCGTAGTGATATTTTACTGTCTCTTTTCTGATAGAATTTCTTTCTTTAATTCTATGAAAGTAAAAATCGATTGAAAACTGCTACACCTCAATAATTTCATGAAATATTTTTAATTAGATTGCATTCATCCATGCGTTACTCTGTGTTTGACTATGCGAAATATGTAGATACTAATTTAAAATCGAAAACAATTAGAACTATTTATGCTTAAGTTCTCAAGGCTTTCAATTTTACATCACAAAACAACTTTAAACTGAGTATCTTTCTGCATATTATTCGCAGCAGTGGGCTTTTCGAAACGACAATTGATTGCCGATTTGCAAATATAATTAAAAAATCATAGAAAGAAAAGATGACGTTAAAAATGTACATGCAATCCAATTGTATCAATTTGAATAAAAACTATTAAATTCATTTCGTCTCCTTTCTATTGATTTATTGTCTTTTAAACTAAATATAACAAACACCCTCAATCGATTCTTCTCATTCGTAATCCGAAATGTGTTCGAGGATGAAGAATGGCGTTAAAATAATCTCAAAGGATCCTAATGTTATTATAATTTGTGACATGATTATTAGAAAAAGCTCGGCTCGCCCAAGTGGCCCATTTGTATGGGCTATTGTTGACGGTGAGCGTTTCCATTGCACTCAGGTATCATTTTTTTTTTCGGATGAATTTCGCGATTTATCATTTTTATTTCATTCTTACTTAAGAGGGTATACTAGCAGTGCGTTTTCCATACAAATGTATTTCTCTATTTTCTTGCTGAAAACTGCTTCTAGACGCAGAATTCTTTTTACATACAATCTATTACTAAAATAGGTATGTCCCTATGTTTTATTCTTTTCTAAAAAGCTGTTTAAAAGAAAAAAAAATGTACAAAAACAGTTTTTTTTGATAAAATAAAAAATAGGGGCATTCCTATTTTAGTACTAGATTTTATGAAAAAAGAATTGTGGCTCTAGAATCAGTTTTCAGCGAGAAAAATGAGAAATACATTTGTATGGAAACCATATTGAAAAAACACTGCTAGTATACGCTCTTAAGTGTCAACAATATGCCATGTTGCTTCTCTTTTATTATGCCTATACGTAGCGAATAAGATGGACTCTAATATTCTAAATTCACTTATCAATACAATCACGCTCCAATTCAATCCAGTGAAGTTGCTTGTAATTTATGTAACTTTGATCCAGCGTTTATACATGACTTGTTTTCTTTTTAGTTTGAAAATGTATAATTAGCTTTCTTAATTTTCTTCATGCTTTATAATAATTTAGACGTTTCTATACTTATTCTACGTATTAGCTGTAAGTTTTCCATAAAATATAACATTTATTAAAAAAAATGATTAAAACTAACGTGAGATACAGGCATTATTAAAATACGTAACAACGGGTTACTCACGTGAATAGTCAGCTACTGGCCGACATGTTTCAACCTCATCCGGAGGTCTTCTTCAGGGCGAATGTGAATGAGATGCGCGCACGGTGTCGTCCCAATCCGCACTGATGCTAACGATCGGATGCGTGGGCGGCGCGAGCGGCGCGCGCGGCCGCCCGCTGCGCTCGCTGAGTCGGTGGGAAGGTTGGTAGGGGTGCTGATTGTCTGCTTGAATGGCTCCCATGGATGTACTAGGAATCATCTCATCATGAACGTCCTCTTCGGCGACTGGTGATGATGGCCGTATGTGAAAAGAGCTTACTGTGTCAAGCTCTGTAAGCTGAACATGCCTTGTTATTAAAATACCTATAGTGATAGTGGTTTCTCTATGCTTAAGTAAACCGAAATAAATGAAGTTGAAACCTTGTCAACAAAAAAAAAATACAGCCATGAAATATACATAAAACGCTTTTATAATGTGTTTATTTAATTGAATATATTCGTAATGTATAATGTCTAAAATATTGTTACTTGAAAGTTTACTTTACAATATTTTGGATTAAGTCAGTGAAAGAATAACTAGTGAATTCACGCACGGATAGAAATAACACTAGATAGATTATAATATGCAGAATGTTTCTTGTAGCAATACTTTATCGTTTAGCAATGGAGCCGTGGTTTCTCCCAAGCGCAGTAACTAATACGTTTGACACTTAATACTTCCTTCGAGGACCTTCGTATAATGCCGTAATACCCTTTGAACAAGCTCCAACTGGCCGAGTCAAACGGGCGAGTCATAAAGCGAGCAGAGTGGGTGCGTTGTTAATTTTATTAAAATTAAATTAGCAACGTAGGTTTACGTGGTAAACTTACATAAGGGTCTTGTAAATACATTTAAAATATCTTAGACCTATATAATATTGACACTGATTCGATGATATTTTAATTTTATTCAGAAAAACAAAGAGTGAGGGGAGAGAGTGACAATCATAATTAATGGGACAACCACAGTATTATAAATTCTCTTGTCAGGGATCTATGTGTTGGTATCAATTACGCCTTTTTTTATGTAAAAGTACTGGATAGGTTTTAATGAAGCTTTATTATGACAGACTAGGTTTGAAAATAAGTGAACGATAGCTGGCGCACGCGTGGGCTAAAGTTAGTATCTCTTACCTGAGTGACACAGCACAGACCAAGGCATATAAGCCCAATATATTCTGGGCTTTGCCAATTTTTCAGTGCTTGTGTGCGTAACACCTTTGTGTTAGGACATGAGTCATGTCTACTTATGCCATCAGATCTCATTGTTTCGAGATCGAATCGGTAGCTTTATGTTTGCGTCATAGTCTATGACTTGAACAGAATGTTTTCACACTTTTAGGCAAATTTTGTTTTTCGTATGTGTAAGTGGCCAACACTGGTGTCAGATTTTTCGAGCTGCCTTAAGGCATCTGACATAGCTTAACGACTGCCATCAACGATGACAGCCGGGACCAACGGCTTAACGTGCCTTCCGAAGCACGGAGGAGCTCGAGATATTTTTATGCCACTTGCGGTCACCCATCCAAGTAGGGACTGCACCAGAGGTTGCTTAACATACGCAAGCGCTCATAGAGCTCACACCCACTGGACCACCGGGCTCCTCCTTTAGGCAAATAGAGCTGACAGACATTCAGGGCAACGTAAACAATCTTTCAAATTTGTTCTCACTGTGAAATACTTGTCTTCATTATTCTGAGTAAGAACTTAATTTTTGAGTTAGCCGTCTTGACGCCAATAGCAGCCGGAAAAAATTTACATTAGTTTTGGCTACTGGTTTAAACGAAAATCAAACTAACTATCAAAATTCGTCCAATCGAACTACTCGTCCAATGTGAGCTTTTGAGTTAGTTCTCATCTCACCCATCCAGGGCGCGGGGAGCTTTGTGTTCACTACTCCGAGCTTTGTGCTGTGATGGACGATGTCGTAATTAAACCGTACAAAGCTTTTATTGGGCTTTTAATGGGCGGTTATTGAATTCTAAATACACGGAAAATTATAAACCAATTCATACTGTTTGTCTGAAATGAATTAAGATTTCATAAATTAGTAGGTAAGGGGTTAAATTTAATGGGGGTTGAATATGTGTAATAAAACAAATTATTGGGTTCTAACTGAGGTTGTTTGAATTCAAAACTTAAATAAAAAAAACCGGCCAAGTGCGTGTTGGGCCACGAGCAGTGTAGGGTTCCGTAGTTGCGAATGACAACTTTGAGTTCACACTCGCACCTCATAGTTTAACGACCAAAAACATATAACAATGAAAGTTGTATGAAATTTTAAATTTACGAGTACTTTTTATAACTTGGTTGCCTATAACTTTTTAGTTTGTACTTAGTACTCAGCTCTAATAGGTTTCCTTTCAACTTCAGTAAATATACTACTGCTGTAATTTTTTTCACGTATCGAAAAATGGTGTTCTCAACCTCAAAATATTTTTTAAAGACCTATTTAACAATAGCCAACACGATGGGTTTGTATAGAAAAAAAATATGACTTCCTGTTTACTTGTGTGGGAGCTACCCTAAAAATTTTTTTTCATGTTTTTATTCTACCACTTTTTTGGCATAATTAATATACATGCCCATACCAAATTACAGCTTTCTAGTACCTATAGTCTCTGAGTAAAACCGCGGACGGACAGACATGGCGAAACTATAAGGGTTCCTAGTTTACTACGGAACCCTAAAAAATAATCTACACGGTATTACGGACATATCGTTTGTTCGTTTCCTGACGTAACAATGTGTCTACCTTGCGAGACGGGAGTCGTAAGAGAAAATAATTTGGTTACAATCAAAAAAGATTTTCGCGTCTTCGTCCGTATATAATATATAGCATATTATATGCGGACGAAGACGAATAATATTATATTTTAGCTAGAAATTGGAAAATAATATAAGTATAATACGTGAAAGAGTTATACTATAAAACTATAATTAGTTTATCCATACATCTTTTTGAGGTTTCACATATTTATTTGAGTAAATTAGAAGTTATTGTCACTGCATTTCTTTCTAAATATTAACAGTTAATAAGTATTTATAACACTAATGTTTGCCTTTTATCCTACAAAGTCAAAGTCAAAGTCAATCATTTTATTCATCATAAGATATTTCAATATCATTTAGTGAACGTCAATTTTTTTCATAATTACAATTAGTTTACAAAAATATATTATTGTTGGCGTCAATAATTTACTTACGGCTAAGTTTACACCGCTTCCAAGGCGGAGTGCAGAAGAAGCGGCAACAAACTGCACAGCGCATTTTCTCCAAATGACGTCAACTTATAATCTACGACATACCTATTTAAAATCACTTAAGTGGACTAGAGCTTACATTGTCATGTCATGAATTAAGATTGAATTAGTTATAAATGTCAAATCATAATTAAAGAGGAAGTGAATCATTGATTAAATGTTAATTTAATTTAATATCAAGTCAAAAAATGATAGTACAAAATGTACCAAAACATGACATTACATATACTTACAACACATTGTGAGGTAACGGCGCCAAGCTCTGGCCAGATATGTTTGTCATTTAGGAAATCATCAGTCCTATAATATGTCTTGTTACAAAGTACCTGCTTAACATACGCTTTGAATTTTTTATCAGGCATATCAAGGACTGATTCTGGAAACGTATTAAAATAGCGTATACAGTTCCCCAAAAACGAATCTCTAACCTTGCTAAGCCGATACCGCAGAAAAAACAATTTGTTTTTATTACGTAATGGTCTATCAATGAAATCCCAATATTTTTTGAAAAGTGAAAGATTTTTCCTTACATGCATTATATTTTCAAATATATACTGAGAAGAGACTGTCATAATATTTATTTCTTTGAATAATTCTCTGAGAGACTCTCTCGGACCTAGGCCGTAAATAGCACGGATTGCTCTCTTTTGCAATATAAATATGGTTTTTATATCGGCGGCTTTTCCCCACAGAAGTATGCCATAAGCCATTAAACTATGAAAATACGCAAAGTATTTTCATAGTTTAATGGCATACAAGCCTAGCAGTAGCCACGTCAGTCAGCTGTCTGATCCTCCTAACAGCGTAAGCTGCAGAGCTAAGTCTATTAGATAGTTTAGATATATGGGCACCCCATTGCAATTTAGAATCTATAGTAATTCCTAAAAACGTAGTGTAGCCTAGCAGTAGCCACGTCAGTCAGCTGTCTGATCCTCCTAACAGCGTAAGCTGCAGAGCTAAGTCTATTAGATAGTTTAGATATATGGGCACCCCATTGCAATTTAGAATCTATAGTAATTCCTAAAAACGTAGTGTGTTCCACGAAATCTAATTTTTGCCTATCTATCAGTATGTTAACGCAAGCTTGCCTTACATTGGGAAGAGTAAACCTAATGCATTGGGTCTTTTTGGCATTTAATACAAGATTATTGGCTGAAAACCAATTTGAAATTGCGGACAAAAAACTGTTAGCTGCCCTAGTATCATCGCTATGACGGTTCATTCTGAAATCAGAGATGTGTCATCGGCAAAAAGCACTATGCCGGCCTCTTTCTCGACCATATAAGGCAAGTCATTGACATACACTAGAAAAAGAAAAGGACCTAGAATTGAGCCTTGCGGCGCGCCGATTTTGAGGTTGGAACTATCTGATTTTATACCATTTATATCAACAGTCTGAAGCCTGTCTTTCAAATAAGATTGAATAAGTTCTTGTGATTTGTCATCAAATCCGTATTGGCAAAGCTTAAGCAGAAGTGTCTGATGATCTACACAATCAAATGCTTTAGAGAGATCGCAAAATACTCCAAAAGCATCCTGAGAACTCTCCCAAGCACTGTAAATATGAGTGACAAGTGCTACTCCCGCATCGGTGGTGGATTTTCCGCCAGTAAAACCAAATTGTTGGTTGTGGAATAGGTTACAGGTCTTAAAGCGGTGAAGCATCTGATTAAGCATGATCTTTTCAAACACTTTGCTCAAAACTGGCAAAATAGAAATAGGTCTATAGTTATCTGGATCAGCCTTTTCTCCTTTTTTAAATAGAGGAATAAGTTTACTATATTTCATTAAATTGGGAAATATCCCGTTGTCAATGCATTCATTAAAAATAAAAGCTAAGTCAGCAGCAATTATATTTATAATATGTCTTACGACACTGGCAGACATGCCTAAGTGATCTTTAGATTTCTTTAAGTTTAACTGTTTAAATGCATTTACTATATCACTAGGGCAAATGTGGTTAAATTTAAATTAAGTATTACAATGTGAAACATTACTTTTAAGCAAATCTTCAGCACGTTTAGGACTAGAATTAACATTCGAAGTGAGTGTTTGTGGAATATTTGTAAAATGATCCCTAAATATACTAACTATATCTTTAGTCGAGGTATAAATTATATCGCCACATTTAATTTGGCTTATATTTTCTCTAGCTTTGATTTTACCACTCTCTTTGTTTATGATCATCCAAGTTTGTTTAATTTTATTTGGTGCGTTATTTATCTTCCTACCAATATGAATAGACTTGGCTTGTTTGCAGACTTTTTTTAATAATTTAGAGTACTACGAAAAGAAGGAACATTAAAATTAGTTTTTACAACTGAGTTCTTAATATGATTCACATTTTTATCACCAAATACGTCATTTCTCCCTAATTAAGGCATTTCCTTCGCATACAAATACACCTCATTGCATAATAACGCGATCCGCACACACGTCACGTAGTCTCGCGCATGTCTGTATGTCTGTCCGTCCATATATGACCGCCCTAACAAGCTTCCGAGTTTTGAAAGATGGCTCGCGGTTTTGTTTTTATATTCTTAGAATTAGTGCTCTGTTCATTGCCCTCTGGTGATTCGTTTCTAATTCCACACTACTTTGTGTGTTAGGTAAATCATATTAATTTAGATATGATGTTTACATACATACCCACTTAAATAATACATCATTATCTCTAACAGAGTAGATAGCCTATTCTCACATCGATGAAGTTACATTTTTTATCTAATAATATGCTTGAAAAGAAAAGGACTCTGACAAAGCTCAATCACTGCTATTTAAAAAGACAGCCGAGACGTCCTAAAGCAGAAGAGAATTTTACTTGGAATGATCTATAAACAGATAGCGTATTTTATTAGATGTTAGATAAATAAATAAATCAGTTAACTGTTTGCTTTTGAAATCGAACAAAAGCGATAAATATTAAAATAAGTAGAGCAAAACTCACAGAAAAGCAAAATCACATCTGAAATCTACTAGCAATATCCTAATAGCATTGACATGGATCACCCGCGATAGTCCGGGGATATGACGATTATGACCACATGACAATGCGCCATTTGCAGATCAAGATCGGCTGGTCATGGCGCATGCGCACACAATGCTGTGCAGAATGGTCTGATCGTATCGGGATGTGCCGTATAAATTAAGTATACCTATATTATTTTTCACTCAACATTCCCACAAAGGACTTAGGTCAGCCATCTAGCCTTTCTAGCTTTATATTATTGATAAAATCTACGTAATTACTATACTAGTAAAAGACTTGTAGTATTTTTGGTATTGCTTTTCATTATTTTATATTTGGTAAAATAAGAAAACTACTAATTACCGCTAAAAGCGGCTACTTTCGGCGATAATAAGTGATTATCTCAATCAGAAATAATAATATTGATTAAAAGTTCTACTAAAAATACTACAAATCATTTACTAAGGAAATACTTACGTAGATTTTTTAAATTTGTTCTTATTTTTAAGTTCCTAGTTTCGCTGATGTAAGCCTGTGTAGAAGAGAATTTACTTCACGTAAAGCCGAAATCCCATACAAACGTAGTTTGGTTTTAGTTTTACAACAGTTAAGTCAATCTCAACCAAATTTCGTACATACGACCGGATAAGGCATATTGATGTTTATAATCAGATTTGAATTTTAAAAACAATACCTATACAAAATTACAGCGAGTAGAAGTTTCGTATCGAAAACTTTTACTCGCGATAGCGTATTATTAGATAAATAAATTAATAAGGTTTGCTCTACAAAACGAACTAAAACCAAATAAATAGAGTAAAACCAGCAAAACCCGCAGAAAAGCAAAATCACATCTGAAATCTACTAGCAATATCCTAATAGCATTGACTTGGATCACCCGCGATAGTCCGGGGACATGAATCATGACCACATGACAATGCGCCATTTGCAGATCAAGATCGGCTGGTCATATCGCATGCGCACACAATGCTGTGCAGAATTGTCTGATCGTATCGGAATTGTATAAATAGGAATTATATTTATTATAATGTGTAAGTATACCCTCGACATTCCCTTACAGGAGTTTCTCAGCAACTCACCCCGTCAATATAAACAACTATCTCCGTGGGATCTTAAAAATAATCAAGATTTGCCCGGAATTTTAAACGAAAGTAGCTTTTTTGTGTTTCCAGCATTGGTACTATAGGAAAAGTTATAAGCAGGCTGAATAACTTCTTTGAGGGAATTTCGAGGATAAATTAACACGCAATATGTAGTGCACGTACACATATCGAGCTAGACTCTCCGTAAGTTGGGACATTTATTTAATAAGCGTAGACCTTACGGGTAGATAGAGCTAAAAAATTAGACGATCAGCCATGTGTTTATAAGACAAAATATTCAATTATATATTGCGCGGAAAAAAAAAACAGCTAGCACACTCTAAGTTTTACCTTACTTGTATGAAACGTAGTTATATCATTGAAACTAACGTGAGAAAAACCGGCCAAGTGCGTGTCCGGCCACGCGCAGTGTAGGGTTCCGTAGTTGCGAATGACAACTTTGAGTTCACACTATTTACACTCGCACCTTACAGTTTAACGACCCAAAACATCTAACAATGAAAATAGTATGAAATTTTACAGTTTATAAGTTGGTTGCCTATAACTTTTTAGTTTGTACTTAGAACTCAGCTCTGATAGTTTTCCTTTAAACTTCAGTATATATACTACTGTTGTAATTTTTTTTACGTATCTAAATATAACCGTTTAGCAGATAGAGGGGGGGGACACTTACCTCTAACAAAAATTCGCACTTTAAAACCAAATATTTCGGAAACGGATCCCTAAATCGAAAAATGGTGTTCTCAACCTCACAATATTTTTGAAAGACCTATTTAACGATACCACACACGATGGGTAAATAGAGAAAAAAAAATTACTCTCCCACTTTACTAGTATGGGAGCTACCCTAAAAAAAATTTTTTTTCCACTTTTTATTCTACCACTTTTTTGCTATGATTAATATACATACCCATACCAAATTACAGCTTTCTAGTACTTATAGTCTCTGCGTAAAACCGCGGACGGACAGACAGACAGACAGACAGACAGACAGACAGACATGGCGAAACTATAAGGGTTCCTTGTTTACTATGGAACCCTAATAAAAACGGGTCACTCACGTACTAATTTGTCCAAATTATCGACATTACTATAGTTTCGGACTAACTCATCAAGAGTCCATATTCAAGGCGAGTTTGGGATGCGCGACGCTGAAGTGCAGGGCCCTTACTGCAGCAAGGTAATCCCGACAAAATAGCACGTAGGTAAGTGACCAGGTCTTCAACATTATGAAAGGTATCATTTTTATTGACGACCTCCGTGGCGCAGCGGTCATCACCACCATCATCCATCGGACCATCCGATTGGCAGGCCGGCGCCTGCCACTCGGATGGTCCCGGGTTCGATTCCCGGTCAGGTCAAGATGGAAAATGATCTTTTACAGATTGATAGGTAAACATCCAAGACCCAGATGCTTACCTATATACGTATTTGTCTTAAAATGTAGTATCGTTGAGTTAGTATCCCAAAACACAAGTCTTGAACTTACTTTGTTCGTATATATTTATTTAATTTATGGTAGTCTTTCTTATTTTCTCTCTTCTTTAGTAAAATCCCACGATTTGCTTACAACTTAATGTCCACTGGTGATTCAGAGCCGGGGCGTAGGCCTGGCTGCCCACGCGTGGGGCGACAGTTCCCATCCCATACAGTGATCTACGCGCGTCTAACTCGCCTGTCGATTTATGGAGGAGCTCGATGAAGATTTATATAACGTGTGATTGAATTTTGTTATCTAATATCCATATTTTTTATTATACGTGACTATAATACATATTTTATTTTTATAGCTTGTGAATTGGCCCTAGATATTATCTTAAAGGGGTGAATCAGACCGTTTATATGAACAACTTTTCCTATGAGATCAATGCTGGGAACTCAAAAATAAAATTCAATTTTTTCATATAAAGATTCAGTTCAGCCGCCCGTGCAATTTATCTGGGAAAGTCGTATCTTTTTGAGTGGGTGGTGTGGTCTTGAAATTAAGCGCAGTAGCTTAATTGTTAAAGCACTGGTCATACAAAAACTTGTCACCGGTCCGAATCATGTCCGAATATAAATTTGTCACCATATTTTATTTCTTTACAGAAGTTTATCGAAGTTGAGACAACCCGAGTTACTTACGTTGTATTGACTCCATTAACTGCTATACTTAAATTTTCATCATCATCATTTCAGCCGCAAGAAGTCCATTGCTGGACATAGGCCTCTCCTACGGATACTCCTACTTTACTCTATATTATTTCTTACTAAATCAAAGTTCTTTCTTACTATGTATCTCCGTCAAAACGTTTTCATTATACCTAATGACCACCAACATGGCAATGCTGAATGTAGCCTCACAGTATGACTCAAACTGATTCTTAACTAACTAAACCTTAGCCCACACGTCCACATGTTTATGTAAACTGCCTGCGCGAGTTATTTCAGTGAGTTTCTATAAAAACCCGTCGACAACAAAATTAGCACAGACATCAATATTCATATGAATGCGGTGGCTTAAGGCTCTTTGCATTTAAGGGTGGCTTCAGATAAGCTAAGAATAATTTTAAACCTTGTTTTTCCATTATAGCTAGTTCTGTTTTGTTGTTTATTAGGTCTTCTTGTTGAGTAGAAATGCTTTGATTTGCAAGTTGCCCATGTTTTGTTTTATTTGCTCATTATTTAAAGCTTCATAAACATTTTATATTATACAGGAACTAGTTATGCTTGGCGGCAAGCAGTATTTGGCATTAAAGCCTTTCTCTACATGGTAAACTTTGGTGGCCGCGGTAACTTTGAAATTTGCCTAAGGGTGTTTAATTTTAATGGGATCAAATGAAAAGGAAAGAGAACGTGTTTATGCCATCACTCATCTGTTGATTAGTATGTAACAAGAGATTTCTTCAGGGTTGATAACGTGCGAGTGGCACTCCTGGTGTTGCAGGCTCATAGGCTACGGTAACCGCGCAAAAAGCAAGTTTCAATGACATGGATGACGAAGTTTTATACTTAGTAGATGTATTATTTTAACTACCGCACATTAGAGCCATATTTGACACTTGACTTGCATCAACACCACCTATAATAGATAAAGAAAGAAAAGAAAACCATGTAAGAAGTTATTAGTTTCTGAATGTCTGAAAACCGTTCATAGCACACCTATGCACATCTTTACCAAGTAAATATGTCGATATCAATCGCGCGCGCTATCCTCTCCATTATGTATTTTGTCTTTTTTCTCCATTTTCAAAGCAAAAGCACATCTATGCACACCCTAACCAAATATGAGCAAACATGTCGATATCAATCGACATGAATAATCGTACATCATATATCGCGTCTTTACATCGCTTCTTTTTTTTCATTATTCAAGCAATTGCATATCTATAAACAACCTTACCAAGCAAACATGTCGATATCAATCGCGCTGTCCACACCATCACATATTGCGTCTTTACATCGGGTTTTTTTGTCGATTTTTCAAGCAATAGCATAGAATGCAAACACTTACCAAGTAAACATGACGATATTGATTTCGTCTGTCCACACATCATGTCTTTTTCTCCATTTTTCAAGCAATAGCATATCTATGTACACCTTTACCAAGTAGACATGACGATATCAATCGCACCGGTCTTCACCATCATGTATTGTGTTTTTTTCTCAATTTTCCAAACAAAAGCATATCTATGCACGCACACCCTTACCAAGTAAACATGTCGATATCACTCGCGCTGTCCACACCATCATGTATCGCTTCTTTACATCGCGTTTCTTTCTTAATCTTTCAAGCAATACCATATCTACGTACACCCTAACCAAGTAAACATGTCGATATCAATCGCGCTGTCCACACCATCACATATCGCGTCTTTACATCGCGTTTTTTGTCGATTTATCAGCGACGGCGTCTTAATATAATTAACACCTGCGAGAACAAACGAGCTGCAACCGTTTTGCATTTTAAAGAGGAATGCACGTTTAGGACGGAGTGTTTGATACAAAAATAATAATAATAGCCTCGTTGTTCTATCTAGCTTTTGTCCTTTAAAGTACTTTAAGTATACCTATAGGTAAAAAATGTATCATGAATCTGTGTTGGCCTTTGATAAAAAGTTTGAAAGTAAATGGATAAGTAAAGGTCTCTTTGATTTCCTTTGCAGTGAGGCGAGCAGGGATTGATCATCACTACTTCTGGAGGTGCTCGATGGCTCAGTTGGCGTACGCACTGTAAGCCCTTATGCGATGCATGTAAAGGAACTTGGATGGTTAACCACAAGTGGCATAAAAATATCTCTTTGGAATTGGGCTTCGGAAGGCACGTTAAGCAGTTGGTCCCGGCTATCATCATTGGTATGTGGTCCCAACGCCTTAATCGTACGATTTATTCTCAGAGACTCGCATAGATGTCGCCACTCGTAGCTACACAACATTGTATCTACCGTATTAAGAGAATATAAAAACATTATTCACAAAATATATCTTATTAAAAATCAGAAGAATATTTTAAGCATAATATTTCCTATATTTAGTAAGTTTAGGCTAACGCAGATTACCGCCATCTAGTATCGAGTAGCAAGCAACTCTCCTGCGCCATACATTCGCCTACTTTTTAGGTAGCTTGAAAATCTGACCTCAGTGTTGGGCACTTACACACATGAATAACAACAGACAACCACTAAGTACTTCTTTGTAATCCCGCTTGCATTGAATTTGCCACATCCCATTTACATGAAAATACTATGAGTATTGAATATGTGGATGTACGCCTAATTTTAACAGATCATTCATTAAAAGAGTAGTATTTTTGAGTACAAATCAATACAAACAACTTTTACCAATATCACATAAAATCTGATTCACGGTAGATATATTTTACTTTCATAGAACAACAACACCTTTTCGCAATTTTGTGATTGCTCATAAAATAAATGTTATTTTATTAATTTAAAGCAGTCAGAGGATTATTTTTAACTTAATACGAGGATACGCATATAATATTCTGATTGAGCCACAGAATTAATAATAGTACATTGAGTATCAAAGTGAGTGTCAGCAACATAAATGCTTAAGCTAATCGCTCGCGGCCATCCTCGCTTGTCGTCGATCGCCTCTTAACTTTTAACATCGTAATCGAGTCGCATCCGATAGCTCAACAACGTATGTTGATGACAAATACTTTCTTCGTCCATAAACGGTGGCTCTTTTTCATCTCGGTCTTACAAACATGTCTGTGTAAAATATCCACAGAGAATAATAATAAGTTTGAGGGGCCCATCAAGTGGGCGGCAAGCCACCACCTGCCAATTGTAGTCAGTTATCATTATTATGGCAGGTGTCCGACCCTATGCAATAACCCACTATACAGTCAATCCATATTTCAGCCCCATAACCCACTTATTTTCCTTTTCAAATGCAATAGTCCCACCTCTGGCCAAGACCTGTTCAAGGACATATCATACATTGGTATTTCGAGGAATGGGTTCTGGCTGGAGACCTACATTACATCAACTTCTCCAAAGGGCCTCTACGTGCTGGATCTATATCCCCACGCAAGCTTTCCAAAAGACCCGTAACACCCGTGAGTCTCAGAGAGATGCAAATAATAATAAAAATATTTTATTGTCTCGTTTTACAATTTACACAATACAATGGCAAAGGAACAGTTCACAGCAATCCCGGCCTCAATGAAAGGATATGTGTATGTGTTTTCCTTTTCTTATTTTTTCCAACCAATGTTACTTGTACGATTCTTTAATCTCTTCTTCCAGCAACCAATATATTATTGTTCTTAATCGTATTTGTTATCTGTGTAAAATTAGCACTACTAGAGAATACCTTAATTTTACTATTATGTTCCCCTCTAGGAGCAACTTATCTATATCATGTATGTAATAAATCTGTGAATAACGTGGTTGGTCGCAAGATTATGTATTCTTATATTAATGTGTCTTATTGTGTAATATTTATCTTGCAACTGTTTGTTATTCCTTAATAAATAAATAAATCATTCCGCAGTCAGCCATCGAACTAGGATTAAACCTGTATCTCGTGTGGTGGGAAGCATCATGACTGCACCACCAGCAGATCCGGCAAAAAGAACGGAAGCTTAACTTACAAACTATTACATATATCCCAACTAATATTATAAATGCGAAAGTGAGTTTGTTTGTTTGTTTGTTACGCTTTCACGCCGTATCTACTGAACCGATGATCGTCATGAAATTTTGCATTCTCATAGGTTAGGGTACCGAGAAGGACATAGGCTATATATTACGCGGGCGAAGCCGCGGGTAACAGCTAGTTTAAAATATTTTTAAAATATTTATAAAATAAAATATTTATATATATTTTACAAAATATTTTAATTATTTTTAATATTATAAATTAAATTGCATGTTTAATAATTTTCATTTGATTTAATTTATAATTTTTAGTTTAGTAGCTTTCTTTTTTATTTGTTTAATTTTTGCATACTGTTTTTAACAGTTATATAGGTTTGTTCTTCATATTTCATTAACATCTGTATCGTACCCTATTATAGCAAATAAACGTATTTGTATTTAAAAAGACGTCTCTAGTAGCCCGCGATCGTCACATATGCTGTGTGAAACCGAAGGCACTTACTTGATTCTTTTTGTTGCAGGGATCAGTCAGGATGGGACAGAATGGGATGGGACAGGACGGCTTTGGATTGACAGTCATGATAACTAGTCTTTACGCACACATCTATGATATAAAAGTAAATCGCTGAATGTGTTGCTAAGCGCAAATATCGAGAGCAGCTGATCGATTTTGTTAATTCTGTTATTAAAATATTCCTTGAAGTGCAAGGATGGTTCTTACGGAGAGAAAAAATATATGTACCACTGGCGAATTGCTAGTATTAAATAAATAACTAGTAGACAACGTGATCAGTAAGAGGCATCTATCTGCCTTCCCCCGTAATAGTCGTAGATGTGGACGTCCCGAGTGGAGGACTGTATCCAGTCGATGTACGCCGACATGTCTATGAAGCGCGTGGGGGCCGAACAGCCCAGGCCGGCGACGCCAAATCCCACCTGAAAATGGAAAAAAACATTGTTCGGACAAACGCTTTGTTTTAGAAGTACAGAACTTACGAACTATGCAAGTATAGTTTTATTAATTTAAATATTTTTTGTATTTTTGTTGTTTTTTTATATACTGACTTTAAAATTTGCGTGTTTTTATTTCACCAAGACCCTAACCTCTAATCGTAAACTTTTTTCAGGGAGTTGCATGTGCAACTGTGAACTTTAGTGGTCCTCCAGATCAGGATAAGCCGATCCAAACGCTTAGCAGCCAACGACTCACAGCGACACAAAATGTGTCTCATTGTTTCCTCCAATAGGAATTGAAGGAAACAATGAGACACATTTTGTATACACACATACCCTACAAAGAGGGCTTTCACCCTGGTCATTATTATGTTGATTACTAACGATAGTCCAGTAGCCAGTGACGTTGGAGACCAGCACCATGCCGTTGTCCCACACGCAGGTCGTGTTCTTGTTCACTGCGAACGTGCACAGGTAGTTCCTGGGCTCTTGCATTTTGGTTTCTTTGAGCTGAAATCGATCAAAAGTACCATTCTTCATTAAATTAAAATATCATTATCATCAGGTTTTTTTAGTCTCCACTGCAGGAGCACGACCCTCTCTCACTACCAGAGCCATATGTATATTAGCCAGAGCAGTCAGATGATTTAGCCTACACTCTTCACGCTAGCCAAATTAATTTATAAAAATACATATTATCACGTCCCTAGCGGGGTAGACAGAGCCAAAGGTCATAAGACCCGGCCACATTAAGCATCATAGTGGGCGTAAAGGTGGAAAGCGGAATCGAAATAGTGATGGGCTTTTACGGTCTGCGCGGCAAAAAACCAGCTGAAATATTATATGTTTGTTTTGTTATGTTAAAAAGAAAGGCAAAAATTTTAAACATAAACATAATAAAACCTTTTCGGCGATAAAATAATCGTAGTAATATTTTAATTTAAACTAGCTGATGCCCGCGACTTCGTTCGAGTGGACTTTATGACTCCGGTGTATACCTAATACGAATTAAAGTCGATACGTAAGCGTAATCTGTGAATTTGACCTGCTGTCATGCTGCTCAACCTATAAAGCGGTCATATCCAATGGGCCTTCGGGAGAGACGGACCTCGGCTTTGGGTGTTGCCTGTGTGTGCAAGGCTTAGAGAGAAAGCAAACTCTCATGTTTTGCCATATATGGGCTGAAAGCTAGGTACGTTGCCAAAAAGGCATATCCTAGTTGCGAGTGGCCCGGGCCTGCTGGGCGGTCACCAGTAATATGAGCTAATCGTACTCTACGCACTCTATCGCAGTGGAGAGAGTGACTCAGTAAAATTGACGATATTAAATTTTGCATGGTTCTGTATAAGATGTTCTAAATCTTCAATTTAAATACCTCAACAAAAAATGGTCATCAGGTTGAATAACTTTTGCTAAGGCGTCATTTTTATATTTCCTATTTTTTACCTGAACTATTTATGGTTCTGCTTCAGGTGTTCCAAATCTTCAATTTAAATACCTCTACAAAAATGTTCATTAGATTGAATAACTTTTGCTAAGGCGTCATCCATATATTTCTTATAGTTTACCTGGACCATTATGGTTCTGCATGAGGTGTTCCAAATCTTAAATTATTTATACCTCAACAAAAATGCTCATCAGGTTCAACAACTTTTGCTAAGGCTTCACTTTTATATTTCTTAAAGTTCAGCTGGACCATTATGATGCTGCATCAGGTGTAGCCATTTTTCGAAATCATTTACACCTTATATGTTGCCCAGGCTTAGTACCTATATAGCAAAAAAGTTTCATTCGAATTTGTCCAATATTTCCGGAGATAAATGTGATCATACATACAGACAAACAGGCAGACAAATAATTAAAAAAAAATCCTTTCTATTATTCTTTTTTAGAGTCTCTCTATCTATTTCAGTCAAAAATACGAAATGTACAGACAACATATTTTTACTGTTTTATTATATGTATAGATATTGATTAAAATATGCATTTTGAGTAAAAACATCTTTGTGTGCTTCCGTCGCCCTGTTGCACCAGCCAGTGCTTAACATTAGGCCACTACTTTAAGTAAGGCTGCAATATATTACTTTCGTTTAAATTTATTTCCTCATAATAATAAAATCTACAAGAGCCTACTCGTAGCTTCTATTCGTACATATGATGTTCTGAAAACTGTTCAGCCATTAAGAAGTTATGTTCAAATAAAGGACAACTATTTATAACAAGTATGCAAAAAGGGTCACACTTACGTATTTTCTTTTATAGAACTCGTCACAGAGATCTCTAGACACATATTGAGCACTATATAGAACCTTTTCTAAGAGCATTCTTTCTGAAAGCATTAAAATCATTATCATGTTTAGCAAATAAAATTCAAGCCATGGCTTGCATACTCTTGGCATATTCTTCCGGTCAGGCATTGATAAAAGAAAGAGTTAGGATAAGATGTGCACAGCAGGAAACACAAATAAAATAGCTACCATCCGTAAAGCCGGTGACGTAGAGCGCGTTCGAAGTGTTGAAGGCAATCCCCGGCCAGCAAACGGGGTGGATGACAGCTGTAAGACAAATTTTTATTGGAGACCTTAATCCTGGAATCGATAGGTATTCGTCTGTGCCTGCTTTGTGAGGAGGGTGATCTACGAATCTAATGATCCGATCTGATATATTTTATTAATTATAGAATTAGGCATATATCTCCCATCTCACCTGATGGTAAGTGACGATGAAGAGGAGGATGTTACATGCCTACCCTAGAAATTTATTTTATTGTTTTGATTTTATTTGGTTTAATTTTTTTAACTCGCCAACCCGTCTGGCCTGCTTGGAGGGTGTAGGCCAAATCCTCTGACTGCTCTGGCTAATATATGGCTCTAGTACGACAGAGAGGGTCATGTTCCTGCAGTGGAGACTAAAAAAGATCTGATGATGATGAGGCATGTCACGAATGACCGGTTGGAAATCAAATTGTATTGGCAATCCTTGGGGAAGGCCTATGTCCAGCAGTGGACTTCTTGTGGCTGAGATGATCATGATGAAATTTGCGAGATATATTACAACATATAAGGTTAAAAAGCTTTACAACCAGACCCGATTTTTTTTTTAATCTATGTTTACAACAAACACCATATCTTTTCCTGACTAAGCAGTATACCATGAGAGTTTTTAATATCATAAAAATAATTATACGGATGGATCAGAAAGTCTTTGCTTGCTGGTCCACATTTTGTGACTTCAATAGAAATGAAGCTAACCAAGATCGTTTTATCGCCGTACCCCAAGTCTTGATCCAGCCCTTCACAAGCTATGTGGCGTATTCGTACTCCAGATGGATCAATAAGCTCTTCAGCTTGCTGCTACAGATTTTGTTACTACAGCAGATATGAAGCTAACCTTGATTCAGTTTATCGTCACCCTTCACGTCTAGATCCAGCTCCAATAGAGCTATGGTGTCGAGGTCGGCATTCTGTACTCCTGGTAGAACAGGAAGTTTCTTAGCTTGTTGCTACAAGTCTTGTTACTATTGTAAACATGAATCTTACCTTAATCCGAATCATATTTCACGTCCAGATCAGGTTTTACTAGAGCTGTGGTGTTAAGGATGGCATCCTGTTCTCCAGATGGATAAGAATGCCCTTCAGCTTACTGGTTTACATCTTGTTACGGCAGTAAAAATTAAACTAACCTCGATTCTGTTCATCATTGAACAGCACGTCTAGATCAAACTTCACCAGAGTTATGGTTTTGAACGTGACGTAATTATTCTCCGGATGGATCATGATACCCTTCAGTTAGCTGCAAAACGTCTTGTTTCAACAGTAAAAGTGAAATTGCTGGTTTGAGAGAAAAGAAAAAAACATAGAATATACCAATTGCTTTTCTCCCATGTAGATCGTAAAAGCCGGTCAAGGGATGTTGCGAAAATCTTAGGAATCACGTTATAAGTGATGCGGCTAGCTACCCACCATTATCATGATTCGGTTATCCACCTTAACGCCCACTAACACACTAAACGAGCATGGCCTTTGTATGTTATGACCTTGGGCTCTGTCTACTCCGCAAGGGATAAAGACATGATAATATGTATGTATGTAACAAACGAAGCTAACCTCGATACCGTTCATCGTAATTTTCCACGTCTAAATCTTGCTCTGCCTGAGTTATTGAATTTAACGTGGCGTAGTCGTACAATAGATCAGGAAATCCTTTAGCTTACAGATCTTGTTACAACAGTAGAAATGAAGCTAACCTTGATCCTGTTTGTTGTCGTACTCTACATCTAGCTCCACACAAGCTATGGTATTGAACGTGGCAAACTCGTGGATCAAGAAAACCCTTTAGCTTGATGATCCACGTCTTGTAACTACAGTAGAAATGAAACTAACTTCAATCCTGTTACTCTTCCATGCTGACTGGGAGAAAAGAAAAAGCATAAAATGTACCAGCTGCTTTTCTTCCCGAGCAGACCGTAAAAGCCGGTCAAGGAATTGGGCAAAAATCTAAGGAATCACATTGATAGGCGATGCGGCTAGCAAACCATCACTACTTTGATCCCGCTTTCCACCTTTACGCCCAATACGATGCTTAACATGGCCTGTAGGTTTTATGACCTTGGGTCTATCCCGCAAGGGTTAAAGACGTGATAGTATGTATGTATGTTCAAACATGTTCATCGCCGAACTCCACGTCTAGATTCAGCTCCACCAGAGCTTTGTATAGTGATGAGGTAGGCATTCTGTACTCCGGTGGATCAGGAAGTTCTTTGGCCTGCTGCTGTACGTCTTGTTACTATAGTAGAAATAAATCTCACCTCGATACTGTTCATCGTCGTACTCTACGTCTAAATCCAACTCCACCAGAGCTATGGTGTTCAGCGTGGCGTAGTCGTACTCCGGGTGGATCAGAAACTCCTTCACCTTGCTGGTCCACGTCTTGTTGCCTTCGGGCACGAAATGAACAGAACCTTTGTGTCTAAAAAGGCAGAAAATTGAATAAATAATTAGATAAACAAAAACACAGATTGAGCCAGCCCACAGTAAGTTCGAGTCTTGTGTTGTATACTAACTCAACTGTACTATATTATATTACAAAAACAAATATAGATAAATATCCAAGACCTCAGAACAATTTAAAAAAGATCATTTTCATTCTGACCTGATAACTAAATAAATTAATACATGACATAATCTTAGTCCTTACCAAAATAAGGAAGTTGCTAGTGCAGAAATCCTTTGATTATTTAATATAATCAAAGCAGAAACCATACTTTATAAATTGGTGGGTTTCAACGTGTTGACAGGCCGCCATTGACAAGTATTAAATGCTTGACGTAATTTTCCACAAGTGTTGATAATTTCTGTATGCTAAATAATCTACCTATAGCGGCAATCGTTTTATATGAAACTAGCAGTTCGCCCCGGCTTCGCTCGTGGTCCATATAATTTTTTCTCTCCGTAAAACCCATCCTCGTACTTCAAGGAATATACAAAAAAAAAAAAAAAGAATTAGCGAAATCGGTTCAGCTGCTCTCGAGATTTGTGCTTTATTATAGAAGATGATAGGTGCGTCACCACCGATTTCTCTGTCATTTCAAAATGCGTGTCACATGCCGCCGAACCTCAAAATCAACCTAAAGATTGTAATGATAGGATCAGCAGTGCCATTTTAAAACTGGCGACCGCTCGGGAACATATTCTTGTACATACAAAAAAATCTGGTCTTGTGAAGTCACCTGTTCAAAAAGAAGAAAGACGACGACTCGAAAAGAAGAAGTAGTCGTGTTCAAAAATAGTACTCGGGCCCATCTCGGGCCGTATTCCGCCTATGGCTTATGATCACAAAGCACTGCTGGTAAAAAAAAGGTAAACTAAAACGATTATTCACAAATAAAACAGGCCAGGCAGCTCGTTGCCCCGTGGTAGCGTGCCCAGAAGGCTGGATTACCACGTTCTACGGCAATTGACCAAAATATAAGCCGGTCCTCTGGTCACGAGACAAGTCTATTAATTTCTTAGTGGTGTCATCGAACATATTTATGTGCCGAGGGTCACATAAATACTAAATAAGTACTGCTTAAGTTTGCACGACTTTCCAAAAAAGGAGTATGGTTTTTGAGAATCCAGCTGGCCATTTAATTGAACGTGTCGTTGAACAAACCTGATAGTTTCTTGGGATGCTTTAGACAAGTCATCAGCATTGACCACCACATGCTTCGTGGTAATGAGCACAGCGCCGGTCGCTGCGATTATGAGCTTCTGCTCGGGCTGCTCTGAAACAAAAGTACAGCGTTTTTTTACTCCTAAAAAGGAGTAAATTTTTTTTAATTACTTATTTAAGTTCATATATTAATAATTTTATTAATGACTCGACGGATTTGGACATAGAAAATATCGTTTAAATCTTCAAATCCTTACAAATAAGAAAGGCTAACATTTTGTTGGCAAGACAGTTCAGTTTTTTTTAAACTTGTCTAAGCTGTTTCTCCAAAGACGCGATTTGTGGTGTAGCGTAAGATTCCGTCACTTGACGAGCGTCGATAAGTGTGGGGACTCCTAAAGAGCGTATCCTAGCAGTATGTTTTCTATACGTGTGAATCAGTCATTAAGAGAACTACTGATTACCACCCGGCAGTTTTTGGCGGTAAACAGTTGTTCTCTTATTGACTAATTCTCATAATATTAAACCGTGATTCCAAAAATACTTAAGGTTATTTACTAAGGCTTATATGATTTACATTCTTGAATTTCTTTCTATTTATAAAGTATAAGGAAAAATTATTGGCGTCGCTAGTGTGCCTAGTGTGGGGCCTTAAGACGATACATAAATTTTTCCTGTCCAGCGCTGCACCCATTTTAAATTATTCATTTGATATAAAACGGAGCTTTCATTTAAAATTTTGATCAACTAGGCCCTAGATATGACCTTTAAACTAATTTATGAACATCTGCATACAATTTAAAGTGAGAACTTGAAGCTTTTCTAAGTGTTTTTGGGCAAAAACGGTCACTTTTGGTGAAAATTTTAAGTTAAGCTTCATGTTCACACTTTGAACTGTAAACAATAATTCATAAAATAGTTTGAAGGGTGGATAGGGTCTCCTAGAACAAAATTTTAAAATAGGTTCCGTTTTTACTAAATGATTTATTTAAAATGGGGGCAGCGATCGACCCCGAGAAATTCAAATTGACAAGCTCCGGGGCGCAGCGGTCAACACGCTTGCCTGCGCTGCGACACGGATGGTCCTGGGTTCGATCCCCGATCAGGTCACGATGGAAAATGATCTTTTTGACATCTTGCTTCCTTATACAACTTTAGTAACAACGAAGCCTGCGGGATTTTAGCCGACTGCGTATCACCACAGTACTAGTCGCGTGGAGCCAATGTGAATGGGATAAATGACACTCTTATTCCTTAGACAGAAAAGTTGTTTGACCGGCTAAGGCCTATTCCGCGTCAATAAGTGTGGGGAATCCTTAGATAGATGTAAAATATGAAAAAATATCAGACTTACTTATGGGCACCCTAAGCACCCCTAGCCACGGGAACTCCCCTACCTCCCCGAGGATCCCTTCCTTGAACTTGTCACCATTTTTAGACATGTCACACGTGTCAAAATTATTGATAGTGTCAGAGATAACTGAGGGTAAGGCGCTTAAAATCACCAACACTACTACGCCACTAAAACTGTTGGATGTTAACATCAACATTGTTTTTTTATTTTAATATAAAGTTTGTTTCCGTATGTTTTCTATTGTACGATCTTTAAAAGATTTTCGTAGTTATGCCTCGTACGTTTTTTAATAGTTAGCATTTGGTCTAATCGCTTGCTTCCAATGATAGGTACTTGATTAAAAGCAATTGCCTATAAAATTGGAAATTGGTCGTAAAGTTTTATTAACTTTATAAATTGACTGATTTTCAGAATTATATAAACACGATAGTTTTCCCTTCAGATTTTTATAGAGGCTAATTAATAAAATAGATTTAGGGGTAGAATTACTTCACTTCTTTAGTAAAATTATAAAATCGAAACATTTATTTTTAGATGTATATAATTTAGTCATAATTTTTCGCATGTTGTGCGGGCTTAATGAACCTATGGACATTGAGATGACGGTAAATTCATCTTGGCTAAGCAGTGAATAAAAAGGTGAAATATTGATCGGTTTGGACTCTTTGAGGGGTGATTCAGCCCGTCAATTTGAACAACTTTTCCTATGGACCGACGCTGGTAACTCATTTTCGCTCGATAACCGGTCAGGTCAAGATAAAATGATTTTTTTCAGATTGACCTGGGTCTTGGATGTTTATCTATATAATATAGAGATGTGTCGATCAGACTTTGGCCGACTAGCCGATAGCCGATTAATCGGTTGTAAAGAGGCCGATTAATCGGCCTACTAATCAGCCAAGCCGATCATTGATTCGTGAGTTGTCGTCGTTGACTCGCGCCAATCGCACGGGCCACCGCCGCTGCTTGTGTGCAAGTTCAGGGCTAACATGCGCGCCACGACATATCTCTTAGACGACATGACATATCTTGTCGAATTCGACAATTATGTCGAATACCCTAACATGCGCGCCATAAAAGAGAAGTATCTCGTCGTGACTTGGCTATCACTTCTCGAAACGTCAAGTTTTATTTTAAAATTGCAACACCGATATTCAGTGTGTTTTTTACAGCGTAACCATGGTTACCAAGGCGCGGAAAATAATAATGAAAAGATTTTTTTTAAACAAGAATAAAGATAAAGATGAAACTATTGTTAAATCTTACAATTATGATATCAAATGTCGTTGTAAGATGGCGGACATGACTTTTCATGAAAATTGACATGGGTGTAGTTATATGCGTTTTTCAGGATATAGATTTCAAAAATGACGTCAGTTATGAAGCCAAGATGGCGGAAGCGATTTTTTGTGACAAATTATCATGGGTGTCATTATATAGGTGTTTTTTGGGGTGTAGATTTCGAAAATGACGTCAATTTTAAAATCCAAGATGGCGGACACGACTTTTTATAAAATATCGACATGGGTATCGTTATGTGGGTTTTTAGGGATGTAGATTTTGAAAATGACGTCAGTTTTGGAATCCAAAACGAAGGACGTGACTTTTTCATTAAAAATCGACATGTGTATCGTTTTATGGGGTTTTCGAAGTGAAGTTCGTTTTAGATTTCAAAACCGACGTCATTTTCGAAATCTACGCCCCGGAAAACCAACAAGATGACAACCATGACAATTTTTCATGAGAATTCGCGTCCGCCATCTTGGATTTCAAAACTGACGTTATTTTCGAAATCTTCACCCTGGAAAACACAATTCCAGAAATGATGTAACTTTGGTAATCAATGTGTGTATCAATGCACCCTTTAAGCCTTTAAAAAGGTTTGAATAATATTCAAATTCAGTTCGGCCTAGGCCAAACTAGTTCATCCTGAAATAGGGTTTTGCCTGAAACATATAGATTATAGGTATCCAAAAAAAATACGAATACCTCAGTCTTTCATTTGAGCAGTTTGAACATTTTTGCAGGCACAAATTCGAGTGTTATATTTTCTCGTCGTTTGTCGTCGAAGAAAAATTCGACGACAATCTTATCGAATCCAAATGTAAAAAATCGATAAAATTTGAAGTGCATGTTAGAGACCGTCGACATAATGTCGTCAAGTCGTGGTCAAGTCTTCATTTGACAAAAGGACATGATTTAAGTGTGCTGCCATGTTACCGACTGTCGACATATAGAGATATGTCGTCACAAATCGAGAAAATGCCGCGACAAAATTTTGTCGTGGCGCGCATGTTAGCCCTGCTGGAGTGCTATTTTTGAACGCGGGACACTCGGCTTCGAACGATTTTCCCATACGAAAATCATTCGAAGACGAGTGTCCCGCGTTCAAAAATAGTACCCCTGACATGTTTTGTTTACTTTGCAGTAGGTATAACTTATTTTTTCGTTTTGCGCGGTGTAAAAACAGTGAATATATAGTATAGCAAGTGGAAGTATCTAATCTAATACAAATAATAATCATGTCGAAAAGGAAATCACGTGTTTGGATGTTTTTTGACGAAGTGGACGATGATTCCCGAAAACTTACGTTTTGAAATGAAATTAATGTTTATTTGCTAGGGTCTTCATATAAATTCCCGCCTTTCACAGTAGGCATGCAAAAAATTATATTTGGGAAGGCAAAAAAAAAATAGAGTACAAATTATATTATGAGATTAGATACAAAACATAACACAAATTTACTACACATCAAAATAAATACAATTCTAAGATGTCAAATATTCATTTATGTCATAATAGCATTTGTCAATTAACCATTTATTCAATCTATGTTTAAAATGTTTAAAAGTATTAGTTTATTATAAATTTTTATCGACATGAGGTAACAATTTTTAGGGTTCAGTAGTAAACTAGGAACCCTTATAGTTTCGCCATGTCTGTCTGTCTGTCTGTCCGTCCACGGTTTTAGTCAGAAACTAAAAGTACTAGAAAGTTGTAATTTGGTAAAGGTATGTATATTAATCATGGCAAAAAAGTGGTAGAAAAAAAATCTTGAAAAAAAATTTTTTTTAGAGTAGCTCCCATACAAGTAAAGTGGGGGAGTAATTTTGTTTTCTCTATTTACCCATCGTGTGGGGTATCGTTAAATAGGTTTTTAAAAAACATTGTGAGGTTTAGAACATCATTTTTCGATTTAGGGATCCGTTTTCGAAATATTTGGCAAATTTTTGTTAGAGGTAAGTGTCCCGTCCCCCCTCTATCTGCTAAACGGGTATATATGGATACGTGAAAAAAATTACAGCAGTAGCATATATACCGAAGTTGAAAGGAAAACTATCAGAGCTGAGTACTAAGTACAAACTAAAAAGTTATAGGCAATCAACTTATAAAATGTACGCAAAAATGTAAAATTTCATACAATTTTCATTGTTCGATGTTTTTTGTCGTTAAAATGTGAGGGGCGAGTGTGAACAGTGTGAACGCAAAGCTATCATTTGCAACTACGGAACCCTACACTGCGCGTGGCCCGACACGCACTTGGCCGGTTTTATTATATATTGTGCCTTTACACGACGGATTTAACAAAAGCGTAATCTTTTGGTCTTTACGGTTTTGAGTTGAAAGAACATTGTGTATTACGGGTGATTATAGAAAGAAATTAATGACTATTAAATTTGAAAGAGACTGATTACTTTAATAAATAAATATTTCTAATCGAACATCAGACTTTTATTTAGTAAAACCAACATAGACCTTTTTTTAAGATTTGAGACCGGATAGTCATCTGTTTTGGGGCTAGCTCAATCTGTGTGCGTATATACCTATTTTTATTTATTAAAAAAAAAAACTTGATGTAGTATCTTCGTTCAGTCCGTGGTTGTAGTAAAATTCTGCAAATAAAATGTAACGTCCAAACATAGCATTAACATTTTTAGTCAGGCTGTGGGGTAGCAGACAAACAGACAGGCCCACACGCCATACATATGCAGCGCGCTGAGTTACGCGCGATTGTTTCGCCGCCACACTTTTTGCTAATTACGGACAGAGCGAGTTTTCTGACACTTTTGTTCATAAAATAACGATAAGACAGAATTGGCTGTGTAAATAAACGTCAAGCCTTTTGAATAAAAATAAGTCAATATAAAAATTTGTCTATTAGCTAAAAAATTTGAAATTACCTTGAATAGTCTTGGGCTTACATAATTTATGTGTAAATGGAGATTTAGTTGTGGTAGAGCCACGCTACCGGCGAAAATCACTTTTACTAGTAGTATGTATTGGCCGTCTCGTCTGAGGCAGTGCCGAACTCTCACAGAAAAATTACTTTTGAGTTGTAGCTTTACCGCTTCTATGCTTCGTTTGGTGAGTAACAGAGCCGGATAGGCCCACATAAGTTTTCAATAATTGCCTATCGACAACTGCAACACCAGGGGTGTGACAAAAGCGTTGCCAGCCTTTTAATTTGAGGATGGGCCTTCACCTCTCTCATTCAACGAACGAAGCATAGAAGCGGTAATGTGTCTGCTCGATCGTCTTTTTTTCTATGAGAGTATGGTTCTTCCCCGGACGAGCCGAACCATTCATGCTACAAGCAAAAGTAAATTTCGCCGATAGCGTGGCCCTACTACAACTAAGAATACACGTGAGATGTTAAGATTATGTGAACGAGAGTTATACTTCTGTCTCTTCTTTATGTTCAGCAAAGAATAATCTCATTTAGTTCACGTCAATTTTTTATGTTGATTTGGGAAAGTAATTTGCTTTTTACAGACTACCTGTCAAAATTACGAACGAATTTTGTGGCGACAGGCTCAGTGGAAAAGACATTTAATTTTTTACTAAAAAGAAAAGAAATAATCATATCATAGCTATTAATTTAAGAATAATTAGGGTAGTAAACAGATAGAAGACGCAACCGTGTTAACAACATTTTTAGGGGACAATCGTAACGAAACACAATGCAAATACTGTTTAAATCGAAATTCACACGCTTTTAATTGATTAATTAGTATATACTTACGCTGCACACGTGTATCGTTATTAGTTGGACTCATTCGTGTCTTTCTCCGTGCGCGGTCCTTATTATTCCTAGGTTCATAGTTATATGCTACTTCTTCTTCTATCGAGTCGTAGAATGGCAATATTTTGCCATTCTACGACTTCTAAATATGTTTCTAAATATGTTATTATGTGTCATATTTAATATAACATATTAAATATGTTTTAACCAGCGCTTTCCAACTATGATTGACCGTTTGTTGCCTCATTGAGTGCACTTGCATAGTGCAAGAAATTTGGTTTTCTGGGCACACCATAAGGTGCTCACCTCTTGGTGTGCCTCCGTGCTAACTGCCTCCGTGGTCCAGTGGTTAAGGCGTTCGCCTTGTTTGAGCCGGGGGTCGTGGGTTCGATTCCCACGGGAAGCATACTTTGTTAAGTTGTTTCCAGTTTGGTTAGGACACTGCAGGCATGAACCACCTGATTGTCTGATAAGAAAGATGATTCCGTACTTCGGAAGGCACGTTAAGCCGGTGGTCCCGGCTGCCATCTGGTAGTCGTTAAAGGAACCACGTCAGAGGCCGAGAGGCGGTTCCGCAGAACTCTGACACCAGGGTGTGCATGGTCGACTGACCGTGTCACCTACACGAAATGATGATGACCTTTTGGTGTGCCCAGAAAACCTGGATATCAACGCTGTCGCACTCATTATGCCACTTAGATCACAATTGATCACATCCTTCAATCCAGCTTCGCAGACTGACCCCAATGAGACAGCGATAAGGCACATGGTAACTGCATTGTTCTGATCACTCAAATCCTCTGACTACTCTGGCTAATATATTGCTGTGGTAGTACAGAGAGGGTCGTGCTCCTGCAGTGGAGACTAAAAAAGACCATCCATCAGGTCTTTTTGCTGCTGAACTGCATTGTTACCGAAATATAAGACAAACCCCCGCTTAGACTCTAGTGATCATTTCTTTTTTATTTCTTTTATAAATATATACGGACAAATCACACAGATTGAATTAGCCCCAAAGTAAGTTCGAGATATGTGTTATGCGATACTAACTCAACGATACTATATTTTATAATAGATACATATATAGATAAACATCCAAGACCCAGGTCAATCTGAAAAAGATCATTTTCCATCTTGACCTGACCGGGAATCGAACCCGGGACCTCCGTGTCACAGGCAGGTGTGTTGACCGCTGCGCCACGGAGCTCGTCATAGTAGTAATCTATGAAAGATGAGAAGAGAAATAAGTCGTGGTTACGATCACGATGGAATTAATTTCAACTTTATCGACATTTTTTATGTTCGAGACAAAAAAAGACCTGGTGATGATGAAGATGATATTAAACCTCCAGATTTGAAGCACCTGTTGCGTAGGGAGCAACCTGAAGAATGCTCAAATGGAAAACATAGTTTCCTATAGTATTTTGGTTTTGTTGCCTTCTAAACGTAAGTGAAATCCAATTAGTATGCAGTTTTATTCTAGGTCATTCTAGGGCAGTTCTAGTCTTCCCAGGAAAAAATAATTTATAAAGAAACTCAACTGAAAAAATAAAATTACTGCACTCTACTCTTTTTAGTTTTTACCTTATTTCACTACTATGTGGATTTCGATTATTATTTACGGATGTATTTAAACTACTGCAATTTAACTTTCATACAGTTATTGTTTCAGATAACCTGCATTCTAATAACATTGTAAGCCATAGTATAAACCAGATGAATAAAATTAAACGTTATCGCAATAAAATAAGAATCAAAACAATTTGCACTCTGCAAAGGATATAGAGTATTATGAGAACATCTTATCTGCACTTGAACAGATCGATCATCTCAACCGTTATCAAAATTAAGATAATCCAGCCGATTTCAGAACAACAAACAGTGTAAACTTGGCTTTGGATTATGTAGCATTTCCAATTTTCCCGGGTAATCCATATGGAAATGTTTTAAGGTTAGTTTCTCGCGCAATCCCGAACGAAACGATGTTTTTAAATAAAAAGGAGTTGTGTTTCTTGTTTGTATTTGTGTTTATTCTGCTGCTGGTGCTAATATATTTGACTATTTGTGACATGGTCATGGCGCGGTACGTCTTCAAGGTCTTCAGTGAGTATTCTTTGTAATTTTACGCAATTGCTTTTAAAAGATTATGGTTTCATGAGTCATGTGCTGTTCTTTCTAGAGTCAAAAAGACATTTGGTATCCAGTGCTATCGTTTATTTAACACTAGCAGCCGTACCCGTTTTAGAGTGTATTGCGAACAGACAGACGGACAGACGCGGCGGAGAACTTTGTTTACTATATAGTAATAGGGACTATCTGTTTCCCGCGACTTCGTCCACGTGAGTTTATTCTAAACCGGGGATGTTATGGCACGGGAGTGAGTTTGTTAGTGACGATGATTTTGATGGTGGCGTCAGTGATTTGCTGTTTCGTTGACGGATGCTTCTATCATGTGGTCCCAACGCCTTAATCGTACGATTTGTTCTCAGAAACTCACATAGATGGCGTCACACATCTAGAATCGAGTAGCAAGCAACTCTCTTGCGCCGAACATTCGCCTACTTTTCGCCACCTTAATTTGGTCTAATATTTTTATGAGGTGGGCAGTCTATTACGTTAGTATTTTATTGTTTTTGCTTCTATTCATGTCGTAAGTCCTTTTGTGTGATTTTCGTATCATCATCATCGGCATCGCAGCCTTTTTTTATTGGTTCCTGATATAGGCCCCCTTCGTTTACGTTACCAAAGACAATATAATACTATCGTACAGAGTGCCAACCTCATACAAAAATATTGGACCAAATTAAGGCCTGCAAATAACGACGGTGCTGTAATTGTTTTCCACTCGTCACTAGATGGCGTGAGTCCACGATAGCCTAAACTTGCTACAACTGAGAAATAATTTATAAATTATTGTTTGCCAAAAGTATTGTTTAAATTTTAAGTAAGATATATTTTGTGAATAATGCTTTCATTTTATCATTGTATGGTAGTAAGCTACAAAGTTTTGAGTATGACGCTACCAGTAGTATTAACTTTATAACGTGCAACCAGCAGAAAAATAGTACGATTTAGAAGTTGGGACCATATGACGCCACACTCTTATTCAGTCAGCACATTTCATCGCTAATGAATCGTATGAATTAGAAGTCTCACCACTTGAATATGCATAGTTTTATTCTAATGAAACTCGACTTTAGTTTAGTTATTTTATTCTGAAAGTAAAACCAGTAATAAAGGAGTAAGATGGCCCACCTGATATTAATTATTAATCATCAGGGTGACTTACACTCATACCCGGATATTACGACATATTTCGTTTCCAAGTAACGTCACTGATCGCATTTCAATGGCGAATCGTATTTTTATCACGAGTATGTCTTTATTGTTCCGCGCGCCGATACTAAAGATAAAGTAATTAAATAATCATATAGTATCGAACTGAAAACATACCAACACACATTCTAATCAAATTATATGTTTGACAATTCTAAATAGAGTAATAAATTTCAGTGAAACATATTCTATATAAATAAAAAAAATAGTAGATATATAATTTTGTATATAAAATGGACAATCTCGTAGTGCATACCCTGTGGTTTGTCGGGTTGGTGTTGTTCTTGGTGCTCACTAACGTGACGTTTTGTGTCCTGAGTGGCTGCTGCGCAAGGATATGCGGTAAGTGGTTCTTTCTTCTTCTCAGCAGTAGTCTTTCCGAAACGCTAGTAGTTTTTTGATTATGCAAATATAAAAAAAAATCGAGGCAACAAATCCAAAAAGTGATACATGAGATCCAAAATTTGAATTAAAACTATTCATTTCATTTAAAGTAAATAAATATAATAAAAAATATAAATACGTCACGTATAAACACGTCAATGTGTGAGTTGACTACCAGAGTTTTATATACAGCGGCAAATGTATACTAATGATTCGTTTGTATTCGCCTACTCAACGTAAACTAGTATTGAAACGCATTGCTTGCGTCTATATATCCGAATGCATACAAACTGAATCTTTCTAAAAATAGAGTGCATTGGCTTCTTCTGGGTAAGCTCACTCCATCTTAGGTCATACTCATACCTCTAAGCTACATGATAGGCTAGAGGTCCATTGCATTGGCCCATGCATATTTTTAAAAATACCTGTCTAAAACTGTGTAAAAAATAACAAACCCGGCTGGAGTTTGTTATTTTTTGCAAAAATGTTGCCTTTTACCCGTTTATCAAGAAAGTGTTATGTTATTTTTTTATATTTACCAATATACAAATTCATACCTATGCTATCATTGTTATTGAGATTCTCCACTAATTTTTTTTCATTTTCAAGGAAATTTTTTCAAAACTAATATTTACGAAGTTCCATAATCATGGCGATCGGTGAATAAACCAGTTGTTAAAACTCGTGATTTTTGTTTATAACCATTGTTGCAGGACAGCTGATAACAATATTTTCAAAGCCACGGCAGTGCTCTTGGCAAGTTTAAAATGTAATAATAAGAATGGATTTGGTTTTATCACTTGATCTGTTGTTGTTTGACAAAAGATCCATATCACACTTAAAGTACAAAATATATAAAATTAAAATTACTTTCACATAAATCATATCACAGAATTTATACTGGCATAATAGTGGACTCTGGGCTCAGACGCATCACAGCTAAACGTGTAACCGGGAAAAACGCTCGGATGAAGAAGAAGAACAATCTTTAGATCTAGCTTAAAGAAAAAATATTTGACATAATATTTTCAATGTATAATAAATAAATAAATATATACATATCACACAAATTATATACAATTATATTACATATCATACAGACATATCATTCAAATTGAGCTAGCCCTACAGTAAGTTGTGAACTTGTGTCGCAGGATACTAACTCAACGATACTATATTTTATAATATATACTTATATAGATAAACATCCAAGACCCAGGTCAATATGAAAAAGATCTTTTTCCATCTTGACCTGACCGGGGATCGAACCCGGGATCCCCGTGTCGTAGCGTGTTGACCGCTGCAATGTATGCAAAATGTATTACTGACACGACGTTCCTCATACTAAAAGTAAAATCTATTAGCGCAACATTTAATATTTCCAAGGTGTAGATATAGAATATTTATCCAAAACAAACCAAGAAGTTTATGTTTCTGCCGAGTTCTGCTTGAAAAAACGTCCTAGCTCTGAATTTTACGGCGTTATAATACGAAACTTGCCACGTTTTTTATCATCATGTTTTATTGGATAAAGTTTTTAGTTTCAAAGAAGACCGCGTGACTCCACAAGGCCTCACTCTAGCAGATTTCATTACAAAAGATTTAACATTTCACAGTGTAGAAATTATTTTACGATAGTCTATGGTATTTGAAAAATGAATAATTATTAATTTACTTTTTTAATTTTTAAGTCTTGTTAATGTATGATAGTGTTCTATTAAAAGTTTAATTGTATATTTTATTCGTTTTAGTATGGACTTGGTGTATTTGTTAGTTTTTATTTATTTCAGTGTGATCTTGGTGTTCAGATACATTTTAAAGAAATGTGTTGGTCAATGGAGTAAGTACCTAATTATAATAATAATTCGTTTATTTGCATGGAATACAGGTATTACAGCTGTTCAGGTTATAACAAGTGTTTCAGCCGTATTCTACCGTATAAGGTGTACAAAATGGTTATATTAATTAAAACTAATACCTACTTATTTAATATACCTACGACAAATGCCAATTTTAAAATTCAAATTAATTTAAATTTCTTGTATTTAGAAAGTCTATTATAATAATATATACGATAAATATTATTCTGACTCAACAATTCGTGCAACTCCGTTTTAAATTTATATTATTAGTACTTACAAGAACTGAATAGCTCAAATTTATTACGGTCGAGAGTAGGGTTAAACCATAAATGCAATGTTTTCTACTCATTATTAATAAATAATTAATAAAAAATAATGATAAATATACGGACGAATCAAACAAATTTGAGCTAGCCCCACAGTAAGTTGTGTACTTGTGACGTAGGATACTAACGCACTGATGCTATTTTGTAATAGATACCCATATAGATAAACATGCAAGACCCAGGCCAATGTGTAAAATATCATTTTCCATCATGACCTGGCTGGGGTTCGAACCCGGGTCTGCAGGCGTGCTAACTACAGCAACACAGCGGCTGTCCAAATTATTAGTATTCATAAATATTGGTAGATAAATTGTATATTGTAAAAGAGTTTGAAATGACATGTACGAGTATATATCTGTTTTTATAGCGATCACTAATGATAAAAGCGATTAAGTGTTTATTATTTAATATGTTCACCTTTAATTTAGTTTATTTGTGCCTGCTTCGAAGGAAGCACGATGGCTTTATTTCTTTTCGCGCTTTTAGTGTTGATATTCGTGGTCGCCTTAGTGCTGAAGTGTTGTGCTATTATATTGTTTGGTAAGTCTTTCTTAATTCATTTTCATGAACCTTTCTTTTCGCTTTTCGGCAATCTGTGGGAGTGATTTCGTGGATAAATACATACTATAACGTTTTTTCCCTTGCGGGGTAAACAGATCCCAGGTCTTTAAAACCTACAGGCCACGTTAAGCATGTTGGTGGGTATATCATTGAAACTAACGTGAGAAAAATACATTATGTTTGAAAACAGGTCACTCTCATGCTACTTTGTCGGGATTGCCGACTATAGTTTCGGGCTCATCAGGAGTACATTTTCAAGGCGAGATTGGGATGCGCGACGCCGATGTATCCCGGGCCCTTTCTGTAAGTAATTACAGTACAGTAAGGGCTCGGGATACTTCGGTTCATATTGGTGGGCTTGTAGGTGCTATGGGTTGCTAGCCGCATCGCCTACTAACATGATTCCTCACGCCCATGCCCTCGATCGGCTTTTACGACCTACGAGGGAAAGAAGCAGCAGGTACTTTCTACGTTTTTACTTTTCTCCCAGACCAGCATGCGTGGAATGGGACGGAAGTATGTGATATGATAATGACCAGTGGGCATTCCGAAACGCTAGTAGTTTTACGATTTTCCATATTAAAAATTAAAAATAATAAGATAAAAAAATTTGATGTTTAAAAAGAGATACATTTATCTAATTTTGAATAAAAATCTTTGACTTCAACTTTGACTGACAGAGAGTACCAACCAATACAAAAACCATAGTGAGATAGTGAGATGCTTCACGTCTTAAACGTCTTACAGACATGGTCGTTCTGAGATATAGTCTTTCCAGTGATAAGCAATTATGTAGTCTTAGTTATAATGATACTAACCCCGAATCGAACCCCTGCTGACTCGTTTTTTTAGTGGGTGTAAGTGTTCAACACAAGTGTCAAATTTTCTATTCTATTCTATTTTTTGTTTTATGGCTTCCACCGAGGTTTCAGTGTTTCTGCTAAAATCTAGTTTAAAGAGATACAAATTTATTCGGCTTATTGTGCCCTTGCCATCATAGCCGTGTCTAGTATTCTGTAGCTTTTAAACATTAATCTATCATCATCATCATCGTGAGGTTTTCGCGGTCTACTGCTGGACAAAAGCCTCCCTTGTCTACATCTATGTCCCTTGCTATAGTGAGCCAGTTCTTTTCGGTAATGGTCTTAATATCGTCGACCCACCTAGTCGCTGAAAGTGCCACACTTCGTTTGCCATTTCTAGGATACCACTCGGTGACAGCCTTACTCCACCTCCCATTGTTCCTTCTAGCCAGATCAAATCCATTTTAAATTCGGAAGCCTTGAGAGCACGTCTTGAATTTCGTTCCATGTAGGATCTCCGTGTTGCGTTAATAAGCTTTGTTTAGCTTGTGTTTCCTTAGTCGCCTTTTACGACATCCACGGGATGACATGGAGTGGTCCTATTCTACTCTGCCGGGAACCACACGGCGAAAACATAGGTGTGATAAGTATATTCCGTTGATATTAATACCTACGGAATCCCATTCTAGATTTTAAATGTATCTTTTTGAACGGCAGTAAATAATTTCGGTGAGATGGTATCTCCTTGCTGCACTCCTCTGTTAATGTATATAATGGGATTTGTTTTGAAATGTAGACGCGCGTACTTGCATTGTTTTTGAATCATAAATTTCCTTCAGCAGATCCACATATGTGCATCCACGCAGCAATGAAGAGAGTTAAATGCGGCCCAGAGGTACTATTGTTGAACGTGAGACCAAACTTCTTCGAATGATTTTTGTGTTTGCGAACGGTGAAATTTAAAAAACAACACCCTCTTTCTGGTTCTGGGTCAATTGGGTAAAAATATCACTATCTATTCGCATAGCGGCGTTACTGATAAACGATCCGATATATACTTAATGTTTTCTTCGGAGGTTTAGTGTACCTATACTTAGTGCGGAGAATGGACGGTACTCCTCTGTTGGTGTTTGTGCTTTTCATAGTGACGAGCTTTACCGCCCTTGGGTTGAGGTGCTGTGGAATTAGATTTTTCAGTAAGTGTTCTTTTTTTAACCTTAAACCCTTAAACCTTCCTTCTTCCTTCTGTGTCTTTATTATTAGCCTTTATTTGAAGTTTGACCCATAGTTAAATTTATATATCTACCATGCTGTCAGATTCTTGTTAATATTGATTAATTTGTGATCTCTTCTTTGATGAGTACTTCTTTCATGTGGATTTTCGATAATTAATGTAAAGTAACACTTAATTTTTTTTATTCTCGGCACTGTACGTATCTATATCGGTAATTTGAGTTTCCCGTGACCACAGGGCTGGCCTATACCTTATTTAAAAGAGCAGCACAAAGGTCATACTCATTGGACCCACCCAGTATCGTTCCAGCACTACGAGTATCTAGTAGCTCGGTGTCCTCTCGTTGTCGATGGGTGGTCCATCAATTAACCTTTTTAGGATTCCGAAGTAAACTAGGAACCCTTATAGTTTCGCCATGTCTATCTGTCTGTCTGTCTGTCTGTCCGTCCGCGCTTTTTCTCAGAGACTATAAGTAGGTATATTAATCATGCCAATAAAGTGGTAAGAAAAATTTTTTTTAGTGTAGCTCCCATACAAGTAAAGAGGGAGTAATATTTTTTTTCCATACAATCCCATCGTTTTGGGTATTGTTAAATAGGCCTTTTAAAATATTGTGAGATCCGAGTTATTTAGGGATCCGTTTCCGAAATATTTGATTTTCAAGTGCAAATTTTTATTAGAGGTAAGTGTCCCCCCCCTCTATCTGCTAAACGGTTATATTTTATATGGATACGTGAAAAAAATTATAGCAGTAGTACATACCTATAACAAAGTTGAAAGGAAAACTATCAGAGCTGAGTACTAAATGCAAACTAAAGAGTTTAAAACTATATTACTATTATATTGTTTATATCTATATGCATACACATTAGTAGTTACTATCATTCGCCTACGGGTCGCTTAACATGACCTTTGGAAAATAAAATCGGATATTTATATGATTTTCGCCAATTCTCTTAATTTGTCATTCGCGTATTATATACGTTAAAACTTATTTTACAAAGGAATTAAAAATGTAGGTATCTATTTTCAATTTTATAAAATTGAGATTGATTGATTAGGCCTTATGTTCTTAAGGGCTTAGATACATGAGCTCTAGCCATCACCCATAACCTTATTATTTTACTTCTTAATCAGATTAAATTTAAATAATCTAAATCTGTACTTTACTGGTCTAGTATTTGAAGTATTTTTTGCATTACTTTAGATTATTTTGCATATGATTAATCAAGAGAATTGTGACCACTTTAGGCGTTATTCAACAATTTTCTTAATTTATAATACAGTTATGTTATGGCCGTGTGGTTCTCGGCAGAGTACAATATTACCACTCCAAGTCTCCCCGTGGATGTCATAGAAGTCGACCAAGGAAACACAAGATAAACAAAGCTATAAACATCAAAGGGACCTGTCCAACCCGTCTGGCCAGCGTGGAGAGTGTAGACCAAATCCTCTGACTGCTCTGGCTAATATTTGGCTCTGGTGGTACAGAGCGGGTCGTGCTCCTGCAGTGGAAACTAAAAAAGACCTGATGATGATGATGATGAATGATGGCTTCAATACACTCATTTAGTTCCCTTGAATATTCCGAAAAAGAAACAATTTGCATTACATACATCACCACGAGGTTCAATGGTGCATAAAAGATACTGTATTCTATTTTCATACGATTATCTCTTTGTTGTTTCCAAATTACCCTGATAATCCCAGATAAAGTACTGATGAATCAATTATAAGATAATTTTCCCCTTTGAACTGAAAACTACCGATTCACGTGTTGACGTGTCAAAAAGATTAGGAAATAAGGACTTCGAAATAAATATTGCGCAATTTGGAATGAAAAGAGCTGCTAGAAGTTACGTTACAAAACCGACAGGTTTTGGGTTCAAATCTCACTCTGATTATTCGGACCTAGGCTTGGCTTAATTGGGCTTGGTGTCACAGCGTGTACCGTGCGCGTATAAAGAGATTGCCCCTCGCCTGATCGCCGTCGCTCGTGACAAGAAGGCTGGCTGTTTTTTCGCGCAAAGGATAAGCGTCGCAATCCAGCGTGGCAATGCAGCCAGCGTCCTTGCCAACATGCCACATGGGCATGAATTTTTAGATTTATAAGTTTATTTTATTATGTAGTAGTAGTAGTTTAGTATATTCGTTTTTATTAGGGTTCCGTAGTAAACTAGGAACCCTTATAGTTTCGCCATGTCTGTCTGTCTGTCTGTCTGTCTGTCTGTCTGTCTGTCCGTCCGCGGTTTTACTCAGAGACTATAAGTACTAGAAAGCTGTAATTTGGTATGAGTGTGTATATTAATCATGGCAAAAAAGTCGTAGAATAAAATCTTGAAAAAATTTTTTTTTTGGGTAGCATACAAGTAAAGTTGAGGAGTATTTTTTTTTTCTCTATTTACCCATCGTGTGGGGTATCGTTAAAAAGGTCTTTAAAAAATATTGTGAGGTTGAGAACACCATTTTTCGATTTAGGGATCCGTTTCCGAAATATTTGGTTTTAAAGTGCAAATTTTTGTTAGAGGTACGTGTCCCCCCCCCCCCTCTATCTGCTAAACGGTTATATATGGATACGGGAAAAAAATTACAGCAGTAGAATATATACTGAAGTTGAAAGGAAAACTATCAGAGCTGGGTATTAAGTGCAAACTAAAAAGTTAGAGGCAACCAACTTATAAAATGTACTGGAAAATGTAAAATTTCATACAAGCTTCATTGTTAGATGTTTTTAATCGTTAAACTGTGAGGTGCGAGTGTAAACAGTGTGAACTCAAAGTTTTCATTCGCAACTACGGAACCCTATACTGCGCGTGGCCCGACACGCACTTGGCCGGTTTTTTTATAGGCAGTATAAGTTTTTTTTATTTATCACATGTATATACCATTAAAACTTATTTTACGGCAGTATTATTTTCACGTCGCAAAAGTCGAGAATGATCCAAGTGGTCAGGGGTGAAATCTTCAACCGCCTCTGCGGTGGTGGCAAATATAACATCGGGTATGCGCGCCTGGCCTCCCAAGTTGCTACTTTCTCATCATCAGTCCATCTGAGCAAGGGGCATCTCAAATACCTTTTTTCTTTATTAAAAATCTTTATTCTACAAATATATTAAAATAATCATAACAAAACTACATTTAGAAGCCGTACAACGGTGGACTTCCAGTTGTTTTGTTTATTATGTTCACCAACAGGTTACATGAACAAAGCTGAGCTAGGTAAAATTAAAGTAAATATTTAATCAATTATTAATATTATGTCATCAATTGATATCGTTTCATATTTATGGCTTATATTACTTATGCATGTATTATAAATATGTATGTATATTTTAGTTTGCTTGTGCATCTTGCGGCGCGTTGGTATCGCTGTGCGCGTACTTGCGCCCTGCCTCAGGTGGTAACTGAAAATCAGTGTTTTGCTCCTCGAGTATCATGCACTGAGTTACTACCTATTTGTAGCACTGTGTCATACACTTGCAGTCTAAACCTTCATGTCATATCATTCATTATATGTACCATTTGTAATCTGTATACATTGTATGTGTGTTACTTGTATAAATCTATTTCTATTCTATTCTATTCAATCAGACAAATATGTTTTGTCTGACTTTGGGTTATTACGGAGCCGTGTTTCCTCTGCTATATTGCCATATGCTGGATGCTAAAAGCCAACATGTTTCTGTTAGATTTCACTTCTTAGTTTAATCATATTAGTGGCAACCATTTTCAAAGTATCAATATCTGTTACACGCCTCCTTAATCAGACGAGAATGTTTTGTCTGAGTTGGGTTATTACCAAGCCCGGTGTCGCTCTGCCATATGCTGGATGCTAAATGCCAACATGTTTCTATTAGTTACCACTTCCTAGTAGAATTATTTCTATGTCCAGTCAATCAACCAGTTTGACAAAGGATAAAATTAACTACAATTGGAAGGTAGAAGTTTAGGGTCAGGTAAGGTACAGAACACCAAATGTAACTAAACTAATCTAACTTAATATATAAACTGATTATGAATATATATATACATATATACTTGTCGATAACATACATACATATTATATACTCAATGAATATCAAGATTCTCAGGATTCTGCACCTTTATCCCATTCCAACAAACTCCTACCTTTCTCTCATTCAAAAAAGGTTTCGATTGTCGCTTATGCGAGCGTAGTTTATTTAGCTTATCTCAATAAGCTCAATAAATCACGCTCACCAACACGTATGCCAAGCGTGGTGAGTATGGCAATAATGATGAATTGGCCCCCATGATGAAAATACTTGGGAGAGGTCTATGTGTATCTTCACAGTTGAAGACCTCAATGAAGCCAACGACAGGGCGATTAGCGTGGCCAAATATTGGTCAAAAGATATTTAAAAAAATCTATTTTAACTCGACAACAAGAAGAAGTGATAGGAAGTTTTACTCTTTCAATACCTTACCGGTGCTATAATCTATTTTTTGGTAATATTTCCGCGACCAGTTACGCCCAACCTACACCTAAAAATGAAATGAAGTAATTTACTTTCGTAAAACATGGTTAAAGATGTGATAAATAAGAACAAGGTCCACATCCTATTACTCATTAAATAGGTAATTTACTAATGTTAGTTCGAAACAATTCTTGCGGTTTATCAGTTCAGTAATTGAATAATGAAGAAGTAACAGAATAAAGACAGCCAGACAGACCGACGACAGATTACTCTCACATTTATAATATCTAGTAGCACTCAGCGGCACCCGGAAATGTACCTATTATACTTATAAACGTTCTCATGGATCATTCTATCTACTGCTGAAAACTGCATTAGAATCCTTTATATGGGATTTTATTTTGCAGTCATAATGCTATTTTACCTTATTTATTAAATAAAGAAAATAAGAAATGGTGAAAAAATTCCACGCGGGCAGGACTTGAACCTGCGTCTAGATCTCAGTACGATCTATGCGTTACCAATTACGCCACCGCGCTTCAATTTTCTTTATTTAATAAATAAGGTAAAATAGCATTGTGAATGCAAAATAAAATCCCATATAAAGTATTGTATGGCTTCCTACACATTAGTTGATTTCCAAATTCATTGCAAAATGAGTTGAAATCAAATACCGCACTTGTAAAAGTGGGGTAGTTGTGTTGGGTGACGCAAGCCTAGATGCGTGTAAGAGGAATGGGATATGGTGGAGAAATTTGGCGCCGAGGCTTGAAGCGCGGTGGCGTAATTGGTAACGCATAGATCGTACTGAGATCTAGACGCAGGTTCAAGTCCTGCCCGCGTGGAATTTTTTCACCATTTCTTATTTTCCTTATGCATTAGAATCCTTTGAACAATTTAAAATATCTATGCTAACAGTCAGCGGAAGCGACTTGGGATAAGGATCACTAGATTTCTTGTTATGAAAAAAATAAAAAGCAAAGTAGTTTTTATGTCGCTTCTCTATCTGTAGATGGCGTAGCGGTCACTCGTAGCATTATATTGTCTTTGCTCGTAGTTATTTCCGATTATCAGCAATTATCAGCCTGATAGCTATATCGGAGGCAAATTACTTGTTGTTGTCAGTAAAATGGAAGGTCTGTTAGCCGTCGGCGTGGTTCTCTTGTGTGTCAGCTATATGGTCATTTGTGTGGGCTTCAGGTGTTTTCTTCTAGTTTGCAGTAAGTAAGCGTATCTTTTTGAAATTCTTCGATTTTGTTTTAATTTACAGCTATCACCCTTTTTACATTAGGACTTATTGTCTTCGTGGCACAGTGGTTGCAGGTTTAACTTTTGTCAAAGACAATACGATCCTATTGTTTAGACTGCCAACCTCATACAAATATATTGGACCAAATTCGGTATTTGCCTAATGTTAAGATTATATAAAATTTGTTTACAATGGTACTAATTTCTATCTAAAAACACTATAAAAAACACTTTTAATTTGATATCGATTCGTTAAGTGTTCTTAAAGCTTCTTTAAAGTTGGGTGAATTAGACCATTTTTATAAGTATGAAAATCTTAAATTACAATTATACTGTATTGTAGTCCGCTCAATTTATAGCTACTTTTATTATGAAACCATTACCACAAACGTAATATTTCGTATAGCTACCAAACAAAGTTCTCACGCCGCCCATACAAAATACAAAGTTGTGACGTCACATTTCAGCATGCATTTCAGCAGTGCGTTTTCACGTCTAAAAATTAACGTCTAAAAATATGTGTCTTTAAAACTTCTATATCTAAAAAAGTTTTTTGTTTAGAAATGTATTTCGGTCACTATTGTGTTTATTTTTGACAGGTCTTTACATAGCGACACGAAAAATTTTTTAGTCAAGTAGCCAATTAAGGCCTACTAATTATGCGATGTTAGACGATAGTACTATAAACTTGTTTTCCACTCGTCACTAGATGGCGTTAGGAGTGAATGTTCCATGATACGCCAACTGCTACACAAGGGACATCTTTTTCCGGGGTGGACAAATAGGTACTTCTACTTCACTTTCTTATGTATTCTGTTAATCATGACATGAATGCATATTATGTATCCATATCTAACAAACGTGGATGGTCTATACCATCCAGCCCAGGATCCATACCCTGGGCTCCGCACATCACAGCAGAGGATGCGACTGAGAAAAAGAGAGGTAGGTACTTAGAAAAAAAGTGAAATAAAGAGCATACGCTACACTTGATGTTAAACAACATCAATGATAATGCCAGGAAGTGATGATTCGTGTGTGTGTGTTGATACTCGTCGATAGCGATTATTTCAATATATTTTTTCGCAACTGTAGGTATTACGCATGTGGTCCCTCTGTTCTCACAGACTCACATAGATGGCGCTACTCGTTGTTACACAACATTGTATATTTCGTATTATGAGAATATAAAAGCATTATTCATAAAATATATTTTACTAGCTGTTACCCGCGGCTTCGCCCGCGTGATATATAGCCTATGTCCTTCTCAGTACCCTAACCAAAGTGTTTGCAAAATTTCATGATGATCGGTTTAGAAGATAGGGCGTGAAAGCGTAACAAACAAACTCACTTTCGCATTTATAATATTAGCTAGGATTTTGGTAGAATAGTTAGGATTAGGATTAAAAATTAGAACAATATTTTTGGCATAATATTTTAAAATTACATCCTAGTTTTAGTTAGTTTTAGGCTAACGCAGATTACCGTCATCTAGTATCGAGTAGCAAGCAATTCTCCGGTGCCATACTTCCACCTGCTTTTTGGCACCTTAATTTGGTCCATTACTCTGTGGGTCCAATATTTTTGTATGAGGTTGGCAGTGCATTACTAGTATTACAATATTGTCTTTGGTGTTACAAAGATCGTGTAAGTGTCGCATTGCATCCCTCTCAGAGCAAAGAATATCTAGTCTCTCGCACCCTACTACATTAAAATTCCTTGCTCTGTAGCAGCCGCCAATAGAAAGAAATAATGTCTCGCGTAGTGACGTGCGTTTTGTCAGTTGATGTTAATCAGGTCCCGTTGGCACTTTTAGGGTAACTACGAAACCCTTAATATGTGCTTAGTCTCCATTTAGGAGTTAAAAAAATTGGCATTAAACAAATACCAATTGGCACACTGAATGGCATCGAAACAAGTTTTAAATAAAACCCTACCTAGATACTTGCTATTTTATCAATGGCGTTCATTTCTTACGGGAATTTTGGCGGACCTCACGGTGTTCATTCACGATTGCTTTGCAATGTTAACATGATTGATGAGTTTCGTGCGATAAAGTTATGGAACAAACTCCTTCCCATGGTTTTCCCCCGAGAAACTACAAGACGGTGTTCTTCAAAAAGCGTGAAAAGATTACAGAATCGAATCAAATTACAGAATTACGAAAAACAAAATAGCGATATCCAGTCTAGTGACCGTGGATATTCATTGACGTGAAATTATTTTTGATTCATTTTTTTACCAAAGCAATCGTTAATCATCATCAATATTGATGATCAATTGGCTTCTTATCGTGATCGTACTGTAATTATAAAACGTCTATAAATAAAGGCCACACCAAAAACTGACGTCACTTATCGTATATTGAAAAAAATCTGTACCTTAACAAAGCCAAAAAGGGGTCTTCTTCTTATTAAAGTGCCCCTTCTCGACGTAGATTGGCAACCATCATGGCTATCTTTACTCTTGAAGCTGCTGCACGAAGATCGGGTACTCATTTTGCACCAATCTTCAATCAAGAGTTCTTGCGGTCTTATGCATGCTGAGTCCAGCCAATCCTGGCGACCCTGATGAGCTCGTCCGTCCACCTGGTCGGGGTCATCCCACGCTGCGCTTCCCTGTTCGTGGCCGTCACTCCAGGCATGCCCCGACGGCCATCTGTCCTCCGGACATTGTTCAGCCCTTAGCCTTCAAACATGCAACCTTGCGAGCTAAGTCCCTTGGTTTTTCTGCGGATGTCCTCATTTCTGATTCGATTATGTTTTGTGTTCTTCAGTTGAATTTACTTTAATTTAAAAGACATTAGTTCAAATTAATTCACGTCATATTTAGAAGAAAAAAAGAACACTTACCTATTTCATGATTCGGGAAACACAAAGCAACTACTAACTGATGCAAGACCTACGTGTACAATTTGTTGTTTGATTAGGTACTAGCTTTCGCCACCACAAGGTATTATTTACTTCCTCAGGCCTTTCTGCCTTTTCTACACCTTATTTCACCGGGTTGAAGTGTGAGTTTTGTCTTTGTTCAAATGTAATAGATTGACGCTTGCAAAATCAAGGCAGAATATAAAATACAATTAGCGCATATCGTGCAGTAGATAATATATTTATCTCTCCGATAGCTTCGGCTTGCTGTTTAGTTACTGGTGTCAGTTGTTATCTGACTTCCAACGGCAATAAGCTACCAACGGGTACAGTAATACGAGTATTTTTTTAACATTTCTATCAACATTTCTTAAAATCACGTCAAATCATTGACTGAATCGTATCACGATTCAGTCAATGAACGTCCCTAAAAAAGGTATTTATACTTACTTTATTTATTTATTAGTAATATATTGTCTTTGTTTATACCAAACAGTCTTGCTGACGTTGAGTGTAAACTACGATAAATAATGGTCAATCCATTATTTATTAAGCAATTTTGTTTAAAGTAGGCGTGCTACGCAGACCTGATGACGACGATTTAAAAATATATTTTTTACTTTTTAAATGAAGGCTTTCGAAGAGCCTATTTACACGGTGATAAGTAACAGTGGGAGGGCAAGTGATTAGTTCGAGTATTGAGTGATTAATTCTATACCCTAGGTTAAACTTGTAAGCTTGGTGCCTAAATCAAATCATGAAGCTTTCAATATTTATATTGTTATAATAATTCAACGGACTGAACATATAATAATTACATCGTCGACTCAAGGCTTGCAATGAGTGTTTGAGATGCCACGTGAAGTAGAAATTTGAATCGAAATGTTAAGCCTTGTGTTATTGTGCCATGCTAGGATTTGTTTGAGATGTCAAACGTGCTTGTCAGTAAAATTTTCATTTCATTACTTTTTCGCAGTATTCTGAAATCGGACTTAACCTCTTGGGTGCTTAAGCACTGATCAGTGCTCTATGGAAATCGCCTAATTGCCAGGCGAGCGAATTTTCAAAGTTTTCTTTAAAATATTATGTCATTAGGTATAAAATTTCGGATTTTCCGCAAATTAAAATTTTCACTGTTTTTCCGCAAGTCAAGAGTTAACTCAAAAATATTAGAATAATTTTATGTCTGTATAACGCATTATACATGCCTAAGATGTAATGTATGAAACTATTTGACAGTATGATTATACATTATAAAAGTAATCCTCATTTTAACAGTTATGAAAAATTGCATTTTAGTCATAATGGCGCCGCTATTAAATCTATGAATGACTAAAGCAAAGATTTATTTCAATGTCAGCTATTAGATTATAAATTTAAAGCATTGTACTTGACAAGCACACCCCTGACCTCTCAAATTTTACTGTAGTGAAATAATTCAAATTAGAAGCGGACTTTAACGCTCAGTTTTAATCAAGTGAAACCAGCAAAGTTATTAGAAAACTCACTTCACCACCCGGATAAACTTTAGTGATACAATCAAAGTTTGAGGAAAACGCACTGGGCCATTGGAATCAATTACGGAAAAACAACCAAAATTGTTGGAAACACACCTAACCTGTCAAATTGTTGACTCTAGTGAATTAACAAACATAGGCAAGCGCACTTGACAGCTAAATTTGACTTTATTAAAACAATCAAAATCAAGAATTTTAAACTGAAACACTGAAAGTTGTCAAAAAGGACTTGACCCTCTTTGGAGTGAAATTATCAGTGAAAATGGATATCCTTACGTTTTTCATCCCTATCTTTGTGCTGCTGACCAGCTATATGATCGCCTGTATCTGCTTACACTGCTGTGCGCTGTGCCGTGGTGAGTATTTATTTATATACTTAAACCAGTTTTTGTCGAATTGCAAGAAGAAATTAAGTTTACTTTATCTTCCGTTCCGAATTATAATTTTGTCCCGCTCTTTTGAACTGATTCTTCTACCTTTAGTCGTAACACGTCTCTTCTCACCCTAGTTCTTGACTTCTTTAATCATTCTTATAACTACTTTATTTTGTGCCTTCATCTTAGCTTTAGGTATTCTTTTATCTTGAATCTTCCTCAACGTCATACTCATGCCATGGTGCTTCCACACTGCTGGTCAACATGTTTACAAACATTTTCTAATATTCAAATAAAATAATTTACTTGTTGTAATTTCGTTTTAAAGGTCAAGGTTGTTAGTCATATTTATTATCAATATTAGTTGTAATAGTTTTATATTTTCATGTTATTATGCATTTTTATCATGTTAAAAGATGTTTGTAAACATTTTTAACAGCAGTGTGGGAGCACCATTACATAATTCTTTTTTCTTAGCATAGCAGCTAAGCAGTACAGTACTGTATACTCCTGTACTGCTTACTGTCGTGTACGTCGTTTCGTGTCGTGTTAGCAGTGCTGCTTGGTTAATATTTTACGACTTTAATAATTCAAATTTGGAGGAACAATATACCATTATTCTATAAAAATTAAGATAGGTTTGGTTGGGGCCCATAGTTTGGTTATTTATTAGTTCAAATAACCTTAATATGACAATGTGTAAGTTTTCACCGTGAAAATTTATCACCGGTATTTCCTTAAAGGCAGACTGATCCTGTACCCGGAATTGAAAAATATCTTTATTTTCATTTTGCCAGCCCGACCGAATACTTTTTATAGTAATTCCTAATGTTTTTGATGGTTTGAGTTATTAAGGGAATTTTGGTGCCAAAACACGTATAAAATACGTTTCCGCCGTTTTACAAAATATTGTTTATACTTTAGATAGAACTAAAATAATATACCTAGGTATTTGTGTTTATATTAATTTTACTCGCTCTTAACTTTGAGTGAGAGAAAAAGCTTTTTTTTATATATAGGGACATATCACACAAATTGAGCTAGCCCCACAGTAAGTTGTGAGCTTGTGTCGTGGGATTCTAACTCAACGATACTTTATTTTATAACATATACTCATATAGATAAACACCCAAGACCCAGGCCAATCTGAAAAAGATAATTTTCCATCTTGACCTGGCCGGGGATCGAACCCGGGATCTCCGTGTCGCAGGCTGGCGTGTTGACCACTGTGCCACGGAGCTCGACAGCTTTGAATCAAGACTTCTCCTTTGCATCCTAATCAAAAACAATTAATAAAGTTATTCCATTTTATAGTACTTTTATCTCTAACTACCGCGTCTAACTGCTTGTACAATGATCTATGATTGAAAACGAACACCCATATTCTAAGGCATTTGGTTTAATTTCCCTCTACTTAAATTCAATTCAAAATATTTGTAAGGTAAGTATTAAATATGACTCATACTCATAGATATCAGAATATATGTACTCATACTCCATTTTTCTTTATGCAAGCCATTTATCATTATGACGTTGCATGCTAATTCATATAAAAACAAGCGAAAATTAATAAATCAAAGTTATCACTTCGTATCGTCAGTGATTTAAATCGGACAATACCCTTTATTTTTAGAAGATCGTTAGGTACTAATTCTAAAATTGACTGATATCAATCTCAATTTAAATAATTTTCTAATCAATATATAGCCAAAGCCTTTTGATATAACGCCTATCTCTCATTCGTTCAGTATGTGGTCCCAATCCCTTAATCGTACGATTTGTTCTTACAAACTCACATAGATGGCGCTACTCGTTTCTATTAAGGTGGTGCAAAGCAGGCGAATGTATGACGTTGCAGAGTTGCTTGCCACTCGATAATAGATGGCAGTAATCTGCGTTAGCTTAAACTCAATGAAACTAGGGTGTAACTTTAAAATAATAAGCAAAAAATATTGCTCTAATTAAAAAATATGATATATTTTGTATATATTACTTTGATATTCTCAAAATACGGAAGATACAATATTGTGAAGCAATGAGTAGCGCCATCTATGCGAGTCTGTGAGAACAAATCGTATGATTAAGGGGTTGGGACCACATGCTTTGTTCATAGTACTACAGACATATTTTCCACTCGTCACTAGATAGCGTTAATCTGCGATAGCGACTTGACCGTCTATCAATGCCATTTATGTTCAACTGAAAAATCGTATGAATTAGAGGTTAGGATCGTATGGTTATGGCATAAGTTTTACGGCCAACTTTTCTTGGGTAGCTCCAGAACCAAGGATATATATAGATTCCTACCAAAAATATAGGAAAAGTACTAGCGTCCTGAATCAAACCCGGTGCCCATCAGACTGGCATGTTAACCACTGCACCACGAAGGCCGTCATTCACCAAAACTATCATATCTTAATCTCAATTAGGTATGTAAAGTTAAAAGCGACATTTCCTTACAGCCAATTTCATTAAAGATATACAATATATGGACACTGATTACTTAGATTAGTCATATCTTTAATATTTGTCCTCTGATAATCGCCCTCAGTGTCGCGTAGTCGCTAAAAGTGGTCACTAGGCCGTATAGCTGCTAGCTGCTAGCTACTAAGCACTAAGCACTCACGCTAAGCCACCATGGACTCCAGCGCACTGGTTCTACCGTTGATCATAATGTGTTGCATCTATCTGCTAGTTTGTGTTTTCTATCACTTCATTGTGTTGATGTTCAGTAAGTACACGATATTTGTTATTCGTAAACAAACTGCAAAGCATACCTAAGTATATTTCTCCATACAAGAAGATAATAGTTAAAAGTGTAACTTCACATTAGACAGTTTTTATACTTACTACACACAGCTTAATATTGTCACGGTAGTCTTATATTGTCTTTGGTATTATATTGTTTTTAACACAGCTATATACTATATTTATATATGTATATACTATAGTCAATATTGAAGTGAACGGGCTGGAGAGACATTAGGTACGTGGAAAATACCTGTATAAATAATATAAATATAAATATATACGGACATATCACACAAATTGAGCTAGCCCCACAGTAAGTTGTGAACTTGTGTCGCAGGATACTAACTCAACGATACAATCTTTTATAATATATACTTATATAGATAAACATCCAAGACCCAGGTCAATCTGAAAAAGATCGTTTTTCCATCATGACCTGACCGGGGATCGAACCCGGGACCCCTGTGTCGCAGGCTGGCGTGGTAACCACTGCGACACGGAGCTCGACGATAGTATATGGTATAGTATCTGGGCCAAATAGCTTCTTTTAAGAACAACCAAAACCAAGAGATTGAGCGGAGAATCGAAATGCGTAGAAAAGCTCAAGGCCATGGAAGATATTATGAAGAGAGATCTGCCTCCGACCATGGATCGGAAACTAGTCGACATGACTGTGTATCCAGTCCAATGCGCATCCGTGGCTGGATCTTTTGACTAGAGCCAAACTCAACATATCGTAGCTGTAAAGAATCGCCAGACCAAATATAGCCTTTGAATTGCATGCTCTCGATTTCGATACTTGGCTCTTATATCAAAATATAAAAAGATAATTTTCAGATTGACTTGGGTCTGGAATGTTTTTCAATATAAGTCTCTCTTATCTGAGCGTTTGTATCCTCAGCTAGAGTACTTCGGAGGCCGGGATCCGCTTTCCGGCTTTTTTTTCTCCATTTTGCACAGACCATTGGCATGCATATCCTCCATAACGATCAAGCCAGCACTTTTTGGGTTTCCCCCTTCTATTCTTGGGATTTATATCAATTTATTTATTATAATATATACCTAATATAAATGATTTAGTATCCCACGACATAAGTTTACGATTTACTATGAAACTAGTTCAAACTGTGTGGTTTATTCCTAAAAGTAAGATGATTTGTAATCTAGACACGCGGCAGCGTGTCAAGCCAAAGTTCAAGCAAAGGAACTGGCTAGCCAGCGCCAAGTGTAATATTAAACGAACCACTTAGTGCCACTTTTGAGCCTTCTATAACTCAAAACTTCTTAAACGTTCACATATAAAACTACGTGTGTTTAATTATGTCCATGAGGACATCTAGAAGCCCAAATTAAGCTACCTCAAACGGTTATAAAGATATGAAGGTCAAAAAGTCGTAAATTTTCCTATTGACTGACTGACATATAGTACCTAAACCTAACCTTCTTCCAGATGACCTAGAAAGATGAAATTTGGAATCCAGCTCGGTAATTGTATGTAAGCGTAGGAAAAACTCTAAAAATAAAAAAAGTTACAAAATAGGGGGGGTCCCCGTACATTTTTTTTAATTTTAACGTTGGTACCGTTACAACGTTATAAGCAGATATTTGTAACTATCCCAATATATGTATTCTTTTATTTGCTATATAACAAAAGAATAAAAAAAAGTTAAGTCAAAAAATAAGTGGTGTCTCCATCCAAAATAACTTGTAATGTCTTCTTCTTCGTCTTCACCTTTTCCCACTTTATGTGGGGTCGGCACAACATGTCAGTTTCTTCCACTTCACTCTATCGCTGGTCATACTCACTGGTTACACACTTCTTACACATGTCCTCTCTTACGCATTCCATCCACCTTTTCTTTGGTCTTCCCCTATTTCTACGACCCCTAACTTCCATTCCCAAAACTCTTTTCGTTACATGACTTTCATTCCTCCTCATAACATGGCCATACCAACCTTACCTATTACTCTTTAATTTTTCAGTCACGGGTGCTACTTTCAAACTTCCTCTTACGTACTCATTTCTTACTTTGTCCTTTCGCGTTACACCACACATCCATCTCAACATTCTCATTTCCGCTACATGCAGTCGTCTTTCATCTACTGCTTTGGTGGTCCACGATTCTGAGCCGTATAGTATAACAGGTCTTATAATAGCTTTGTAGATTATTCCCTTAAGCTTAAGGGGCATTCTAGCATCGCACGTTACGCCTGTGACTTGCCGCCATTTCATCCACTCTGCGTTTATACGGCTTTTCACGTCTCGGTCTATATCACCGTCGTTTTGCACAAGGGAACCTAGGTACCGGAAGTCGGAGCAGACTGGTAGGGATTCACCACCTAAGGCAACTGGAGAGAAGCTGCGTTGACCCCCAAAATCACAGAACAGCTGCTGAGTCTTTGTTCTACTTATTTTGAAGCCATAACTCTCCAGTCTTTGCTGCCATTTTACCAGCCTGCTCTGGACCTCCAGTTGCAGTTCCCTCTTCTCCAACGAGGACAATGTCGTCCGCAAAGAGCATGCACCAGGGTGCCTCCTCCTGTATGTCTAATGTCAAAGCGTCCATTACCAGGAGGAACAAATACGGGCTTAGAGCCGATCCCTGGTGCAGGCCCACCGCCACACTGAACTCGCTGGTAACACCAGCTTCGGACCGGACGGCTGTACTGGCTCGACTATACATAGCACGTATAAGCTGCAGGTATTTATATGGCACGTTCTTCACTTTAAGTGCCCACCAAAGGACCTCTTGAGGTACTCTGTCATGCGCTTTCTCGAGGTCGACGAATACCATGTGCAAGTTGTTATTTGCGTGTCTATATTTTTCGCACAGTTGGCGAATAGCGAATATGGCATCCGTCGTTCCTCGTCCAGGTATAAACCCAAACTGGTTTTCTACTATTTCAGTCTCAGCTCTCATTCGTCTCCCAATCACTCTTTCCCATGCTTTCATAGTATGTGACATGAGCTTTATCCCTCGATAGTTGTTGCAGTCCTGCACATCCCCCTTGTTTTTAAATATGGGGACTAGAAAACTAGTACACCATTCGTTAGGGATCGTCTCCTTCTGCAACAACTTATTGAAGAATAAAGTCAGCCACTTCCATCCATCCATCCACCTTTAGTACCTTCCACACCTCTACTGGTATCCCATCAGGTCCCACAGCTTTTCCATTCTTCATATTCTGAATTACCTCTTTCACTTCATCCACACTTATCTCCATTACCATTCCTGTATTAACTTTTATATTATCTAACGTTCCACTCCAGTCATTTTCTTCATTCATTAACTTTCCAAAATAGTTCCTCCAACGTTCTTTAATTTCTTCATCATTCGTAAGCACCTTTCCTTCTTCATCTTTTATACATTTAATACATTTTACATCTTTTGTAGTCCTTTCTCTCTCCTTTGCCAATCTGAACAAATTCTTATGGCCGTGAGGTTTCTGCAGAGATTTGTACAGATCGTCTTGCACATTAGCCTTTGCAATAGCCACTGCTCGTTTAGCCCTCTTTTTATTTTCTTGATATTCTTCTTTCTTTCCCTTCTTCATACTTACATCTCTGTCATCTACACTTTGCCAGTCCTTAAACGCTGCCTTCTTTTGGTTTATAGCTTCTTGTACACTTTCATTCCACCACCAAGTTTCCTTGTCCTTCTTTTTTGTGCCTTTCGATTCCCCTAATACATTCTTTGCTACACATCTGATCGTTATCGCTATTTCCTTCCATACGTCATTCACTGTCATTTCTTTCATATCACCTATTTCTATCATTTTATCAACAACTTGCTTTCTAAATTCCTTTGCATAACTTTCTCCTTGTAACAAATGCCATGTTGTTTTAGGGGGGGGGGGGGGGGGGGGGTCTTGAAGATTTAAATTTTATTTGGCTTTTTACTTTCACATCCAGTAATAAAAGTCGATGTTGAGATGTTAAATCTTCCCCAGGCAGTACCTTACAATTCCTAACTGCATGCAAGTCACTTTTCCTTAGGAGAAAATAATCAATCTGTGAAGTCCGGCCACCACTTTTGTAGGTTATTAGATGTTGGTCTCTTTTTTGGAAATGCGTATTTGCTACAGCCAAATCAAACGCAGACGCTGCCTGAAGCAGAGCCTCACCCTCATCATTTCGATCCCCAAAACCCCAACCCCCATGAACTCTTTCATACCCTTCATTGCTTTGGCCAACTTGTCCGTTAAAATCACCCCCTATATATATCTGTTCATGGGCAGGAATTCCCATCACAACGTCATCCCAATCTTCCCAAAACTTCTCTTTTAATTTACTATCACAACCCACTTGAGGCGCATATACACTGATAAGGTTCAGGACTGTTGGAACAGGACTTTGAAATAAAACTTTTACCAGTATAATTCTATCATTACATCTCCTAACTTCAATTACCCCATTCTTCAATGTGTCGTCCAAGACTATTCCTACACCGTTATTTTACCGTCACTCCCACTGTAGTAAAATTTATATCCTTCGCCGATTTCTCTGGCTTTAGACCCCTTCCACCTTGTTTCCTGGAGACAAGCCACATGTATACCTCTCTTTTTCAAAACACTCGCTAACTCTTTTGCCCTACCCGTCATTGTCCCTATGTTCCAGCTTCCAAGTCTCAACCTTTCGTCCTGGGCTTTCTTCTTACGCTGCACTCGCCCTTGGTGCAACAACCCTGACATACTTCCCACAGACACCGGGTGTTGCGTCTGCGCGTCGCCTCGGGGGAACGTCCTAGCTCGATCGCCATCCATATTACAACTTTCCATGCTGTGAAAGGTTTTGGCTAAATTTTATGGTCAGCCGCCTGCCTGACACCAACCCTCCTTGGGTATGCATTCGTTGCACGTGTGATGTTAGTGCATTCATCCTTTTGTCGCCTCTTACGACATCCGAAGGAAGAGTCGGAGTGGTCCTTAATTCTAGGCCGGGAACCACACGGCTTATCCAAAATAACTTGTAATGTGAACAACGATAATCCCGCCCCTCGCTCATAGATGGCGCTTCGGGTCACAAAACAGATACAACACCGATTGAATCAAGGTTTCCGCGGCCGCCCCTAGATGGCGCTAATCTGTTTGGTGGAATCCTACAAGCCTGGTGCTATCGTAGTTTTTTGAAAGGATACGACCTCGAGCCTGTGTAATTAAAATGTTACACACCCTCCGACCCGGTCGCACTCGCCACTGGAATAAAGTGGAGTAGGATCAGCTCCGATTACTGGTGCCGCCCGATGATCCCGGGTGACTTGCACCCAGGATAGATCCTTCGGAACCGCAGCTTTCGGCCCATACGGCAAAACATGAAAGTTGCTGCACTCTTAAGGCTTTGCCATTGTTTCTCAGTTCGGCCCTTCTGGTCATGCATGCAAATCGCGGCCCATCAGGCATATGCAAGTTTGCTGTCTCTCCAAGCCTTGCGCACCCAGGTAACGCCCAAAGCCGAGGTTCGTCCCTCCTGGGGACCCTTTGGTGATGTTTGGTTGAGGGCACTCTGCTCTCACCTCAAAAGTCCGTTGAAGTAGCGAAAGCTCATTAGGAGCTAGCTATCCCACATCAGATACATACTTATAGTTCTGCACATACTACTTGGGCCATGTTCAATACGCTGAAGAAGTGAAGCAGTTAATTGTCTGAACGTAGTTTCACGATCGCAATTATTTGTTTTCCCTTCCGAAGTCCCTCTCATACTTCCATTTCATGTACATACTTTTTCACGTTTCACCGCACTCCTCTGCACCTCGCTTACAGTAACACGTGCTAAACAACCGGCCAACGGTGTGTCGTTGGCGGCGCACGGCACCACATAATTATACACATAACAGAAGTAAATCTTCATATCTTTACAAAAAGTAATGATATCCCACCAAAAACATAAATGTAAAAAAGGAGAGCCAAGTTCAATATAAAAATTATGCTTGGCTGTGGGCTTCTTTTTTTTTATACAACTAAGTTGGCAAACAGGCATACGGCCCACCTGATGGGAAGCGGTTACCGTAGCCTATGGACGTCTGCAACACCAGAGGTGTCACACGCGCGTTGCCGACCCTGAAGAAATCTTTTCACGCCCTTTTTGAAGAATCCCATATTGTAGTCTCTCGGAAAAACCATAGCAGGGAGTTCATTCCATAACTTTAGCGTACGTGGAAGAAAGTTCCTGTCAAAGCGTACTGTACGTGACCATTTAGGATTTAAGGTATGAGGATGAACCCCCTGTCGATGGCGTGAGGTGCGATGATAGAATGTAGCCGTAGGCATCATCTCAAACAGTTCTTCAGAGCACAGCCCATTATACAAACGGTAGAACACACATAGAGAAGCGAAATCTCTCCTTAAACTCAGGGGCTCGATACCGCTTGTAATATTAGGATCGTCGATAATTCTGACAGCTCGTCTTTGGACCGAGTCAAGTGGATCCAGCTGATACTTGGCTGCACCTGCCCAAAGGTGACAGCAGTACTCCATGTGTGGACGGACTTGCGACTTATAAAGGAGCAGTCTTTGCTCTGGGGTGAAGTATCGCTTTGCCCTGTTGAGCACACCCAGCTTTTTGGATGCCATCTTGGCCTTGTCCTCCAAGTGACTGCGGTATTGGACGCTGGCAGAAATATCGACACCAAGGATCCCAATTTTGTCAGAGATGGTAAGGGCCGTGCCTTGGAATTGAGGAGCTACAGCAAATGGGGTTTTTTTGGTGGTAAACGCACAAACCTGTGTCTTCGAAGGGTTGAAGTTGACTTCGCCGCAAAAAGGATGGAGATCTAAATGAGTGCAAATTTTTATGCAAAATCCAAATATGTATTTATAGGATAACATTATGTACAAGTATTAAACTCTATTTCTTTGCTTTATTGGATACCAATAACAATTGCATTTATTAAAAAAAAAAATTGAGATCTCAAAGTACGTTAGAATTGACTTTGGCGGTGGATCCCCCGCCGCGCGTCCCGCACTCGCCTTGAAAATGGGCTCCTGACGAGTCCGAAACTATAGTCGGCAATCCCGACAAATAGCACGTGAGTGACCCGTTGATATATATATATATATATGTTACGGTAAATTTGATTAATTAAAAATTATTAATAATTTTCTTACATTATTAATAATAACCTAGTTATTATTAATAATTAACTACAAACATTGGTAAAAGTAATAAAATTAAATAAGACCCCAAGTTTTGTTGTCCAGCAGGGATTTTCTTATAATATCACACACAGTCTTATAATTGTACTTCTCTCAGATCACACAAATAAACACTTGTTTGTGTTCAGTTAATGTTAAAACTTGTTTTAAAACAAGGACCCACTTGTACTTGTTTAAAAAAAATAGAGATATTATATCATTCGCGTTTTTATTCAACAAGTTGTAATTTAAAATAATTAAACCGACTGTAATTTTTTCTAATAGCTGAAACATACTTACATCTCTATTTTATAAAATTACTGAACCGATTCTGAAGAAACTTGCACTGTTTCTTAAAAAAGAATAACCGTCATCCAGCGTTTTGCGTAGTATCGATCCGCCACTCGTTATTAAGCTTACGCGTGGTGACATGTCTTCCAGGTAGAACCCTACCTGCCCTATGGATTTCATCAGCCAAAGGGTTCCGGCAGTACCCGAGGGTCACAATGGGTCCAAACGGTACCATTTACCCCAGGGTCCTATCGGTCCCTAAGGGTCCCATTAGCTTCCAAAGATCCCATTCGTTTCCATGGGTCTCATTGGTTTCCATGGGTCCCATTGGGTCTTATGGGTCTCATTGGGTTCCATGGGTCTCTTGGATCCCTTAGAGTGTCATGGGTTCCATGGGTTCCATTGGGAACCATAGAATCACATTGGAACAACCCATTGGGTTCCATGTATCTCATTGGGTTCCATGGGTCCGATTGGATCCCATTAGGTCCCATCGGTACCATTGGGTTCCATTTTGGCACCATCCACAGAGCCAAGAACGAGTGAATACGAAATGATTGCTGACGTCACAAAGAGTGGCGGATCGATTCTACCGGTTTAAAAACCGGCCAAGTGCGTGTCGGGCCACGCGCAGTATAGGATTCCGTAGTTGCGAATGACAACTTTGAGTTTACACTGTTCACACTCGCACCTCACAGTTTAACACCAAAAACATCTAACAATGAAAATTGAATGAAATTTTACATTTTCCAGTACATTTTATGAGTTGGTTGCCTATAACTTTTTAATTTGTACTTAATACTCAGCTCTGATAGTTTTCCTTTCAACTTCAGTATATATACTACTGCTGTAATTTTTTTCACGTATCTATATATAACCGTTTAGCAGATAGAGGGGGGGGACACTTACCTCTACAAAAAATTGCACTTTAAAACCAAATATTTCGAAAACGGATCCTTAAATCGAAAAGTGGTGTTCTCAACCTCACAATATTTTTTAAAGACCTATTTAACGATACCCCACACGATGGGTAAATAGAGAAAAATAAATTACTCCCCCACTTTACTTGTATGGGAGCTACCCCAAAAAAAATTTTTTTGTAAGTTTTTTTTCTAACTCTTTTTGTCATAATTAATATACATACCCATACCAAATTACAGCTTTATAGTACTTATAGAATCTGAGTAAAACCGCGGACGGACAGACAGACATGGCGAAACTATAAGGGTTCCTAGTTTACTACGGAACCCTACTGCCTCTCTTTAGTCTCCACTGCTGGAGTACTACTCTCTGTACTACCAGAGCCATATATTAGCAAGAGTGCTTACGTTTGTTTTTAAAAAATTATTACATTTATCGGTATTAAGGTTACATTATTAATAATCAATTGATCACTCTTACCGTAACATATATATATATAATTTCTTTATCTCACGTTAGTTTTAATGATATAAACAAAGCTTATAAACATTGAAGAGACCACCCTATCCCGTCTGGCCAGCATAGAGAGTGTAGACCAAATCCTCTGACTACTCTGGCTAAATATGGCTCTAATAGCACAGAGAGGGTCATGCTCCTGCAGAGGAGACTAAAAAACCTGGTGATGATGATGTTGATTTCGCTAGAGCAAATTTTAACTTGCAGACTTGTAAGTAGCTGTTTATCAATGAAAAACATATTCTCAAGTGCTTCGGAAGGCACGTTAAGTTGTTGGTCCCATCTGTCTTCGTTGATGGCAGTTGTTAAGCTATGTCAGATGCCTTAAGGCAGCTTGAAAAATCTGACACCAGTGTTGGCCACTTACTTACACATACGAAAAACAAAACAACATATTCTCAATCAAAGCTCAGAATTGAACAACAAGAAAATCGCATTGCTATCGGCAATCTACCATAGATAAAGCGTGTCGCGAAAACGTTATCTTATAAAAATTAAGATTAGCGTCAATGTTATAAAAAATAGAGTCATGTTGTTAGTACCAAAGCTATTATAGGCACAAAGTGTAAATTGACCCTCGACAAACCCTTAAAGGACTCAGCCCTTCATTTGAACAACTTTTTCTATGGGCTCAACGCAGGTAACTAAAAAAAAAACCGACATTTTCGTATAAAATTGTTTAACCCCGATTTGTATAGGAAATTTAAAATTTCGTGTTTGCAGCATGTTTCCAAATGTTGGTCATTTTGTCGGTCTGAGCCTGAGCTACCAGATTTAACGGAAGGTCGTCGGTCAATTTACACGCTAAATTTTTCATTGTGGTAGAGCCTCGCTGTCGGCGAAAATCATGAAGGGGCCCCGGCTAGTCCGGGGAAATACCACACTCTCACAGAAAATCGACGTTTGACTTTTGAGTAGTAGCTTTACTGCTCCTATGCTTCGTTCGGTGAGTGAGAGAGCTGGAAGCCCATCTCCCTCTCTCCTCTGGGGACGGAAAAATAAAAGGCCGGCAACGCTCCTGTGACACCCCTGGTGTTGCAGTTGTCCATGGGCAGCGGTGATCACTTACCATCAGGTGACCCGCTTGCTCGATTGCCGTCCTATGATATAAAAAAAAATTGCTTTTCCACAAGCGTAAAAGCGTTCACATTGTGTGCGGTGGTTTTTTCTTGTTAGCTTTTGCATGCATACCATCTAGTAGCGAGTGGCGGAACTAAAAATCAACATATAAATACAAGACTATTCGTCACTAGATGGCGTTAGCATTAAAAATTATTAATTTCAACAAGTTGATTTCAATGCAAGGATATAATGTCCGATTTTGATGATTAGTATTTTAGTCTATTTCGACCTGAGTCTGATCTATCGGAGAGTCTATTGTGATAGGTTGACATACGTTTCTATTACGTTAGTAGGTATTAAATTGTCTTTGTTTCTAATAGACATGTTAAACACAAGTGGTATAAATATCGTGACTGTCTATAAGTACATAGGTACATAATGTTTAATTTTAACAATTTATTTTTTATTTACTACTGAAATCCTAATCCTAACTAATATTATAAATGCAAAAGTGACTTTCATTGTTTATTTTCTTGTTTGTTACGCTTTTACGCCTTATCTACTGAACCGATTATAATGAAATTCATATACAAAGTTTAGGGAACTGATAAGGACTTAGGCTATATTTCTCGCGGGCAAAGCTGCGGATAACAGCTAGTCCTAACTAATATTACAAATGCGAAAGTGAGTTTGTTTGTTTGTATGAAATTCTGCATACATATAGGTATGGGTACCGAGAAGGATATAGGCTATATACCAAGCGAGCGAAGCCGCGGGTTACAGCTAGTAGTTTATAAAACAACAATATTTCATATAAATAAATAATATTTATTGACGCTTCCCACGTAAAAATAATTTAAAAAATCGGTTCAGTAAATTTAATACTTACAAACAAATACACAAACCTTTATTACTATCGTTACTAATGTAATCTTACATTGTCTTTGCCTTATTCACTTAATTGTTATAAAATAAAATTAACTTTGTGATCCCAAGACAGTAAAATACTAACATAGTGATGCCAAATTACATTAACATCAATCAAAATGTAGTTTTAATTCTATTACCAAAGCTATTACTAATCTTAAATGTTTTTTATCACAAGTGGATAACATCGTTCTTATTTGATAAAATTTGACGACCACAATGCTAGTTGCCTAAAAAAATATAATTAGGCGCTAGTAGTAGTTCAATAATCAAAAACTATTGAACACGTATTTTAAATCGTGTAATTTTTTTACGCTTTTTATATTTTTGAAAGTATCGTTATATATATCTGTGCATACATACTATTACGTCTTTTTCCCTTTCGGAATGAACAGAGTCCAGGTCTTTTAAACCTAAAGGCCAAACTTAGCATCAAATCATTTCAAATCAAATCATTTTATGCATCAACAAAATTTGCACCATACAAAGAATGCTGGAGCCCTGTGCTAAGTTAAAAACTTGTGTTACAGGAGCTCCACTCCTTACACATGTTACATTTTTACATTAATAATCTTACTAAGTTATTCGCTCTTTATATAAACTTCCACATATATATGTGGATGCACATAGCACATTAAAAATAAAAATAAAATACCATTAAAACTAAGAAAACGAAGAAAAAGTACATTTATTTAATGCTAGTATTACGTGTGTACATTTATATATTTATTGTTTGGTGTACGTGTGTGTGTGGTAATTATATGATTTTGCATGATTAAATTTAAAAAAAATGTAAATGTACATAAAATACTTTAATTAATTTAGTCTATCTAGAAGCGATTCAGTGTTGTCGTAGTCAAGGGTCTTAAGCCAGGTAGTGACAGCGTTTTTGCATTCCTTAAGATTCATTGGGTAAATAGTAAGTTTCCTGTTTATCTTGTTATACAGGTAGCGTGACAAAATGGCATATTGTCTGCTTGCAAAAACAGTGTTGTTAGCAATATTCCTGAAAACTAAATCATTTCTTCTTCTATTAAGTACAGCATTGTCCAGGGAAAGCCCTTTGTGTTGATAAAGGATGACTCTGAGTATATAGATTTGTCTAACTGTCAAAAGATTGCTTAATTTGTACAACTCATACGTAGGGAACCGATAGGGTTTGAAAAATATCACTTTTAGAAGTAATCGCTGAGCGCTCTCCAACTCAATTAGTTTGGTTTTGCAAGCACCACCCCACGACGTAATACAATAATTGATAACTGATTGAGCCAGCGCTAAGTAGATGGTAATTAGCAGATCCGGTGGGGCAACATCGCGAAGTTGACGGAAGATGTATATAAGTTTATGGACTCTCGTTGTAAGTTGGTCAATATGTTTGGACCAGTTTAGCTTAGAGTCAATTGTTACGCCAAGATATTTCACACTGTCTTCCCTTGTGATACTAGGGCAATAGCAAATCATACTAAAGTAGTTGGATTGTCACACGAATGTAGTTTAATTTCAAAATCCTTTGGTGGCATGGAAGAATTAATAATACCGAAAGTAATATATTTTGTTTTTCCTATATTTAAAATTAACAGATTTTGATGTAACCATTTGGTAACAATGTTGAGTCCAGATTCTGTACACTCTTTTACCTCTTTCCATGTCTTGCCATGAAACACTAATGCTGTATCATCTGCATATGAAAAAATATTGCAGTTTTCTAAAGTAAGCGCGCAGAGGTCATTTATATATATAAGAAATAAGGTAGGTCCAAGGACGCTACCTTGTGGTATGCCATAGTCAATGGATGTGTCACTACTTTGGTGGCATCCAATTTTGACTTTCTGTGAACGATCGACCAAGAAGTCTTTAAAGATATCAAGAGGCAGGCCCCTAACTCCGTAGCGTTCCAATTTTTCAAAGAGTATGGGAATAGAAACTGTATCAAAGGCCTTAGAGAGATCTAAAAATACTCCAATACATTTCTCTTTCTGATCGAGGTGTTTTACAATTTCACTTGTAAGGGAAAGAACAGCATCTTCTGTAAATTTACCTTTTCTAAAACCAAACTGATGATCCGATAAAATTATATTGCGGCTTAAATAATTAACAAGCCTATTGTTCAGTAGCTTTTCTAAAAATTTTGAAAGCGGTGAAATACGGAGATAGGTCTGTAGTTACCGATATCATATTTGTTCCCACTTTTATAGATTGGATGAACAATGGCTATTTTAAAAGCTTTTGGAAAGACACCACGTGCAAAACATAGATTATAGATATGCGTTAGTATGGGCACGATTAAGTTTCCAGCAATTTTAAGAAATTTTGTTGTAATATTGTCCCAACCGGTTGAGTTTGAGTTTTTTAAACTCCTAAGAAGCGAATCAACCTCGTATATATCTGTATCAAGTAGAACAAAGGAGTTAGGTTGGGAAGAAATTTGTGCAGATTTTGAGTTCGAAGTATGTTTTTTTGTAGAGTTTATGATATTATTTGCTAAACTTTTTCCTATGCTGGCAAAATAGTCATTAATATGAGTTAGTGATTCCGGAATAGTGGGCTTAAGATTAAGGAGTTCTGGGTTTGGTGTTTTAGATGTATTAGTATTTGATATGTTTTTTATGCAATTCCATACAGATTTAGAGCTAACATAAGATTTTGCTAGCTCTTGACGTTGGTATTCAATTTTTAGTTTTTTTAACAAATTGTTACAGTAATTTCTGTACCGTCGATATGTTGTAGCAAGAATGATATCATCAGGATTTTTCTTTGATTCTCGATGCAAGTGATCCCGATTACGAATACATTTTAATAAGCCTGTAGTGATCCATGGCTGTTTAACTCTTTTTCTGTTTGGTATTTTTATGTTATTCGTGTTTGCCTTGATTATATGGGTGACGATTTCGACAAATTTGTTAACCGCTTCGTTAGGGTCAGATTCATTTTCTATAGTATGTAGTTCCGAGTTTTTTAAGTCTGTAATTGCATTAGAATAATCTAGCACGTGTCTGTATATTTTCTGGTTATTGTATGTTGTCTTGTGATTCAGATTAAAAAGGATAGTTTTGTGATCAGTAAGTGTTGTATCGAGAACAGCTATGTTGGTTTCATATGCAGTCCTGAGCATGACATGGTCAAGACAGGTTTTACCGCGGGTGGGGAATGTATGCCCGGGGAGAATACCGTGTAAGGCTAACATATTCGTACACATATAACATTCCGGAAGTATGTCAATATTAATATCACCGGTGATATATATATTAACATCAGTACCTAAGGAAGTAACAATTTGGTCTAAGGACTCAATGAACGGATTCGCGTTTAAAGTAGAAGGAGATCTATAAATACCAAGAAAAATATTGTTATCTATCCGTAGTTGGAGGCAAGATGCATCATTTAAAATAATTTCGTCAACTGTGAAACTAATCCCATTCTTTATGTACATAACAACTCCATCACATTTGTTTAAAAACATTTTTGGTTAGATAAGATGTATATTAGTAATTATTGGCAGATTTTTTTTTTTGACGAGAGTTGGCATTCAGTTAAAATAAGAATATCGCATTCAAGCGAAGTCAAGGATAATATAGCTTGTAGTCCATCCATATTTTTATACACACTTCTGATATTTTGACAAACTATGCTAGTGCCAATATTTGGGTTCCGCAAGAAATCTATACAATTTTCAGCTTTACATGCTACTGATTTTGCAGGGCTGAATTGGTCGATATCCGAACTTATATAAATATTATCGAATTATGAAAAATAATAAAATAATTGACTCTATGCTGACTAATAATATGTAATGGAGCCAATAAAAAATTGGGCATAATATATAAGCTGTACTAAAAAAATGGATTTTAGAAATTAAGTATATGGTGTTTGTGTAATAAGTAAGGGTATAATGTAGTGTATATTGTGTTTGGTACGTTAATTCAATTTTTAAACACACGATAACAAAGTAAATAAAGAAATATGGACTTAAGTTTAAGTAAGAGGATATAAAAAGCGTACGAAATAATCTAATTAATAGCTTAAAATACACGGTAATAGACAAATGTACCTCGAGGGACTTACAGGCAAAATATATTCATTGCTTTGACTGAGGGAGTTTCTTCAGATCCTCGTCCGACTCGATGCGTATTATAGGAAGACCTTCAGTTTTACGCAAGTAAACCTTCCCTCTTGCGGTCCAGCAGAAAGAATACCCATTATCACGGGCAAAGTGGCGAGCTCTGGAGAAGAGTCCTTGTGCCTTATACGTCAGAGTTTCGGACACGTACACAGGCCTGGCTGGCTGCGTAATATTAAGGTGCCCCATGTGTAGTTTGTCCCCTTTTGTCCGACACCTGTTAAACTGCTTTACTGCCTGGAGGATTTTATCTCTTTTTAAAACGCTGCAGAAATCAACAATAATGGTCTTCATACTATCTTTATTGTTAATTCGGTAGACGTCTTTAATTTTAGGATCCTGTAGGTCAATTTTTACTGTAGCTGCCAGATTTTTTACAACCTTCACGATTGCTTCCTTAGTTTCATGATCCTGCTCATCTTTTAGGTTCGGGACATTTCGTATTTCTAAACCACTAGATTTGAATTTCCTTTCGCATTCCTCTAACTTTTGTTCCAGCAAATGAATGTGTTTTTTGTCCTCTTCTCTTTCCTCTTTCAAGATTTTGAGTTCCTCTATGATCCTGTCATATTTATCGGAGAGAAATTTGAACAATTAGATCGTTATTATTTGAATCATTCTGTTTCTTAATTTCGGAGAAGCGGTATTCTAGTTTGTCGGAAATGTTATTAAATTGGTCCATTATCTCTTGTCTAAGTTCAACAATGTCATTGTCAACCTCGCGCCTTCGTTTCGCCCGTCCGCCGATATTTGCGTATTCGTTGCGCTCCGAGGGTGTATCAGAATCATAGGCTGGTGCTGGCAAATGGGATCTTGGTGCGGCAACCCGTGGCATTACGGGGATAATATTATCGGCATTCACCGGAGTTGGAGTGCTTGGAGGAGTGCGGCGGAGAGACATGATGTTAGTAACTTACTGTATGCTGTAATTTGGGTGTCGTAAGAAGAGAAGAGCGTATTGGTCTCGTATCGTTCGGAGGTTGGTGCAGAGTTGCGTCACACCGTAGCGAACGTTGAGATTCGTAGCACACTGTGTTAGTTCTGTAGCTCGGTCTACGCAGCGGTGTAGGCGATACACGTGTGAGGAATGAATACACGTGAGCGCTATTAAAATTTTGAAATATACCTTTTCTATCCAGCAAAGGTTAAGTGCGCTCAGTGTTCTAGGTTGCGCTTTTTGCTGGTGTCAGCTGCCACTCGATGATTTGTAGAATAGAATTTTAATTTGCGAATTTTGATGTTCTTGGTAAAATCCAAAATGCACCGAAAGGAAGTAATGATAATGATCACTTTTGTATACTTGGACAAAATAAAAAATGTGGTAAGTGAGTAACACGTCTGTCTATTTTGATGTCTCGGACGAAAGAGGATGCTTGTTATATCTGTAATCGGAAAACTATATCACTTGCATAATTTAATCAAATAAGCCAACAAAATAATAGGTACTTAAACTACGATTATTTTCGAACGATTTAAACGCAATGCCGCTGTCAAAGACAATATAATATCAAAGACAATAGGTATAATACCATGGGGTCCAAACCCTTTAATCGTACGATTTGTTCTCACAGACTCACATAGATGGCGCTACTCATTGCTACACAATATTGTATCTTCCGTTTTACGAGAATATAATAGCATTTTTCACAAAATATATAATAGTAAGAACAATATTTTTGACTTACACTTGGCACCTGGTAAATACCAGGTGAATAGTGACGTCACGTTTCGTTCCACCAATGGCGTTGTGTTTTAAAATTTTTAGAGAAACTTTGAATAATGCTACTTTTACGTACTTCTACGTAATAGAACCATGATAATTTGTTAAAATAATTATTATTTAATTAGATCATATACGTCCCTTTTCAGGCAGTTGGGTGAACACTGTTATTTTCGTTAATCATCTATGACGCTACAATCGAGTCAATAATTGACAACAGAAATCCAGTAATTGTATAAGTAATTTAGCAGCAGCATTTAGACAAACACACTATAATAATGACGTAACTTAGAACAAATTGATAACACTGTTGATATTTATCATTCATCATTTGTACCGTGGTGGTGAAATAATGTCTAATGCAAATTTTAATATTTTAATCATTATAATATATTTTAAATATCATTTGGTGAACGTTAACTTTCATAGCTTCTAGACTATTTTAACAACGTATGTATTATTGTTGACGTCAATAGTTAACTTACAGCAAGGTTTAATATTACTACTAATAATAATATGAGATGAAAATTTTCAGGTGAAATATTAATCTATTGTAATACAAAGTGTCAACTTTGGCTGACGTCTCAATTCGTTATTCTACCATAAATAGAGGAAGGCCAAAGAAAATATTGATAGACTGAATGATAGATTATATTGTAAACTTTATATAAGAAGTAGAGGCTGTCTTCTGAACGTCTCTCTACGTCTACATTCATTCTACGTTGTTTACCGTGCCATCGATTATCTTACTTCTATGGTACGTACCTAGTCAAGTCTTCCCGTGGTGGATGTTTTAGAGGGCAACTTAAAAAACACAACCTAAACAATGCTTATAGACTTCAAAAAGAACCTCTCAAACGTCTTTCCAGCGTGGAGAGTGTAGGCAAAATCCTTTGACTGCTCTGGCTAATATAAGCCTCTGGTAGTGCAGAGGGGTATGCTCCTGTAGTGGAGATTAAACATACCTGATGATGATTATTTTATCAATCTCACTTATACAATGTTAAATAAGATAGCAAACAAACATTTTCGCGAGAGATTGCCACGATTTAAAGGCTCATTAAAAAGATTATTTCAATTGAATATAAAGATTATAATACATTTAAGTTCATTAAACATTTTGAACCAAAAATTAAACCGCTGAAAAGCAAAAGTCAATCATCCCTTGTTTTCCTATCCTCAGGGTGACTTTTTCAAAGTTATGGCCAACTTAATCAACCTACAGGCACAGGCACGACCTACTTGCGGTATACTATTTCCAATAACAAAAAAAACTGGACTTTCTACTCTGTAAAAGGTATTTAAAATAATTAAGCTGTTTTACCAGCATGCATAAAACCTTACTAGTTATTTGACGATACGCAAATAAAGGGATGGACGGACGACGACCTCATCAGGGTCGCCGGCAGTCGGTGGACTCAGCATGTACAAGACCGCAATTTGTGGCGCTCTATAGGGGAGGCCTATACCTAAATTCTATAAATTTTATTATTTGACTTCTAATTATGACATTTTTTTTATTCTTATTAACCTATTTTGATTCTGTATTTATAACGTTTGATTCAAATTTAATTTTAATTAATCATGATTTACTATTGTACTTTTTAATTTAATTTTATTTTATTTTTAATTTATAATTTCTATAATGTAATTTAACATGCAGGTGTTTTGGTTTCATTACTGTTAATCTGTATGTAATTTTTAATATATAAATAAATAAATAAATATGTCCAGCAGTGGACGTCCCTGGCTGATAGATAGACTCAAATAAATTAATATATATGTACACACATTCTAATTACGTCTGTTTCCCTTACGGACTAAACAGAACTTAAATCCGGATATAAAACACAAAAACGTGGTGGAAAATGGAATTAAAATTGTGATGTGTTAGCCGCATCGTTTAAATGGCTCTGAGTTCGAAGATTTCTTTTAAATTTACTACAATTAGGTAGTTTTTACGATCTGCGTGAGAAGAGAATAAGGTTTTAAACACTTCTAGCTTTGACGTTATTCCATAACTTAAAGGAAACAAATCTAATCTATATTAATATTATGAAGACGATGGATGTTATTGTCTGTTTGTTTGCTTTGAATAGGCTCCAAAAGTATTGGCCCTATTTAAAAAAAAAATACTTATATTTATCTGCTGGTGATATCGACTATAATTTACGAGGACAAAGTCACGGGAAAAAGGCTAGTACAAAATAAATCCATCAATGACCAAATAAATCCATCATTTAGGCCAAAGATATTTCTTATCCTAATCACAATAACAAAGAAAAATATAAAAAGTACATTCTAACCAAAATTTTGTTATTCTTCTATTACATTGCGATTTTCGTCCTCAATCCCTTCTTCAAAACTGAAGATTCACTCCTTATCACCAAAACAATCACACAGATGTGTTACGCGATAACGTATCTTATGCCGTTGCGAAAGGGGTCATATTTTATCGCCTAAGCACTCCGTGGACCGGCGGCGGACGTACTTAAAGACAAACATTACAGATACTCCGGCAGTTTAGGAAAACACATTGCGCGCGTTGAGCAGAACTCATTTTCATGAAAAACGTGCTAAAAAAAAAATATTCTGTCTTAAATTACGAATAAAAAAAATATAATAATAAATAATTTAATGAATTATTTTTGTAAATAAAAATTGGGTTTAATTAAAACTAATTAATCGCGATTAATTAAAAATTTAACTTTGATTAAAATTGATTAATTTAATCGATAATCAAAAGTGAGAACAGTGACATAAGAACAAAAGAGTTTAAAATTTTTAACGTCGCTGAATTTTGGAAAAGCTTTTTGTGATGGATTTTACGGTAATTCTGGCCAGTGTCGAAAGATTTATTCATTACAATCATTAAATAAAGAATAAACGTATTTGAGATTGGCAATTCGTCTTTGGATCTAAAGGTCCAACGGTCTATACCACCTGTGAAGCAAAAAGCTTAGAACTTTCATCAAAAATGGAGAATACTCAATGGAAAACAGTGGAAGTGGAAATCACTCACGTAGAGAAAGAAGAGATTCACACAGAGAGTTCGGGTCATAGCAATTTAATGGGGCTTCTGCCCATGTTTATGCTGGTTGCCATAGTGTTCCTGAGGATCTCGTGGGTGCTGTACAGAAGTTCAGTCGGTGAGTGACATTGTAGAATTTAAATATATTATGTACGTTAACTTTTTAGTGTAATGATGTCTATTAAACGTATTTTGAAACCAAAACAGAAAGAAACTTTGAATTGGTTATGCTAAATTTTATCAGTTTCTTCTGAAAGAATATATTATTTAAATAAACTATATAATAGGTCGGGGAAAAAGTAATTTCGTATTTTTATGTGTAAAGTTGTAATCTGAAAGGTAAAATTTTCAAGAATTATATAGAAATGTACAATATTTTCCATAATTTTTTAACCGTTTCTTTGTTTATTAAAAATGTATTAGATAAACGAAAAAAAAAATAACATTCTAAAAAGTTCATTAAATATAAAGAAATTATGCAAAATACGCAGAAAGTGAATTTTGGTATTTATGAACATACCGCAGTCCCAGTAAGAATAGCACAAAGTTGAGAATGAGAATGAGCACACTGATATTTTCACGATTCTTTAAATTTTCTTTATAAACTTGCATTGTAAATTTTTTGAAGGTAACGTTATTTTCACGGCCATCCTTTATGTTTTTTATTTTTAATTCTATGAAGCAGAAAATCACTATTTTAAGTAAGTTAATGTTATGTAAGTATACAGATGTTTTCATTCATTCATTCATTCAGATGTCAAAAATTAAGAATCTTGATGATGACTTGTCCGACCGATTTTGGCCATGGCGACCTCTTTGACTCCTAGCCGGTGTTCTGGCGATCGTGCGCTCGCAAATGGCTCATAATAAGAATCTTATTATTTATTTAAAGAAAAATCTGTACAAATAGAGCTAAATCGAATACTTCGAAATGTTTTTGGATTAAGCCAATCAAACTTAATTAGGTTTGTGAATTAAAAGAAATACGTACATTGTATGTGTATCTCCTTATTATCTTAAAAATAGTACCTTTAATAAAGTTGGACATACGAGTTATTCGTAAAACATACTCGTATAGTTCGCATAAAAAAGCTTTAAGGATCATTACGCACCTCTGCTTAACCCTAGATATAAACTCTGATAATCATATACAATACTTGATCGAAATTACTTCCAGGTTTACTAGTTCAAATCTAGTTTATATCATAACAATCAAAACTTTATGTATTACATCACTTTAAAAAAATGCATTCATTTACTTAATTCCTATGACAGGCTCAAGAAATATAATATTTTTTTAAAACGAAAAATAATGTAATACAAAAAAATATTGCCTCTCTTGGCAAGGATTCTTAAGGTAAATTTAAGAAACTCATATTCTTTATTGAAAAATACATAAACTGTGAAAACATACATATTCATTTTTTGGCATCAACAATGAAAGAACTATCGTCTGGGTGGAAAACCAAAAAAAGATAAAATTAATAAACTAAAATATGACTATTATTTATTTATTTTTATTTATGCCCGGATACATTTTTTTAGTTCAACGGAAAATGGTGTAATATTCGGACATAAATGCATATAATAAAACCTTTCATTGGATACCAAACTTAACATATTAACCTTTATATACGTTTGCGTTTTTGTATTCTAGAGGGCGCTTATTCACGTGGATGTCACATACTCATTATAAATAACTTATGTGTGAATTTCAAAAAAGTAGCCAAAATCTGTCAAAAATTTCTTATACAATCAGCATCATCAACAGGTCTTTGTTAGTCTCCACTGCAGGAGCACGACCCTATCTGTACTACCAGAGCCATATTTTTGCCAGGGCAGTCAGAGGATACAATCATAGTGGCTAATTCTATATATACCTGACCTTTGATTCGCCATAGTTGGGTGGAGAGCAGATTGTGTGTCTTTTTCCACACAACATCGACAAGAGCGTAGCTCTCAAATATCAGAGCGATTTAAAGTTAAGGAGCTTAGATCAGCAAGCACCAACCACCAACTTTCTAAATCAATAATATAAAATTCTGTAAGTGGGTCGTAAATAACTTGCATTATATTTTGCTATCGTTTTATTCATTTAATTCAGCTGATTTAATAGAACTACTCATTATCGCCAAAAGTATTTTGATATAAATTGATGATATTGATGAAAAGTTATACAAAAAGTTCTCCAAGTAATTTATAACAGAAGTACATAATAAGATATATGGGTGGGGCTAGTTGGCTAATGTTAGTGTCTTAAGTTTTTAGAAAAACTTTTCTGGAAACAAGAAAGTACAATATTTCTTGTTTACAATTTTCATTTTAACAAATTTAAATTTGTGTTAAAACCTGAGATATAAATAAATGTAACTGAATTGAATTAAAAATATACAAACGTATTTGTGTAATTTTATTTCATTTATTAAAAATGCAGAATTGCGCACAAAACTTTGTCTTTAACCATAAAATATTTTGTCGGTCAAGTATTAAACTGTATGTGCATAAATATATATGTAACTAGTGAATATATTTCAACAATGTAAAATTAAGTAAATACCTATAGAAAAATATATCTTACAAAATTCTCAAAATGCACAGTACTTTAATATATTATTATATAACAAAATTGTGTCAACGACGCAAAAATTAAAACATTGCAATGAAAGTAGGTCAATGATAGTTAATAAGAACATAATTATTTGTCTTTAATAGAAAGTAGAATATTCGAAGCATTTATTTTATCAACCAGTTTGTGCGTTTGATAATATTATTCTAAATGACAATTACTATTAAATATCAATAAATTATCAGGTGCACTGTTATCACGCTGTATAATAATAATGTTGACTCGGTATTATTAGGCTTAACCTGATTTCAGTACTTTACTACATGTGCCAGGAATTTTACCGAGCTCTTAAGCTATTGCTTCTTATCTGAAAGTGATCCCGGTTGCATCCACATGCATGATGATAGGAGAGAAACATCGAATTAAATAAGATAAAAAAGTAATAGTAAATTCACGTCATATTTTCTCATGCGTAATAAGATATTCGATATGAGTGTATGACATTTACAAAATTAAATGTTTATTAAGAGATGTAAATTTTTGCAAGGGATATTTTTCCTTTATAGTTATAAAATAGAGTCTCATTAAAGCGAAGATCAAATGATATACATCAAATGACTGTTTATAACGTAATTTCATACTTTGTTTTATGTAAATCTAGTTTTACAGCACAGATGCTGAAGAAAATAAGTAGGACTTAACAAAGCTAAATAAATATAAATGTTTTACCAGGCAACCGATAGCCTAGTGGGTGTGAGCATTATTAGCGCTTACGCATTTTAAGCAATCCCGGACGCGGTCCCCACTTGGTTGGGTGACCGCAACTGGCACAAAAATATCTCCAGCTCTTCCGTGCTTTGGGAGGCACGTCAAGCCGTTGGTCCCGGATGTCATCACCGATGGCGGTCGTTAAGCTATGTCAGATGCTTTGAGGCAGTTTGAAAAATCTGGCACTAGTGTTGTTGGCCACTTACACACACGAAAAACGAAACGAAACGGCAAACAAATAATGTAATTAATTTTTAGACATACTTACATTAGTCTGGTAATTATAAAGAAATCATGTTCAACTCGTGATCCAGTGGCCGCAGGCTGATGTCTCCAAATCTAGATAAATAAATATAGATTAAAGGATTTGCAAAAATCATCATGTGACCATTATCTTACGTTATTTCGGCATTGAATCATCTTCAAATGATAAAGTTCTTTTGTGGTTGCCGGTGACACTCGAGCTAAATAAATCCGAAATATTTTTTACACAAACAGGAAAATGTGTTATCCTGCTATTTATTAAAACACTTATCAGTAAAGGACTTAATTTAAAATGTGACGTGATCTAGATAGATGATTTTTGGTTCTATTTTTTATGGACAAGTTCCTTGTGCAAACCACTGCATATAATATTATTTACACAAATATATGAGGTTGTTACTAATATAAAGATTATAACAACAATTATCAAAGAATGAAATGTCTCATGATTTTTCAAAGATTAAAGATATGAGCTTTTTGTTTGAGGACATTTTGGGCGGCTTAAATATGGCGGACATTGGTTCGACGAGTTAAAATCCGCGAAAAACATTAAATAGGTATAAAAGATTTTTAATAGGATATTTAAGTCTAGGTGGTGATTATGAATCGTTGACTTTTATAGTTAGCTTACTGATAACGAGTATCAAACAGCGTTTTTCTATAAATTTGCGGTTGCTCTAAAATAAATTGAGCAAATATTATGACTTGTGGAAAGGCCTAGTCCATAAAATTTTACTTTACGATCCAAATTTCGATGTCAATTACGATCCAAGTTTCGATGTCATAAGGACCATATTAATAGCAAATGTATTTTAAAAACACTTCAATTGTACGGGTGAAGGAACACTAGAGTATTGTGACATAAGCTGTGTTCTAGGCTCCAATCTCCTTTAATCTTACAACAATTACTCATTTATTGTATTCTACTACTCTAAATTTCTGTTTAAGATAAATAGAGAAGATAAAGCTACATTTATTTTACAACTTGACACTCCACTATGCTCTAATTTTAAAGGACAATGGCAGCCGCCAATAGTGTCTAAGCATCAAAAATATCTTGGAAGAATAAGCGTTGGTCACCGAATAAATCTCTGAAAGAATTTCGACCTGAGAAAGCAGGAAAAAAAGATATTTTGATTTGAACTTTTCCATTTTTTGAGGTTATGTGTCATTTTGACAGTCGTAGTCGGCGTAAATAGTTGATAGATAGGTACTTATTCAGTACTCTTTGCTATTCAGTTAGGTAGGTATCTAAATCCGGATTTCTATATTGATGAAGCTATATATGAACTATATATGACTATTAAATATTTAGTTTAGGCTTGGTACTAGGTAAAGAGTGGTGCGTGGTGCACGCACTTCGCGCGCTATGCGCATACTTCACTACACTTTTTATATCCTGTCCCTTTTTATATCCCCATATCGTCAACCCTAATAAATCCAGTAGTCAATAAATAAACTCTCTAAATGTATTATTTTTCTGTGACCTCAATAAAAATAGAAGTATTTTCGTAAATTAATATAAAAATTAATAAATCAATTGTACCTTTATCACATTTGTAGACGCTAAATATTTTTCCAACTATGTTTTTGCTATTGTTCTTTATGTAATAAGGAAAGATGATTACTGAAATCAAAGTATCCAATAAAAAAATCATCGTCAGATAAAAATGCGCATATGATTTATTTTCGGAAGAGAGATGCACTCTAGATATCAGTGATAGTGCCTGTGTTCACGTTCACAGGGACCGCAATATTGCGACAATGGCTTATCTCAAACTGTTACATTGATTGGAAGTCTGTGATAGCTATCGAAATCAATATATGTAAATTTTCTTGATATGAAAATATAAGGAAAAAGAAAGATGATCAAAAAAGCATTTAAAAACAATTGATGACAGGCATGAATATACATAATATGTAGCATACATTGAAATTGCAGTGTGTTTTTTATTCATTGGGGCAAAGGCAATATAATACTTTCGTATAGACTGCCAAACACAAACGAAAATATTGGACAAAATAAAGGACTGCTATAACTAACAGCGTTAGTCTGCGTTAGCTTAAACTTGCTGAAACTGAGATATCAGTTTTAAATATTGTGCCAAAAATATATTTTAATTTTTTAAATAAGTTTGTGAATATTTTTTTTCTCATAATAATGCTGGATACAAAGTTGTGATGCTACCATGTATGCCATCTATGTGCAACCCTCAAAAAAATCCTTCGATTTAAAGGTTGGGACAACATTATCGTTAACAACATCGAGCATCATCGTTTCTCCTTCTGCCGGAGGCAGCATAGCCTCTTGTTCCCTATTTGTTTTGTCAATGATAAGAGGTATTCACAATTTAAATTGTTTGTCCATTTCTTTGTGTCAACATTGTTTAGCACAGATTCTAGACAGTTAAGCTCAAGACGTGTCTGACAAAGAATATTAAAAGATAAGTAAAACAGTCAATAAACTGGGGGATTAGTATATCGAAAACATTGAAATCCAGCGTGCCACTTAGATAAGGATTTATTGTGGTAAGGGTAAAAAGGTACTTGTATTATGAACGTAAAATGATTTCTCTCTCTCCTCTTTGTAAAATGTTTTCATTCAAGTGATTTATTTCAAAACTAGCAGCCCTCACCAGGCTTTTATTATACCTAAAAACCTTCCTTATGAATTACACTATTTATTGGTACAAACCATATGAAAATTTTATTTGGCACATAAATTGGCTTTTGTTAATTTTAGCTTCACCTTCACCTCACCTTTGGTTAAGACATATAGATACATCTGCTCTCTCCATATATTTCTATCTAAAGGACTGATTCTATCCTAGATTGGAAATCACAAGACTGCTGATTTTTCTCGACTTAGGGATTGTAAAATAGTAATAGATGATCTTCTATGTAAATTCTTTTTATCAATATTTTAGGCACAATTCAGTGAATCAATCAAAAAACCTCGTAAATTGCGTATTGTTAACGTGTGAGTAGGAATTGCGGAGTTGTTTGCTAAAGAACGTGGTGAAAACAACGAATCTTTAAAATATGATAAGTTATTATATTTTAATTAACCTCCTTAATTGGGATTTGCAACTAGTTGGAAAATAAAACAAATATTTTAAAACTTTAAACACACTTGATATATATTTTCCATATCTGTACTAATGTTTCAAGACACAGAATTGACAATCACGATGTTAAATTTAATAAAATACCATCAACACTAGTTGCTCTAGGTAATCTTGTTAAGACCAAATATATGAAGAACAAACCTATCTTGCAGTTAGTTGAAATTAGCGCGTTAAAACTATATAACCTCGTTATGCAACATATCAGATACTTCCTTATTGGTGGAATAATCCCCTTAAACGACCTCATCCTCAACACAGCCACTTGTGAGGCTTCTGTCCGAAACAGATCAGCTGAATACGATTATCCAGGTGAAGTAACATCCAATTAGCAAGATCTCCATTTCTTTGACTTTTACAAACTTTTAATGTAGGTATTCGATGTAAGCATTGTGGCTTGCTTAATTTGCTTATTATTTATCTTTAACTGTTATTTTAAATCAAATATTATTATTGCTTGTTATTTTGTTTCTTTTATAACATTATATTTCCCTATGTCTCATTATTTATTAACAGTAAAGCACAGTAAAGCTTTCCTCAGTGTCATTGTGTGGAAAAAATGCTTAAAATATTTTTTTGGCAAGAAGTAAAGAAGTGCTTTGCCATCGTTTCATTACATACAATCATATACATAAATTAAGGTTTTATTTTGATATATGATTTTTGTATAAATTAGGAAAATACATGATGTTCAGTGTATATCGTCTCTATTTGTAATCATGTCTGTACATTGCATAAGATAGGTATAAATAGCCAGCCCGTGAAAAATAACCAGCCCCCCTATTTACTAACTCAGATGACAGGTGTCGATGCCTATCAATCTAGGATTTGATGTTACAATGCGGTTTTTGTTTTCCAAATAAAAAAATAAAGCAAACAAAACCCGCATTGTAACAGAAAATTTTAGATTGATAGGCATCGACACCTGTCATCAGAGTTAGTAAATAAGGGGGCAGGTGTGACTCGACAGTGGCTATCTAGAAATAGGCTCTTGAAAACTTATCTATGATAAGTAAACGCTTTGATCTGCACGACTTATAAATAGAACTAATGCTTAGAAAGTTTATATTTAGAACAAAATGTATAAGTTACGTGATTCAATGATTAAATAAATTATTTGAAAGAATTGAGTAATTTTCTTCTTACTTATTAAAATATGAATTTACGTAAATAATTAAAATAAAATAAGGGTAGCAAAAATTCATCCCAATATGTTGACTTCATTACGGCTAGTAACTTGGTTCGATACACTAGTTTCAATTTGTGTAGAAAATTCAGAAACAAGCTCCCCTGCTGTTTCAGGCTTGCGTGTTAACCACTGCGCCAAAAAGGTGGCACGTCACGTTGGTTTGGCGTAATACTACAAAAATATTTTTCGTATATTTTCTTTACCTTTCTCTTTTAAAACTTCACCCCATTGAGTCAATGTTCGCTAATAATTAGCTTTATGTTAAGTGGTTAATACCGTTACTACGCGTTACTTACAAGTATCAACTACAAGGAAGTTAATCTCTTTTCCAGTCCGGTGCTGCCCTATTTCAAATAAATCATGTCAAAGAAAACAGAGATATCATTTAAAATTTGATTAGCAAGGCTCTATATAACTTTTCAAATTATTTTACTGTTAATAGTTAAAAGCACATTTATGTACGTAAAGCTTTACCGTGGGTCTCCGGCTCTCTCACTCACCGAACGAAGCATAGAAGCGGTAAAGCTACTACTCAAACGTCAATTTTCTGTGAATGTGTGGTACTTCCCCGGATGAGCCGACCCATTCATGCTACTAGTATAAAAGTGAAATTTGCCGGTAACGTGGCTCTACTACTATTAAATAAATCATATTATCTCAAGTGGCACATCATTCATGCCGACCATGTGATTTTATTTAGAGCAATTGATGTTCAAGTCACATGCATTGATACTGCAATGAGATTTGAGGAAGAGATAACCTGGTGTGTTAGAATGAATGGTATTTTTATTTGACGTAATAGAAATAGATATCTATCCTCTTATCTTTCTTATAAAAATACGTTGTACTTCGATTGTTTTATTTATAGTTAAAGTCTATTTTATCAATCGTAAGACACTTTTTTAAATAACTTTCACGTCACAGCTATTGGTGACGTAACAGTTACTAACGTGTGTATTTCTGCAAGTATTGTGTGGTTTTATATGAGAAGATTTATTTTTTCCTCAGATTGACTCCTTGTCTTCTTCTTCCTTGCTTTATCCCTACTTAGGGTTAGCTCTCTCCATAATTTTATATCGTTTACCATATTAATATTGACATTGCATACCCTCATATCCGATCTGACCAATTCTTGGCTTTCATCGTCCTCTACGTCCCTCTACTTCTAAATCAGCCGTTCTCTTTGCCAGATGTTTGATGTCTCTCCTCTCCACATGTCCATGCCATGTCAAATGATGTTTTACTTTGTCAGCTATAGGTAGGACTTTAAGGCTCCCATTATGTACTCGTTCCGAATCTTATCCATTATTCATACAATTTGTTTTACTTCTTCGTCTCCTCTATCCTCTAGTCCGCTCTTTACAGAAAGGCAGGTCGTATGATGGTTAAGTATATTTTGCCTTATTGTAGATTTACATTAAATCCGAAAATATTTCAATGATTGGCGGTTTGCAAATGGTGACCACGTATCAGCGTTTTTTTAATAATCAGACAAATTTCAATCATCGTTTAACTATACCTATGTACTTCTGCATTTTAACTCTGTATGTTTTGGAAAAAAACCATCTTATAGTTAAGTAACATATCAATCACATTTCCAGAATTTAATTATCTTGATATTTTTTCGCAATTTAGGTTTCAGTGCAATTTAAAAGTAGGAGGCATTTTCTCTGAAAAAAAATCCGAGGATGAATCAGTACCTTCTTTAAGTAGGGTGCAAAACAATACTGTTGTGAGGTACCTACATAATTTACATATTTTTTTAAATTGATTACCAGGTAGTATAATTGCACGTATATATTCGCTTGCAATACATTGTACCTCTAGTTCAAGTATTTCGACTCGTTCCTAAAATAGCGTTTATTTAGTCATATCCAAATGTCACATACAATCATGATATCGATTCAAAGGTATATTAGCAAACAATCAGAATCAGCTATTAAGATAAAATATTAGATATCTGACAATGTCGATGGTATTTTTACTGTTAATCGACGCTTAGAAGGTAAAAGTCATGTTATTATTATGGTAGAATTTATCATTAATAATTATAATATAGATTAGTTTACAAGTTAATTTTAATATTAATATTTCCTTATGAACAGTAATCTTTAAAAAAGTATTATCAAAACATTTATTTTTCTCCTTCTTCCCACTTGTTAATTAACGAAAAATTTAATGCACTTTAATTAATTGTTATTAAACTAATTAAATTTCGGACCATACTAATTCTATAAATGATTTTAATTAACTAATTAAATTTCGAGGTGTAACCTAAAAATGGACGGAATAATGGAAGGCCTAGAGTCGGAAGACAACGTACAAATAGCCAGGACGGTGTGGTTCCGTATGATAGTGATTCCGGTGACCATCGGCGTGGTCCTCATCGTGTGTCTCCTGCGCTCGTGCTACAGGGCCAACAAAATGATGTAAGTTTTTTTCTTTCTTTAATTTGAGCGCTTGCACCTTCAGCTGTGATGCGCTGGAGACCGGGCTCCGCTATTTTGATTCTTTGGCTCTAGAACCACTGATAAACTTGTTGAAATGAATTAGAAGTATTTGCCAGCGGGGAGAATCGATTCAGGAGCCACCCGTGTAGCTGTCGGTTTACTCCTCCGTTACTGAGACCGTTCAAAAATGGATTAAAATCGAAGGGCTACGTTAGTGTCGTTAATACGGTGGATACAATCACATAGGTACCTAAATTCCAGTGAAAAAGTAATTTAAATGTGTGAGGATTCGATCCCCGCGACGCGACGGCAGACATACATGCTAGCTACCCAAAAGGCCATGGAAGCTAGAGGTAGGCAACCTGCAATGAGACTAATGTTTTGATTTTTAGTAGTTTTGCTCGTTTTACCATAAATGCAACATAATCTGTTGAATTACTTTGTACAAAATGAAATGACAATCAATAAGTGCTGAAAGAAACTTTGTTGTTTCTCTTTGTTGGTTCTGATGACAAATCTATACGAGTCCATATGACAATTTACTTTAACTATTACTCACATTGATTATGAGCACGAGCATTTACACCAATTTCATATTATAAAATAAAGTCCACTAAAATGAATTTGCAAAATCAACGAAGCCGCACCCCAACTGAACCTCTTGACTTCCTACCGAAAACTCCCGAACCCTATAACTATATTCAAAACACGTCTTATTACTTTTTATTTGTCACGAATTCACGATATGTTGTTTTTCTCATAATACTTCCACTTCCTTTATAAAATTTAGGCAAAACCGAAGGTTTTTCCTAACGGCGAGGAAAACATGGCTTACATGACGCCCGATTATTTAATCTCGTTATCACTGTGTCAACTCGCTCTTTCTCTTCGCGATGACATTGAAAAATGGCGTAATCGTAGTCATTAAAATTATCATAAAGATCGGGCCTTGTTGACCGGTTTACTACTAGAAGTATGTTTATTTATTTATTTATTAAGGAATAACAAACAGTTGCAAGATAAATATTACACAATAAGACACATTAATATAAGAATACATAATCTTGCGACCAACCACGTTATTCACAGATTTATTACATACATGATATAGATAAGTTGCTCCTAGAGGGGAACATAATAGTAATAGTAACATAATAGTAATGTTGTTAGTAATAGCGGATTTTTAGAAAGATTTGTCGTTCTCCCTCTTCTTAATGTTTGCCGAATACCACATTGATGGGTTTGGGGCCCTCATCCGCAAAAAACAGCATCCTTGATCTACAGAGTGCGGGGCAGTCATAACAGTGTCCTGAACACTCTGGCCGACAGGTACACGTCGCCGCTGTGGCGGTGCCTGGTGAGGAGGGTAATCTGGGAAACCCACTCACTTACGTGAATTTTAAAGTATTATAGTTTTCTTTAAGTTTTTAAAATTCTCATTTGTATACCTACTAACATAGTGTAAGGATTACTAACATAAATGGATCCAAGTTATCTGAAAATAAACTCGATCTAAAACTCAAAATTAATTTTTATACCTAATACGGAATATTGATAAATTATGTATGATACTAGGAAGTACTATCTATTTACCAAAACTATAAGAAATATGTTTTATAAATTTTTATACAATTTATTTGAATTCACTAACTCCAAATGCATTTTAGGTATTATTGAGAAAGCTCGATACCTTAAGTGTTTTAAACCTTACATGAAAATATACGCTATAGACGTAATATAAACATGAATAAAACCATAACAATCAAAAACAATAGAATCTATTTTCATCTCCGCTATTAGTCAAACCGCGACCAAAAACACACATTTCCTCACCGCCGCGATATCTCGCAATTCGTGGTAACAATTAGAGAAAAGTTGTCGTGTGTCACGCAGCTAAGTTGATCATTAGACAAATGGCTATTGAGTTGTTCGAGTTGATCTGCGTCATTCTGGTGCCCATAGTCACGTATCTGCTGTATCTGCTCGTCTTCTTCACCATCTACTGGTCGAAGCAGTTTAGAGACCGTGAGTCCTTCATTATGTTACAAGTCTTAGATCAGGCGACATCGCTCCTCATTTGTTCTTGACACTTTATCAGTTCAATTTGAAAAATTATAATTCAATACTTCCGTAGTACAATGCTTGTAGTATCTTTGGTGTAACTGTTGAAATGAAATGAAATTTTTTATTTAAATTTGGATATCATTTATCTCTTTTTCAAAAGTCATTTTATTATTATTCCTTTTTTTAATATTTGCAAAACCGACTTGTTCATCAATTTTTTTTAGCGGTAATGAGTAGTTCTCTTAATACACGAAATAAAGCAAATTAATGAAAAGTAATACGGAAAATATAACAAGTTATTTACCACCGAAGTGCTGAAGTGGTAATTTGATATGATTTAGGGGTGCAAGAATAAAACAACGGGCTGGGCCAGTATTGGTATTGCTGATCTAAGCCTCTTAAGAGCTTTGTTTTGAATTTCAGATTTACTTTGCTGTTATTCCATTTGTACTGATATTTTTTCATTGTTTGTTATAATATTATTTAGAATGATATGCCTAATTGAGATTAAAAGCGTTATGGACATTAGCTCATTTAGTTCACAGCAACACAGATAAGGCACTAGTGTCTTCGAAAAGTCCACGGAATAGTCTGAATGCTTTTATTTGGTTTATATATGAATCTGTCGTGGTCCAGTACTGCCCCCATTTGAAATAAATTGTTTGAGGTAGATCTAGATTACTTTAAACTAAGTATTTAAATATTTTTTTTTATATAAATAAATATATACAGACAAATCGCACAGATTGAGCTAGCCCCAAAGTAAGTTCGAGACTTGTGTTATGGGATACTAACTCAACGATACTATATTTTATACTCCATTATATTTTATAATAGATACTTAAATAGATAAACATCCAAGACCCAGGCCAATCTGAAAAAGATCATTTTCCATCTTGACCTGACCGGGGATCGAACTCGGGACCATCCGTGTCGCAAGCAGGCGTGTTGACCGCTGCGCCACGGAATATAAGTATATGAAGCATTTCTTTAGACAGAAATGGTCACATCCGGCAAAAATACACTTTTACACAAAGTTTTTAGGTGACAAATTCACAAGGGTGACGAATTTACAATAACCCAAGCAAAGCTGCTTTTGATAAATCTTAACAATAGTTTTAATAATTTGAGTGCAAATTACACGAGTGGTATAACCGTAAAATACTTGTATGCTCGTATTATTGTGGCATTTTAATGTATTTACATCAAAACATTTATTTATAAGCTACCTACATTAAATAATTAAGTCTTTAAATTTCAAAGTTATTAGTCTGCATGGACTAAATAATATTTCTTGGTATTATTATAAATGATAACTTAAATCTTTTCACTGAAGCATCCATTATCACCGTGAACACGCTATTTTGACGTATTTACTTTGGAATCCAGCATATCTATTACAAATCCAGCACTTCAGGAAACGCTTATAATTATGTTGTAATGATTTTATTTTATTTTATTTGGAAAAAAAAACAGTCAATATATCTTATTATAAAGCTATTTTGATACTAACGACCATTTACATGTTCTCGCATAAATATAGCATAGCAATATAGCATAGCAATATGATATTCTAATGATTCACTGTTGTGATGAAACAAAATTACAATACAAATACAATACAAAAAGTCTTAACTTAATTGTTGTGGCAAAGCCAAGCTACCGGTGAAAATCACTTTTGGTGGTAGCATGAACGGGCCGGCTCGTCCGGGGAAGTCTCACAGAAAATCGACGTTTGAGTAGTAGCTTTACAGCTTCTATGCTTCGTTCGGTGAGTGAGAGCGCCGGAGGCCCATCTCCCCTGGGATGAGAAAAATAAAAGGCCGGCAACGCTCTTGTCATACCCCTGGCAAAGACAATATAATACTAACGTAATAGACTGCCCACCTCATACAAAAATATTGGACGAAATTAAGGTTGCGAAAAGCAGGCGAATGTATGGCGCAGGAGAGTTGCTTGCTACTCGATACTAGATGGCGGTAATCTGCGTTAGCCTTTAACTTACTAATTAACTTACTAAATATACGGTGTCATTTTAAAATATTATACCTAAATTATTGTTTTGATTTTTAATAAGATATATTTTGTGAATCATGTTCTTATATTATCATAATACGGTAGATACAATGTTGTGTAGTTTCGAGTGACGCCATCTATGCGAGTCTCTGAGAACAAATCGTACGATTAAGGCGTTTTGTTGGGGTTTGCCTTATTTGCAAATTGATTTTCGTGGACTTTATAATATGAAATTGGTGTAGTTTGGTGTCATAAATGCTCGTGCTCATGAACAATTTGTGAAATCGTTCAGAGATCTTAATGCTTTTTAAACTTTTAAATTTGTGAATTAGATAAAGGCTACCAAAGAACATACGCCATCTTTGATGCCACTTGTTACAAACTTTACCGCACAACACCGATACTTAGTATCTTATTAAACTGGGCATTGGCAGAATTACTAAAATCTCGGTAGCCATAATTTAAAAGAAGAAAGGAAGTAAAGATAATAGTAATATGGTATGACCGAAAGATGTTTAGTCATAGAGTCGGTAGTCTGTCGGTACATTGTTGAAACATGATGACGTCACAAAACGTTGTAAATATTTTATTACTCCAAGGACATGACTTGTAGTGTATTTCGTGATTTTGAAATGTCCTTATGACTACTAAATCTAGAAACTAGTGACGTTCATTGACTACTAAATATATAAGTACTACTAACTATGTTTGTGTTTTATTTGAAACAACATAATAAATATCGGAACAAAGCAATCAATGATGGTTACCTGAATCTTTTTTCTCTGGGTGGCGACAACGTGACGTCAGGTATATTTATTCTATTCTATTCAATGTTTTTATTCTATGGTTTCGGCGATTCTGCTAATATCCAGTAAGTTTTATAGCTTAAGGCGAGCTTCTGGTGAGAAATCTGGTAATTTAACTACTTCACATCTTCACGCATCTTCGTGCATCACGCATCTTCACGCATCACATGATCATGAGCATTTATATCACCAAACAACACTAATTTCATATTATAAAGTCCACTAAAATTGTCTAAGACAAACTCCAACTAAGCCCCTTGACTTCCCACCAAAAATGTTAGGTATTTTTTTTAATATGTACGGACAAATCACACAGATTGAGCAAGCCCCAAAGTTCCTAAGTTCTTAAGTAAGACTTGTGTTATGGGATACTTACTCAACGATACCATATTTTATAACAAATGCATATAAAGATAAATATCCAAGACCCAGGTCAATCTGAAAAAGATCATTTTCCATCTTGACCTGACCGGGGATCGAACCCGGGACTATCCGTGTCACTGGCCGGCATGTTGACCGCTGCCGAAGGGTAGAAATTGGTTGGACTGGGGAAACGTGACAAAGATATTTAGGATCGTACTTGCTCGGATAGATTGGAGATGAGTTTGTAGTAGGTAGTTCGGGAGACCGAGAGTGCGTACTAAATGCCATACTTGCAGCCACCAAACAGGCAGTTAAAGGTGACACCTTTAATTATCAGTAAAATATGCTTAAACACAACAAGTCAATTATATGAAATAGATCCTACAATATTATTACCAGCTCGTGAAAAGGAAGAAGGAAATTTATTGTAGAGGGCATGAAAAATAAACAATTATAGTTGGTAATAGGCTATAAAAACAACAGTTCCTAGATGATGATAATTACATTCTGTTAGTACTTGAAAAATATATTTCCCCTTGCGCGATAGTTCACGGATAATTATGTTGTTATTATTTAATATCATAATAACTAATTACATAGTCAAATTCACACAATTATAATTATATCTAATAATATTATAATTGTCTACGATTTCCAAAGCAGCCTCATAAAAATAGTCTACTGTTATTTTTTTCATTTTATTTGTGACCTTAATGTATTTGTTTTATTATGGTGTATTTTGATTTGTAGTTTATTCACTTTGTAGTAATTTTTATATGAATACTAGCGGTTACCCGCGGCTATATATAGCCTATGTCCTTCTCATTACCCTACCCTATGTATATGCAAATTTTCATGATGATCTGTTCAGTAGATTCGCAGTGAAAGCGTAACAAACAAACAAACTCACTTTCGCATTTTATACTATTAGTTAGGATTAAGAAATTTTATTACATAATATCTTGTTTTTGCACTTCCCCTTCTAATCTCTACATCACCCGGTTGGTTGACTAGTAGAAAAAGAGCAATTAGCTTTAAGTCAGTCGTACACTTGTAATTGATATATTTCTTTGAATAGCTTCCTTAATTTTTTTTTTCACCGCGCCTGACATACAAAAAAGGCCAATAGTATGATAGTATTAATTTTTTTCTCTCCAATACAAAAAATATTCGCTCGTTATAAGTTAGAAACATAAGATTTATGTGAATCACCAGACAAAAATCGTACAATTTGCAGTTTGGAACCTTTGTAACCACATGCCAATAGGCTTTCATGTCGGGAAAAAGTACTTACTTTAAAGCAAGTACAGCCGCGGTCGAAATCCAGTATAAGATAAACACGGTCTTTCTTTGATATGAACAGTCTATGTACAGGTAGGTATGTGCCCTAAATGATTGCTCGTTTTTTATCTTTTTGTTACGCAGACTTGTACGATTATAAGAGTTTATTATAATATTTGTTATTCAGTGTCAGTTTCACCTTAATTGTTAACAAGACATGTACGTTTATTTATTTGTAAAAAATATTTAAAATAACCTAAAAGAAAATAACCAGTAATAATCTTATTTGCAAGTGAATAAATTGTAATTAAATAAGATAACAATTTTAAGTAATTTATATTTCACTAAAATCTTGATTTCTTCCATAGGAAATATAATTTATAAGGATAGTGAAAAAATAATCGTGTTTCTTTAACATTATTAGATTGTGCTTAGAGTTTGATATATTCATTTTAAAATATTTAAAAATGCTTTGATTACGTGCTTTATATTTTTTCGTGTTCATTCCTACTACACGTGTCAAGTCCTACCTAGGACTTACTGAAAAAAAAAAAAACTTAACTAAAAACCTGACGCAAGGTCGTTGAAATTAGTTTCTTTTTTGTTATGTTATACGAAAGATTACTTCAATTTCATAATAATACAGTGAATAAAATACCTACTCACAGCCGCCTCAAAATACCTATAGATGGTGTGCCGCGGCAGAGTTTTCTTTATGGTTTATTTTAACTTGGTTAATATTACTCTGCATACTAAATTTAATTAAGTCACTCTTCAGTTGTTTGCAGTGATAGAGATTTAAATTAATTCAGCTTCTATATTTATTCTTTTACTAATAAAATATAATAATGCTGTGATTTTTATGAAAACTAATCTACGCACGTCATCGATGGAAATCGGGGCGTCCTCACAACATATCTTATCAGCAAATTAATTAAACCTTCCAATCAACCGTTTGCCGGAGGCGATCGCGCGCGTCACCACAGACCTAACAGAAAATATCTAATATTATGTCAATTAAAACCTACACCGGACTACACAGTTTGACATATCAATAGTGAAAACCTGTCATGTTGTTGGTGGTAATTTTTTTTGTTTTGGGTTTTTGATACCTAGAAACCATAGGTTGTGAACAATAGTGAACAATGTTGATTTATGTAATAGTCAGTGTTATTGTGGTGGGACTTGTTATTTACGTTTTGGAATACTGCTATTTACACAGTAAGTCTTTAAGAACTTTTTTTATATGCCTCTGTTCAACGAAATTAAATAATTAATTATTTAAGTAGAAACTATTTGGCGGGAGTGATGTCCCTCTTTTATAATTGATTATCTATTATGCCTTATTACACTTAAGGAGCTACATTTTTTCTACATTTAAAAATAATAAATAAATAGGGTCAAATCACACATAGTAACATTTTCCCTTGCCTAGCCATAATTAATTCGTGAATTGTGATAATAATACATATCGAAGACAAAGGTAACCTCTACATTTTTTCTGACAGTTGCACACAGATGGCGCAACTGATAGTTTCACAACTCACAAGTAGAAACATAATATACAAAAAATATCATAATCTCTCTGCGTGAAATAAGAAAAAGTTAAATATTTTTCGCTGAAGGTTGGCAGCACTACAGGTCAAGCGATGCTTTCAAAAATATGGCAAAATGGCATTTCGTGACTTAGAAGACGTGCACGACTTGCGTTTTAGTGAATCACCATTTCAAAAATAGCACTCCAGTTTTTAAATCATTGATATAAAGGCATTACGGTGTCTAGAGAGTAGGTATATTGTCAAAGTAGTATTTTAGTCAAGTCACGAGATACAAATAAATTAATATACCTACTCATTGTAATTTTAGGAAAATATTTGAATCATGTAGATGCCTGTCACTGTTGACAAAGCTTTGGGGGGCGATGTATGTTGGTTGTTTAAATAATGATGAATGATAAATAAGATAACAGGTAGGTATAGTTGTGCAGATTGTTGAGTGAAATTGTGCTTCGGTAGCTATATAAAAAATCCAAGTCTTAAGGCGCTCCTATAGTAACACTAGCGCCACCCAGCAATTAAATTCTTTAAATGCTAAATTATATCGAATTTTAAAAATCTAACAAGCACAAAACTATTAAATTATTTTTAGTATTTTGGTATTCATTTTCAATAATATTCATTTGATAAATTAAGAGAAAAACAGGTTAACGCCAAAAGTGGCCACTTTTGGCGTTAACCTGTTTTTCTCTTTAAATATGGCACTAGTAAATTACTTGTAATAAATAAAAAATACTACTTGTAATTCACTAGTTTTGAGCTTGTTAGATTTTTAAAATTCAATATAATTTAGGATTAAAAGTATTAATTGCTGGGTGGCGCTAGTGTTACTATAAGAGCGCCTTAATAGGGTTCCATAAGCGAATGGCAAAAAACAGAACCCTTATAGATTTCTTATGTCTGTCCGTCCTTATATCACAGTCACTTTATTTCGAAACTATAAGGTCTACACTATTGAAACTTGGAAGGTAGAGAAAGAAAGAAAATACTCTTTTGTTGCATCATTATTAAGAAAAAATAAATTACTTAAGAGTCGTCTGGAAGCGCATGTCTCCATACAAACGGAAAAAGGGAATTGTGGCAATATTTGATAATTTTGGAGTAAAACTGAGCATTTAATCAATTAATCTACCTACGTTCCTATACAGCTTGGTTAAAATACCAATGGTTTAAGAATTACAAGCCTTTTCAAATTTATATGGAAATCTTGAGAGACGTATAATTCTCAAACATTCGATAATTTCACCAAACTGTATAGAAACGTACGTATATTATAATAAGATTAATTGATTGGATGCTTAATTTTGCCCTCAAATTATCAAATATTGCCACAATTCCCTTTTTCCGTTTGTATATTTACCGTATTATGAGAATATAAAAACATGTGTGCGGCCTTAAGAGACCCCTGGAAGCGCATGTCTCCGCGCTTCCAGGGGACTCTTAAGGCCGCACACATGTTTTTATATTCTCATAATACGGTAGATACAATGTTGTGTAGTGTCGAGTGGCGCCATCTATGCGAGTGTCTGAGAACAAATCGTACAATGAAGGCGGTGAGACCACATGGTATTATATTATTGTCTTTGCTAAAACCAATAAAAATATTATGTCAAAAATATTGCTCAAATTTTTAAAAGGATATATTACGTGAATAATGCTTTTATATTCTCAATAATATGGTAGATACAATGTTGTGTAGCAACGAGTGGCGCCATCTACGTGAGTCGGTGAGAGCAAATCGTATTATTAAGGGGTTGGGAGTTGGGACCACATGCTAACGGATCTGTACCTATCTTTTTATGAGCGAAAGATAAATAGAGACATACATTTGACAAATGATATATAATGAGACGGCTAGTACAAATTACCAAAGTCATTATTAAAATTACATTCAAACTTGTTTTTATTTAATTAAGCTATAAGATATTACGACATTTTTGGCAAATATTTAATGAAGCACAAAGGTAGAGATGCCCACCGATATTAAAAGAACATTTTATTTTATTTATATAACATCAAAGACAATATTATAATACTACGTAAAATAAAATACACATTATCACGTCTCTGTCCCTTGCGGGGTAGACAGAGTCCAAGCTCATAAGATCCAAAGGCCACATTTAGCATTGGAGTGGGCGTAAGGGTGGAAAGTGGTAGGTATCAAAATAGTGATGGGTTGCCAGATTTCCTTTGATTTTCGTACAATCCCTCGACCGGCTTTTACGGTCTGCCCGGGAAAGAAAAGCAGCTGGTATATTTTATGTCTTTTCCCGAAACCAGCATGGAAAAATGTTTTTATAAACATAGTTAATTTGAAGTGAGATGCGTTGTCTATTTATATACGTAGGTAGAAATTACACATTTGAAATTAATAACGCCATCTATAGGCGAGTAGCATTACTATTGGACATAAGCATGCTTTGCGCATGTAAACATAGATGGCGCACTACGAAAATTAACTGCATCATCAATAAAGTAGGAGGTAAAGTAACTTTTTAACCCTAGAGTACTAACCTTTTTTTTACATCGCGTAATACTAACCATCGCCTGGGAGGCTACTTTTTACAAAAAAAATAAAAACAAAATTTATTCAAATGTTTTTATAAAAAAGAAAATACAACTTAATAGGTCATCTTTTTCCCTTTTGATCTTAATAACAAAAACATGCAAAACTTAATAGGTAGTCTATCAAATTTAGCCTCAAACTCAACGTTAAGTCACAAAAATTTTGACGTAGTAGTCCTTTGGAAACAATATGAAAAATAAAATAAAATTAAGACAATTGGCAAAAAAATGTAACGAATTCTTAGAATAGTAAGTAAATAATTAAATTCTGAGATTAAATAATTAAAATATCATATTAAATAAAATAATTAAAAGAGAGATTCTGTCATTGTTTCTGTTGCTGGTAGTGTGGATCAATTTGACGTGCTGGGTGCACTGCTAGTAGATGAAATATCATTCCGGAGGGACGGATGTGTAATAATGTGTAATGATTCGTTTTCTTCTAGGCTCGGGGGTAAAAATGTAGGGTCAACAACACTGTCATCCGAATCGTAATCTTCAGTTTCTAAATGATCTTCTATTTCACTTCCTGAGTCGCATTCTAGCAAAAACCTCTTTATTTCACTGTCTTCTAGGTTAATCTATAAACAAAAAATTAATTTTGATATATAATATGCAATAGTTTAGAAATAAATCCAAAAACAAAAAATTATGGGTTAATTATTTTTTTACCTTAAATACTAATGATCGCCTCCCAGGCGATCGGCAACTCTGTAACTCCGCAATGGTAAGAGCCCGCGGGACGCGTGTCTGCTGCCTATCGCGTCGCGGGGTGAACCGAGTTGGCACGGGCGCACGAGCAGTTATGGCCGCACGTATTCCAGAAAAATCCAGAAAATTACCGCCGCGCGGCCTCTCAGGCGATGGTTAGTACTCTAGGGTTAAATAAGAATTTTAAAACTTACACATACCTAATTTTATCACATTTAATATTACTTTTCAACAAACTTTGTGGATATTTTTTTGGTGTGTTCGCTAGAGGCTAGACTAGAAGCACTAGTTACTTCTAAAAGTTTATAGAACTTTCTATAAACTTTTAGAAGTAAAAAACTCTTAGTAAGATAAATCTGGCTTTCCACTGCAGTGTGGATTGATTTCCATTTTGGCTTATCATCTGATGATAAGATACAATTATCTGACTGGCTGGAGTGGTTTAATTTAACTACGGCAAAGACAATATAATACTAACGTAATAGACTACTATGGTTAGGGTTCCTCATTAAAATTATTTGGTATAGACAAAGACAATATAATACCAAAGATAATACTAACGTATAATGGGTTTGAATTGACAATATTAAAGTATAGATATAAATATCTATACTATAGCTTCTAAAGAAGCTGGTATCGACTTTCATACAAAAACTGATAATATTGGTATTATTTTGTCTTTGACACCGTCATGTGGTCTCAACGCCTTAATCGTACGATTTGTTCCCAGAGACTCGCATAGATGGCACCACTCGAAACTACACAACATTGTATCTACCGTATTATGAGAATATAAAAACATGATTCACAAAAGGGGTTATTTTACTAAATTGCACAAATAACAACTTAAAACTAAACAAATAATAAAGACTATGAAGATCGCTACAATCAGCGGGCAGGGTGCCAAGAAAATAAAATATATCATATACAAAATATATCTTATTAAAAATCAAAACAATATTTTAGGTAAAATATTTTAAAATGACACCGTATATTTAGTAAGTTAAAGGCTAACGCAGATTACCGCCATCTAGTATCGAGTAGCAAGCAACTTTCCTGCGCCATACATTCGCCTGCTTTTCGCAACCTTAATTTGGCCCAATATTTTTGTATGAGCCTAACGACACGTGGGCAGTCTATTACGTTAGTATTATATTGTCTTTGACACCGTGTATTTCCATATTTTGAATAAATAAATAAAATATAATATTTAGAGTCAATCACTTTCCCAATATCCAAAATGTATTTTTTAATTTTTAAGCTAAGAACACCAATGCAACGTCTTGCTATTCTATATTTCATTCATTTATATTTTCACGTAGTAGGAAAGTTCATGACTATGACTGTGAATATGTACCATGTCACTGAAGGGCAATGACCTCTCTCACCTCTGTAACCCTAACCGCGGAGTCAAGTGGCTAATTGTATTATATCCTGCAGTGACATCGTTTATCTTGGCTCCTTACTTAGTTGTCTATGATTTGTTTATATTTACCTACTTCACACGCCTAATTCTAAAAGCTGAAATGTTTTTTCTTACTGTCATTCCTCAACATTTCATATACTTGGTACTTGTGTCAACTGGGCTACAGAGTGGCTTGCTTGCTATCCGTGTGTGTGTGTAACCAGTATTAGCCAAATCATAAGCTGCCCAAAGGCATCTGAGATAGCTTTATTGACGACCTCCGTGGTGCAGTGGTTACCAAGCCAGCCTGCGACACGAGTGTTCCCGGGTTCTACTAAACTGGGTTTATTTTTAACTTAACTAGGTGTAGTCTCACTTAGCGAAACAAGTTTCATCAAAACCGCTTCAGTAGTTAAGATAAAGAGTAAAGTAGGTATCAGGGTATCAGACACAAACAAATATTTGAAGGTTGTTGTAATTTTGTATATTTTTTGTATTACTTTTTTTAAAAATAACGATTAATTTTGCAGTGTTCGTATGTACGTGTACGTATATATTTTTGTATTATGAATGAATAAGTAGTTCATTTAGTCTTGTTCAACACGTGCATTCTTCAAGGCTGCGCCGAGACGGTGTCACAGCCGTTATCAGATGCAGTTAGTTATTGTGCAGCGCGGATCCAATGTCATACGGTATCGGTCATTTACATATTTGTGAGCGAGAATTTCAAAATCAGACTCTTTTGCCATGTAATAAAATAATATATAGTATATAGACGCTAAAGTCAAAGTCAAAGTCAAAGATTTTAAAATTGGATAATTGTATCTCTTTTTGAACGTAATTTTTTTTCATTCTTATTATTTTCTAGCATTTCGTAACTGACCACTGCAGAGAAGTAACGCCGAAAGAAACTCTTTTCAACGGTAGTATGTAACGTTTTTGAAATCGATTTTTTGAACTGAAAACTTCTTTAGCGGCGCTGTGCATTTTTTGTGATGGAAAAAAAAATGTTAAACTCGCGACAGGTCACGTGACCAACAGTTACGTCAGATTGAAAATTCGTAAGTCGGACACGTGACCCTCCGGGAGTGCAACCCTTTGTTTTTTTTTTTAATTACGTTTTTTGTGAATATTAGAGCTTTGTCCACTCGGCTAGTTTCGGCTGTATCCGATCCGATGATCGATTATTAATAATCGCCTTATCTGAATAGATACGAATATTATCAGACAATAAAGGTATTTGTGTCATTGGTACGGAAAATAGCGTTCGAGAGGCTTTTCGAACGCTCTCACCTATTTTTTGTTGATTTACAATGTATTTTTGCATCCAGAGTATTCGAAACGTATTGACATACTGCAAGTGACTTTTGGTCGTACAAAAGTGAGTTTTGAGTAAGAAAAGTGACTTTCGAGTAACAAAAGTGACTTTAAAAATACATGAGTGACTTTTTGAGTTATAAAGTGACATTTGAGGTATACAAGTGACTTTTTTATGTGAACAAAAGCGTCTTTTTGACTTACGAAGTGACTTTGAAGATTGAGATTGATTAAAAGATAAAAAGTGACTTTTTAACAGGGTGAGAGTGACTTTTAACCACACGATAGTGTGTGTCAGTACGTCAATGTGAATTGAAGCAAAACTATGGATGTTTTAATAGTTATTTTTATAACAACCGTGCCGGCTCTGTTGATACTGTTTTGTTGCGTGTTGGGCGCCTGGTTGGTGTCTTTCATATTTTGGTGTAGTAAGTACACTTTTTGGCTACCAATACCATCATTTTTCGAATAATTTGTGGGAAAAAATCTCAATCCTAATCCTATTCAAACTAAAATTATAAATGCGTAAGTGAGTTCGTTTGTTTCTAACGCTTTCACGCCCTACCTACTGAACCGATCATCATAAAAAATTACACTAAATGTGGCCTTTCAGTACTATATTAATATTTGAGTATTTGGTCCCGGCTGCCATCTGGTAGTCGTTAAAGGAACCACGTCAGAGGCCGAGAGGCGGTTCCGAAGAACTCTGATACCAGGGTGTGCATGATTGACCGACCGTGTCACCTACACGAAATGATGATGAGTACTATGGCCAATGGCTCAGTCTACCCTGTAAGGAATAAGGACATAATAATATCTTAATAAAACCCTGTAAGTACGATCCTTAAAAAGAGGCAACTTAGCCCATCAATATTAACAACTTTTCCGACGGCACTTAAGCTGTTTTTTAGGGTTCCGTACAAAAAATGAAAAACGGAACCCTTATAAGATCACTCGTGCGTCTGTCTGTCCGTCCGTCCGCCTGTCACAGTCGATTTTCTCCGAATCTACTGAACCAAATTAAATGAAATTTGGTAAGATGGTGTAAACCTATGACCCAAACACGGATGTGCAAAGTAAATATATTTTTTTTTAAATAAGGGTCAGTTTAGGGGGTCCAAATAGAAAATGTTAAAAAAAAGTTTTGCAAACCTTACCGTATTATATATCAAATGAAAGGGATGTCATGAGGATAATATAAATATTTTTTTTGTACGGGAAAAATTAATACTTTTAATTTTATTCACGAAAGAAGGCAAAATTTGACCATCCCCCCCCTCCCCCCCGATCTCCGAAACTATAGGGCCTAGAATTTCGAAAAAATTACAGTATATAGTTCATTGCTTGAAGGTTATAGGAAAAATAATAAGAATTATATCAGTTGAAAATAAAGTGGTAAACTCACTATAATAAGTTCACCTAGGGAAATAGTTCACTAAAACACCACTAGATAGCGCTAGTCAATTGAATAAAACATTTTTGCACATTGTGTGTGTGTTCACGAAGCATATTGTACGGAACCCTCATTGCGCGAGTTTGACTCACACTTGGCCGGTTTTTTTTTTATTCAACAGTTTCATTCATACGAATTGCCCAGCCGGCTGAACACTGGAATGTCACAGAATAATACCTACTTTGAAAATTTTTCCTGTTTTTCATATTCGCGTTCGTGCCTAGGTGTGTTGTATATGTGATTTAAAATAATAACGGATTGACCGCCCTAGTGATAAGGAAACATTTCCAACTGATATCAATGTTTCTTTTAGTTCATTAAAAATCGATTCATTTAAAACGATGGTCATTTAAAATTAGTTACGCACGATGTTCCAAGCCGGTAAAAAGTCTGATTCGGACTCATAAAATTTCAACTAAGACTGAGGAAAAATTTTTAAGTTTAAAATCAGTAGAAATATCTTTTATTAGAAATGACCGTCGGTGATATCGATATTGAAGTGGCCATATTCATATGTACGACCTTCTTTCCAATCTGTGCGTTAATATTCTGTGCGTGTTTCTGTTTCTGCGGTAAGTTTCATCATCATCATCAGGTCTTTTGAACCGACTTCAGAGAAGGAGGAGGTTCTCAATTCATCTGTATGTTTTTTTTTGTATGTTTGCTACGCGATTACTCAGTCTGTTATGGATTGAATTTAGTAATTATTTTTGACAGATAATGCTGCAAAGGTGGTCCCAAAAATTAACAAAATCTCAAAAAAATTGTAAAAGGATGCCGTTCGGTTTAAACTTATTTGTATTTTATTCTTATGCGAATCAAGACAAATTGACAATAACATTATTCCTCTGTTTGACTGAACTTTAAAGGTAGTCCTATAATACATAAAGTCATGTGGTCTCAACGCCTTAATCATACGATTTGTTCTCAGAGACTCGCATAGATGGCGCCACTCGAAACTACACAACATTGTATCTACCGTATTATGAGAATATAAAAACATGATTCACAAAATATATCTTATTAAAAATCAAAACAATATTTAAGGCATAATATTTTAAAATGACACCGTATATTTAGTAAGTTAAAGGCTAACGCAGATTACCGCCATCTAGTATCGACTACCAAGCAACTCTCCTGCGTCATACATTCGCCTGCTTTTCGCAACCTTAATTTGGTCCAATATTTTTGTATGAGGTGGGCAGTCTATTACGTAAGTATTATATTGTCTTTGATAAAGTCAAAGTCCGTTCCTCCTAGGCAAAACTAGTTTATCCTAACACGCTTAAGAATAATTAGGTTGTCCTAAAATTGGGTTTAACCGATAACATAATACTAAATGGTAACATAAAATTATTGGCACGTAGGGACCAAGTCTGGATTGAGTTTCTTTCGGCGTATTCTTCTCACCAGTGGTCATTACGAAACGCTAGTAGTTTTTCGATTTTGCATATTAAAAATTAAAAATAATAAGAAAGAAAAATATGACGTTCAAAAAAAGATATATTAACCAATTTTGAAGACTAGCAATTTTTCCGCAACATAACCAGCTTTCATAGCGTATGTCATGTGGTCCCAATTTGTTCTCAGAGACTCGCATAGAGGGCGCTACTAATTGCTACACAACGTTGTATCTTCCGTATTATGAGAATATAAAAGTGAGAATGAGGTGAGTTATGAGAATATCTTATAAATAATTAGAACAATATTTTTGGCTTTTTATTTTCAAATTACACCTCAGTTTAAGTAAGTTTTAGGCTAACGCAGATTAAATCAGCCACTCGATAGTAGATGACGGCAGTCTGCACCGCCATACTTGGCCACACATATGACTCTTTTTCGCCACATTAATTTGGTCCAATATTTATGTATGAGGTAGAGATAAATTAGCTTTAGCCAAATAAATTACCTTTAGACAAAGATATAGCTCGTTAAAATTGTGTGTGACGTCACTAGCCAGTACACTTTTTAGTGACCTGTGATGACAATAAATGTCAAAGATATAGCGTGTCAAAGTTCATGAATGGGGGACTCATGAACTTTGACACGCTATATCTTTGACATTTATTGTATAACTAGCTGATGCTCGTGACTTCGTTCGCGTAGCCTTTATAACTCTTAACTTTAATACGAACTAATGTCGATACATACGAAAATACTTGTAGCAGTGTTATATATTTAAAGTTAACAAATATCAAAGTATTTAAAAAAACAATACTTTGGTTTAGTTTTTTGTTATCAATATGGCGCGTTCACATAACCAAGAATTTTTCTGGTTTGTAATGCTCTGAAGGTACACAAATACTGAACGTAGAAGTTCTTGTTCCAAAGAAACAACTTTGCCAAGTAAGTTTCGGGAAGACTCACCTGACCATTCTGGTCAAGAAGGAGACCTTCTCCAATTTTTAATAATATTCTTGGAAACTCTTGTGCATGTGAACTACCGTCAAGGTCAAGCTGGGGTCTCGTATTAGTAATTGTCAATCTGACCTTTTGGCTCGTCTGCGTTATTACCCTGACTTATAACTGGAAAGGGGTGCGAGAAAGGAGCCTCCCCGAGCGACGCAAATTACACCTTCTCCGTCCGGCGCACCCTGGGCAGTCAGCGAATAGGTCAACGAATATCGTATTTATATTCGCTGATTGGCAGATCCTTTCACCACGATGGCAAACCAAAATATCGAAAGCCCATTACAAAAACCAGCTTTGTGCATTATTTCGGTCAACATCGAAGGTTTCTCACAGAATAAGTCTGAGATTCTCTCTGAACTGTATCGACGAACACAATGTGACATCTTATGTGTCCAAGAAACCCACCGAGATGTAACACAAAGTCGGCCTCACATAGATGGGCTTACGCTTATCGCCGAGATCCCTCATCCAAAACACGGTAACGCAGTGTTTGCTGCTCCCGGCGTAAGTATCATCTCTACCGAAATCTCTCATCAAAATGAAATTGAAATAATCACGGTCGATTTGGGTAACTGCTCAGTAACATCCGTCTATAAACCCCCTAAAACACCTTTTCATTTTAACTACCCTAAAAATTTCAATAATCATCCTTTAAAAATTGTGGTCGGTGATTTTAATAGTCACAGCTCAAACTGGGGCTACAACGATACCAATGACGACGGTCATGCTGTTGAAGAGTGGGCCGAAGTCAACGACCTTAATCTAATACACTCCCCTAAACTCCCACCATCGTTTTACAGCAGCCGTTATAAACGTGGATATAACCCAGACTTGATTTTTGTCAGCTCTCTTAATAGCCCTCACTGCATCAAAACAGTTTGTTCTCCAATTCCCCGAACTCAACATAGACCAATTCAATGCACAATAGAAGCTGTAATTAAACCGTTACAAACACCCTTCAGACGTCGTTTCAATTTTAAAAAAGGAGACTGGAAGCAATATGCTGAGGAAATTGACCTTAAACTCCTGGATATCCCACCTATTCCTCAAAATTACGATGCATTTGTAGAAATAGTTTCGAAAGTCTCCCGAAAGCATATCCCCAGAGGTTGCCGGACGTCTTATGTACCTGGTCTATCCAAAGAGTCAGCGAGTCTTCTACAACACTACGAGAGACTTTACGAATCTGATCCATACTCAGAGGCTACTACGATTGCGGGTGAACAGCTGATGACCGAAATTTCTAACGCCCGGAAAGAGAAATGGGTACATACCGTCACAAACATTGATATGACGCATAACAGCAAAAAGGCGTGGAACACAATCAGAAAACTTACTAGTGACCCTCCCCCTCCAAACGCACCTGGTTTCATATCTGCAAACCAAATCGCTCACCAACTCATTTTGAATGGTAAACCTCTAGGACGGCTCCCAAAAACTCCAAAATCAAAAATCAGTTTATCAAGCAGTGAAATAAGTAGACCATTTGATCTTACTGACATAATAACAGGTATTCGACAACTCAAAGATGGAAAAGCTCCTGGTATTGATGACATCTGTATTGACCAACTCAAACATTTAGGACCCAAAGCGATTTCATGGCTTCTGTATCTCTTTAACACTTGTTTAAAATCTTCCCAAATTCCTCGAGCCTGGAGAAAATCTAAAGTAATAGCCATCCTTAAGCCAGGTAAAAAACCAGACGATCCGAAAAACTTCAGGCCTATTTCACTGCTTTGTCACACCCATAAACTTTTCGAAAAACTTCTTCTTTCCCGTTTGGCTAACTATATCGAACCAAAATTAATACCCGAACAGGCAGGATTCCGCCCAGGAAAATCTTGTAGCAGTCAAGTATTGAAACTCACGCAGCACATCGAAGACGGCTTTGAATCTGGAATGGTGACAGGAGCCGTTTTTGTCGACTTGTCAGCAGCATACGATACTGTCAATCACAGAAGACTGTTATGGAAATTGCTATCCACGATTGAAGACATGACCATGGTTCAAATAATCAGGGAATTATTGCATAACAGACAGTTCCAGGTCCATTTACTGTCAGATAAGAGTAGATGGCGAAGTCAGAGGAATGGTCTGCCTCAGGGCAGTGTATTAGCACCACTACTATTCAACATCTACACAAATGACCAGCCATCTACTCCCAACACCAAGCGATTCCTGTACGCCGATGATCTGGCCCTCACCTCCCAAGACCGATCTTTCGAGCTGGTTGAGGAAAATCTCAAAACAGCTTTGGAGCAAATAAGTTATTATTATGCAGAGAACGCCTTAAAACCAAATCCAAATAAAACGCAATCTTGTTCCTTCCACCTGCGCAATAGAGAGGCCAACCGACATCTTAATATCACATGGCAAGGGGTTCCAATCTCACACAATGAATCCCCTATATATCTTGGAGTACACTTAGATAGGTCACTTAATTACAGACACAATTGCAATAATATAAAACGTAAAGTACAGTCTCGTAATAGCATTCTAAAGAAACTTACATCGACCAAATGGGGTGCTTCAGCACAAGTCCTGCGGACATCGGGACTGGGACTAGCACTTTCTTTCTATGCAGGAGAATACGCATGCCCTGTCTGGTCCCGATCTGCCCATGCCAAGCTGGTGGATACAGCCTTAAATGAAACGTGCCGGATTATTACTGGCTGTTTAAAGCCGACACCAGTACGCATGTTGTAGCCGCTAGCTGGCATCGCGCCGCCTGAAGTTCGTAGATCAGTGATTTGCTCAACAGAGTTCTCTAGAATGCTAAACGACACGCGCCACCCCTTACATAGTCACACTGATGCTCCAAATAGACTAAAAAGCCGTCGTAGTTTTAAAAAATCCGTTGAACCCATCTCGTCGAATGTCAACCAAACAAGGTGCTTACTTTGGCAAAACAAATGGGATGTTCCACCTCCATTTGTTCCTCTATCTGAGAAACTTCCACCTGGACATGAACTACCATGGCAGACCTGGAAGTCGTTAAACCGACTCCGGACACAGGTCGGCCGATGCAAGGAGAACCTGTCCAGGTGGGGTTTTATACCCAACACTGATATATTTTGTGAGTGTGGACAGCCCCAGACAATGCCACATCTTCTATCTTGCTCCACGTGTCCCTCCTCGTGTACTTTGGACGACATGATGATCCCTACTAATGATGCAATACAAATAGCCAAATTTTGGGAACAGAAAATATAGTTTCTATATTGGTTTGCCACCGATACGAAAAGAAGAAGACTGGAAAGGTTGAAAAAATCTCCCGATGGGAGGGATGGGCCTCGGGTTTGGGTATTGCCTGTGTATGCAAGGCTTGAAAAGACAGCAAACTCTCATATTTTGCCGTATGGACTGAAAGCTACGTTGTCAAAAGGGCATATCCTGTAGTATCCATAAGTAATATGAGCTAATCCTCCTCTACGCACTCTAGCCCGGTGGAGAGTCTGTAAAATTGTCGATATACAATTTGATGTAGTTCTGTATCAAATGTACTAAATTTTCGATTTTTATACTTCAACAAAAAATACTAATCAGGCTAAGCAACTTTTGCTACAGCATCATTTTTGTATTTCCTATAGTTTACCTGGACCATTATGGTTCTGCGTCAGGTGTTCCAAATCTTCAATTTTTATACCTCAACAACAAATACTCATCATGTTGAATAACTTTTGCTAAGGCGTCATTTATATATTTTTTATAGTTTACCTGGACGATTTTGGTTCTGCATGAGGTGTTCCAAATCATAGATTTTTTATCCCTCAACAAAAATGCTCATTAGACTTAACAACTTTTCCTAAAGCTCCTACCCTATATCTTGCACAGGATTAATAGCTATAACAAAAAAGTTTCATTCGAATTCGTCCAATATTTCCGGAGATAATCTTGATCATACAGATAGACAGCCAGACAGACATACAAGAAATTAAAAAAAAAATTTTGCTTTCTATTATTCTATCCATTTTAGTCAAAAATACTAAATGTACAGATAAAATATTTTTACTATTTTATTATATGTATAGATTAACGAAATAAAAAATACGTGTCCAATATTTTTTGATTGTCTAACTGACGGTCTAATTTTATTATTAATATGTTGACCCAGGAAAATAGCCTATTCATTGTGTTATTAATGACATCATTAAAATTTCCCTGTAACATACAAGGTAATTATTGATATACGTACTTCGTACTTTGTTAAAGTATTAATTATGCAGTTGATATTTCAGTGATAAGTACTATGTTCAGTTCTGTTTCGAAATGTTTTCAATTAAATGTTTTATTGTTTTTATTTTGATTTTGACGTTATTTCTCGTGTTAAATTTTATCATATACAGAATTTTTAAACGTAAGTAATATTTTACTCACAAGAGGTAATGTTTTTTGCTTATCTATTCTTTTTTCAATCCAAAAATTAAATCAAAGCTACAAATCGTTTTTTGAAAATAACAGCACCATGCCATAATCCTTATCTTTACTTAATTCTACTTTAACAGAGAGTATTTTATTTTCGATTTAGCTTTTAGAGTAAGAAACGTTATACAGGCTGACTGGTAAATTGCGTTACATATTGAAAGAGGGCCCTCAGTACACGATTCTCGATCCAAATATATAAAAAAAGTGCTTAAAAGTTGAGCAAAATTCGCGTAGCGAGTGCGCGGTGCCCAAACATCCCAAGACTTGGACTAATTTGATTTTTTTTTCGTTCGGATTTTGTTGGTTTGATATTTTTTTTACATTACATAAGATCATGATTTATTATGTCCTTAAGCATGTGGTCGCAACCCCTTAATCGTACGATTTGTTCTCACAGACTCACATAGTTGGCACCACTCGTTGTTACAAAACATTGTATCTACCGTAATATGAGAATATAAAAGTATTATTCACTAAATACATCTTATTTAAAATTAAAACAATATTTTTGGCATAATATTTTAAAAAATTACACGCTAGTTTTAGCAAAGACAATATACCTAATACTAACGTAATAGACTGCCCACCTCATACAAAAATATTGGACCATATTAAGGTTGCGAAAAGCAGGTGAAAGTATGGCGCTGGAGAGTTGCTTGCTACTCGATACTAGATGGCGGTAATCTGCGTTAGCCTTTAACTTACTAAATTCGGTGTCATTTTAAAATGTTATGCCTAAAATATTGTTTTGATTTTTAATAAGATATATTTTGTGAATCATGTTTTTATATTCTCATAAAATGGTAGATACAATGTAGTGTAGTTTTAGTGGCGCCATCTATGCGAGTCTCTGAGAACAAATCGTACGATTAAGACGTTGAGATCACATGGTTGTAGTAAGTTTAGGCTTACGCAGACAGATTACCGCCACCTAGTATCGAGTGGAGAGCAACTCTGCAGCGCCATACATTCGCCTACGTTGATACGTCTTTGATATGTCTTTGACACAATTAAAAGAAATAACTGAACTAAATAAGAAATCCAGCTATACATAAAAATAAAGCAGTGATTAAAAAACCACGCTGTGTGGTTCCCGGCAGAGTAGAATAGGACCACTCCAAGTCATCCCGTGGATGTCCTAAAAGGCGACTAAGGAAACACAAGCTAAACAAAGCTTTTTAACATACAAAGAGACCTCTCCAACCCATCTGGCCAGCGTGGTGAGTGTAGGTCACATCCTCTGACTACTCAGGCTATTATATGGCTCCGGTAGTACAGAGAGGGTCGTGCTCCTGCAGTGGAGACTAGAAAGACCTGATGATGATGATGATTAAAAACCGACCTATATTACGGTTAGTCTGTTTATTTATCACGGTTTTACAATTGAACTGATATTGATAAAATTTGGTCAAATATATCCTTATCCTTACACTGCATAAATTGAAGTCGCTCCTGCTGTTTGTTCGCTTATATCTTTTAAACTATTCAATGGATTTCAGTAAAGTTTTGAGCAATACATACAATGTTTCACGAGGAAGGTTTATAGGAATAATACATTCAAGGAAGTAGCGGGTAGGATTAAAAACAATACTGTTTTTGAGGGATGTTCACTAGCGGTGCCGGGGCCATTATCAAAAAGGTACATAATTTTTAAAATTTATTGACCATATTTCGATCCCGGTATCGGTATTTTAATATGGATTTACAAGCAAAAAGGTAAGCCACGAAAAAAATAGACTTCGCATAGAAATTTGCCCAGCTGATCTCTTCTGACTGAAATTTTAACAATGCTAAGTTCTAACTTTGCGTTGTTTAAATTTTGGTAAAACAAGTCAAGTTCTCAGAATTAAGATTCTTTGAAAAGTTGTTAAGAAATTTATGCCGATTTGGTCACATTTTTAGCTTTATTAATTAAATAGTTGTTACTCGAGGCTTCGCCCGCGTGATATATAGCCTATGTCCTTTCCAGTGCCCTAACCTATGCGTATGCAAAATTTCACGATGATCGGTCCAGTAGTTACAGCGTGAAAGCGTAACAAATAAACAAACTCACTTTCGCATTTATAATATAGTATTATATACGTACACATATTATGTTTACCAGATAGGTATTTTATGTTTCGGTAGGGATTACCAGTTTTAACAACAGGAAATCGACAATAAGTCTCTAAGCTAAATGTTACGCGGATAATTTAATATAAAACAGGGTTTCCTTAAAATAAAAATTAAATCTCATATATACAGCAACGTCACCATATACTCCGTTCGTTTTATGATTTGTGTGATTATTTGAAACAAAAATCTTAAAAGTGAACTTTACGCAGAAACTCAGTGCTAATATAGAACAGTGTACCGTACAATAAAAAAATAAAGACTGAGTGCGTTAATCAACATCTTTCAAGATGCACGGCGTAGCCATTGACTTAGTGGTGATTGGTTGTTTTGCGATTGCCTGCTACCTTTATTTATGCTTATGTTTATGGAAGGGTAAGAGAAAGGTTTAAAATAATCTTTCATTTCGCCCGCGGCAACGATGATATCTAGAAGAGTAAGAGGTCGGGAAAAGTAATTTTCTCAAACATGCTCGGAAATGTAGGCATTACTGTAGTAAAAAGAAGACCGGAAGTTTGTAATTCTTGGCTCATTCATCGCATTGCCGGCCTAGGCTAGGAAATAAGTATGAAAATTACTTCCCGGCCGCTGCTCAAAACTTTTTAATTAATCTATGTAACGTAAATTATGTCACTTGTCATACAGCCAGTTTACTACCACTGCATTTTTAAAAAATGCATATAATACGTGAATATAACTACAATTTCATTAAAATATCGATATGTGATCATACGAAAATATGCTTAATTTTCGTTTCGAGAGAAGAAAACAATAATCTATGATCTATTAAATTTTTTGTGAAAAATATGACTGGGCTCTATGGGCATTGTTTCCTTTGCTGGAATTGACAACTGAAAATAAAAAAATTAAAAACTCGGGAGATCTGTTATTTTCACTATACCCGTAGTGATTAACGCCACTGCCGAAAAACTGCCTTTACGGATTTTAGGGCATAGAACACACGTCAATTGACTTTGAATTTATGGCCCCCCATAGAAACTCAAAAGGAATTGTATGGCATTTTTTTCATTTTCTCCCTCACTCCATTATTTGTCTATGATCCTTATTGCCTAGAGAAAACATATGGCAGTCGGTCGTCTGATACTAGTAATAGTATCTTCTTCGTAGTTTGTGATTAACGCTTTGCAGTAATTGATTGACATTGATTGTTTTCGGTAAATATGTGCAAAGTTGGTTATTTATTCGAAATGAAACGGTTCAAAATGAGTTTTAGTGATGAAAGCAACACTGCAATGGATTTTAAGTACCTACTTCGCCTAATTTGAAACTTGAAAGTGGAAAAATTACTACCGGCAAATACCTAGTAAGGGGAAATATTTAAGGCATGTAAGTTTATGTGTAACTTTAAGTTAAATTTCCTCACATTTATTGAGAAAATCTCTATACTTTCCTCGGCGGGAAAGGGATTGCCGGACTCGTAACTATTGTCAAGGCCTCGCTGACGCTCGGCCTTGAAAACTATACTCGTCCGGCAATCCCTTACTTCCCGGCCTCTGCAGTAATGTACTATTTATTTGTGTAAACTCGTAATAAAATGTCTTTTAATAAAAACTTTTCTGACCAATGCTGGAAACTCTAAATGTTTTTGGACTTTCTCATACTACTTAATTATATGCCACTGTATATCTTTTTACGAAAATTTCGAATTTTTTTGTGTTTCCAATATTTGACCCAAGTCCTCCTGTGGATGTCGTAGAAGGCGACTTAGGAAACACAAGTTAAGCAAAGCTTATAAACATCAAAGAGACCTCTCCAACCCGTCTGGCCAGCGTGGAGAGTTGGCCAAATCCTCTGACTGCTCTGGCTAATATATAGCTCTGGTAGTACAGAGAGGGTCGAGTTGGTGGAGACTAAAAAGTCCTGATGATGATTATTTTTTGACCCAAACATTGATCCCATAGGAAAAGTTGTTCATATTGACGGGCTGAGTCACCTCTTTAAGTGTATATCGAGGTTAATGTACGGGCTGCATTGCTTGGTAAGCCGTTAGTCTGTAATAAAATTACATATGTCTTTAGGCTTTGGGACATCCGACGCCTCACACATGCAAAGAGACCCAAGTGCAATAACGATGACAAATTCGGGAAATACGTTAGAACGTAGAACAATGGATACAGTTCAAGCTGAGTGACTATGAGACAGGATGATGCTACTTGGTACACCTTTGTGACCCGATTGCTCTCCGCGGCATGCCACAGTCTAAACGACCCGCCTTGGAGCGCCACTGTGTTTATGCAGTGCCCAAAGAATTCGATCGGACTTAGATTACGTTGATAAGATAACATTGTCGAAGTCTATTCGTGTTAGTTGTGTGTTTGTGTCCAATGGAGTCGTTTGCTATCGTCTTGTGCGTCATATTCATCGCCATGTGCCTGTTTTTGTTTTGGATGTGGTTCTGTTTTGGCGGTTGCGTGAAGAGACGTAAGTTTTTAGGAACTGATATTGTAAAGAAAAAAGATTTGACTTGAGTATTTGTCTGTAAACGTAAAGATAAATATCAATTTTATAAATACTTTTACCTACATACAAAGTGTAAATTAAATTTCAATTTTCCCTGATTCCTATGGGATAGAACTAAGAAGGAACTATTCCCTGAATTCTATGGGACAGGACTAAAAAAAAATTTGGCTCTTTCAAAGTTTGACTAGTCCGGCAATTTTTTGAAAATGTCAAAAATGATAGGATGAGTTACCCCTTTGATGTTATTTCGGTGATGAATTTATCTTCACGTTGTATAAAGGTTGCTTTAACATATACCTAGGTTGATTCTGAACCGGCTAGATTTTGATCTCAGAATCAGAAACCCTAATAGAATACAAATTTGTTGAAAAGATAAGCAACGAAAAAAACTAGACTTCCATATAATTTTGACTAGCTGATCGGCTAATTTAGCTGCGGCAGAGCCACTCTACCGACAAAATCCACTTTTGCTTGCATGAATGGGCCGGCTCGTCCGGGGAAGTACCACACTCACAAAAAATCGACGTTTGAGTAGTAGCTTTACCGCTTCTTTGCTTCGTTCGGTGAGTGAGAGAGCCGGAGGCGTATTCCCCCCTTCTCCTCTGGGGAGGGAAAAGAAAAAGCTGGCAACGCTCTTGTAACACCCCTGGTAGCAGTGGCCATATAGGCAGCGGCTATCACTTACCATCAGGTGACTCGCTTGCTCGTTTGTTGTCCTATGACATAATTTTTTTCAGGGAAACGCAAAATTTCTTTAACGCTTTTAGAATAAGAATAGAATAGAATAAAAGTTGATTTGAAATAATGCTTTTGTGTTCTATTCGTGATTCTGGTCATAAAACCAAAACATTGCGAAGGGTTTCAGAATCAGTAAGCAAATAAGCCAATAATAATCGTTCAGTTGCATTAAAACTTGCAGATGTCAGTTACGAAATTAAACCAGGTAAATTAACATTCTAATAATTTTAACCATTATTGACTGAGTAACTCTGTTCAGCTCTTCTACTCCATATATTACAAACTATCTCAGAAATTTTGTGAGTTGGTTCGGAAATTACTTTATTTTAATTGCCAATTTTTACATAACGGCAGAATAACGATTTTAAGATTCGTGAGGTCTACAATTTACATATCGACTACAGATAGTCTTTTATTCATAGTTTGATTTTTGTTTTGAATGTTTTAAATTTTGAAATACCTATAAGTCGTTTCAAATACATAAATTAACATAGTATATTTAAGATAAACTACATTTTCCGATAAAAAGTAAAATCCATTTCACATCAAAAATGAGAGAACAATGCTCTTGAATTTCACACTAATTAATGTATTATCAGCTGACGTATGCACATAGTTACATAATGACCTATGTAATGGGTATTTTTAAAATATCGTGCACGTTTCTTATTTACATTAGGATGAACGAATCACCACACAAATTTTCTATAAACAGTTTCAAAATCCCAGCCATGGGAAAAACGATTAACCATATATTTATCAAAAACGTGACAGAGTGCAAACCTTATAGAAAAGTATTGGACCAAATTAAAGTAGCGATCTTTAATTTAGTCCAATATTTTTGTATGAAGTTGGCACTTTATACGATAGTATTATATTGTAGTTGACTTGGGCAACCATTCTTTGTCTGTATGTCTGTCGGTTTTCCTCATCAGGGGTACTATTCTTGAACGCGTGATACTCGACTGCGAACGATTTTTCCATACAAAAATCGTTTGAAGACGAGTGTCACGCGTTCAAAAATAGTGCCCTCGGCTCAATTGTCAACCTGTTTTTGGGACATTTAATGAGCAAGTTTGATAATTAATATTTTTGTTGATTCTATTTTTGTTAAATTAAAAAATGGCGGACTATTTGGGAAACGAATCACGAGGTCTACAGCCCACAGAGCTGCTTGTCAGTATTCGACATGCTGTGTAATAGGGAGTACCTACTACCTATATGATGTTTTTGTAAAACCACAGATACAGGGATAATACTTTATTACTTTGTTAATTAAATTTATTGTTGAAAATGTGGTTTTGAGTGGCGGGCTTACAAAATGTGGGCAAATTTCTATATTCTTTTTGGGATACTATTCATGGTATCTCTGTGTTGCTGCTTTCATTTATGCATGCAAGGTAAGTTTTTCCCTTACGCATAGCTTACTTTTTAACGAAAACACATCCCACTTAGCACGTTAAGCCGTTAGTCCCGTTGTTATTATTGATGGAACTCGTCAAGCTATATTACATGCCTCAAGGCACTGCGTTAGCCAGTTACACATAATCAAAGACAATATAATATTAACGTAATAGACTGCCAACCTCATACAAAAATATTGGACCAAATTAAGGTGGCAAAAAGTAGGCGAATGTATGGCGCTGCAGAGTTGGTTTCCACTCGATACTAGATGGCGGTAATCTTCGTTAGCCTAAACTTACTAAAGAGTGTAATTTTAAAATATTATGCCAAATATATTGTTTTTTGATAAGATATATTTTGTGAATAATGCTTTTATATTCTCATAATATGGTAGATAAAATGTTGTGAAGCAACGAGTGGCGCCATCTACGTACGTCTGCGAGAACAAATCGTACGATTAAGGGATTGGGACCACATGGCAGCAGGCATTAATTAGGTCTAATATTTTGTATGAAGTTGGCAGTCTATCATCATCATCATCATCATCATCAGGTCTTCCCAGTCTCCACTGCAGGAGCACGACCCTCTCTGTACTACCAGAGCCATAATACTAGCCTGAGTAGTCAGAGGATTTGGCCTACACTCTCCACGCTGGCCAGACGGGTTGGAGAGGTCTATTTGATGTTAATAAGCTTTGTTTAGTTTGTATTTCCTCAGTCGCCTTTTACGACATCCACGGGATGACTTGGAGTGGTCCTATTCTACTCTGCCGGGAACCAAACCAGTCTATACGACAGTATTATATTGTGTTTGACCGGGCAAACCTTTTGTCGTCTGTATGTTTGGCTGTTTTCCTCATCAGGCCCAACTCTCAACCGATTCTTGGTACATCTAAGGATCTAAGGAATCATGGTAATAGGTGATGCGGCTAGCAACCCATCACTATTTTGATTCCGTTGTCCATCTGCACGCTCACTACCATGCTAAACGTGGCTTTAGGTCTTATAGACATGACCTCTGTCTACCCCGCAAGGGAAAAAGACGTAATTGTATTTATGTATGTATTATATCCCGAAGTCAACCTTCAAAATACGGAACCCTAATGATGACACCTGTAATGGTAAATGTCATTGCCATCGCTAGTGAAGTACACCTCGCACGAACCAAATATCGATATTTTTACTTACTTATCTCCAGTATCGATAACTTATCTCTTGGTGCGAAAATATTCCATCGCGTTAATATGTTTATATATCTTTAGTGACAGTGAATTTGTATTAGTAGATAATACGTCACACAAATATAAGTAGATAGAATAATATTATATTATTCTATCAAATATAAATAATAATAATAAAATATGATACAATATCTAAGATACAATATATAATATATATTAATAATATATATTAGATATTGTATCATATTTTATTTTTTGGATTTTAGTTTTAGGTTCATTTTTCATAATTATTTAGTATTTTATTAGTTTATTCTAGTTTCATTAATAAGTATAATTATCTTTACTAATTAGTAAATAGAATTAAGAAGCCGGCGACCAATGAATTTCCCATACAAACTTAATACCAAAATAATTTTTAGTTCGAGCATATTTCAACACAAATATGCTATTATTTGTATTAAGACAGTATTTATTTATGTTCCTGTTAAACTTTTTTTTTCAAAATATTAATGTACTTACATATATTTGCGTTTTAATTTCGTTCATTTTTACGACATTATCGACATATTTTCCGCCTATTTGTTTTGTATTAAAAACTAAACCAATCATTATGTAATTATAATAGAAACACACCTTATATTGTCTAGTTACGCAATGTCTGAAAGAAAATGAAAATATAATCAATTTTCATTCATCATTTTTGGTATTCACAAATACGCTCAAATTAGTGAGAAATTTTGAACAGCCATCTAGCTGTTTCCTCTCGCACGGGGCGGACGCGGCGGCTGTGCGGGGCGGGACGGGGGTACGATACGTATGCGTAGACACAGTTCGAATGTGTGTGTGCGTTGGTGCCGTCGTTGTTCTTTTGATTATTTCAATAAACTGTTGTACCTAGTTTATTTTGGTTTTCGAATTCTCGATAATGGACTTCGAAGTGTGGGATGTATCACACAGTAAGTAGGTACATATTTTTATCTGAAGAAATTAGATTATTACTCGAATCTTTTTTTTCCTTTTTGGGGTGTACGTATACACCATAGTGACGTCATTGTTGAAATCCGTAATGGAAGACGCGACTTTTCATGGAAAATCGACTTAGGTCGTTTCATAGCTTTTTCAGGGTGTAGTTTTCGAAAATGACGTTAGTTTGAAATCCAAAATGGCGGACGCGTCTTGTCACACAAAATCGACAAGGTTGTCGTTGGATAGGTTTCTTGAGGTGTAGATTTCGAAAATGCTGTCAGTTTTGGAATCCAAGATGGCGGCTGCGACTTTTTTATGCAAAATCGACATGAGTACCGTTGTATAGGTTTTTCGGGGTGTAGATTTCGAAAATGACGTCAGTTTTGGAATCCAAGATGGCGGACCCGATTTGTCAAATAAAATCGACATGGGTGTCGTTGTATAGGTTTTTCGGGGTGTAGATTTCGAAAATGACGTCAGTTTTGGAATCCGAGATGGCGGACCAGATTTGTCAAAAAAAATCGACATGGGTGTCGTTGTATAGGTTTTTCGGGGTGTAGATTTCGAATATGACGTCAGTTTTGGAATCCAAGATGGCGGACCCGATTTGTCAAATAAAATCGACATGGGTGTCGTTGTATAGGTTTTTCGGGGTGTAGATTTCGAAAATGACGTTAGTTTTGGAATTCAAGATGGCGGACGCGTCTTGTCACACAAAATCGATATGGGTGTCATTGGATAGGTTTTTCAGGGTGTAGATTTCGAAAAAGATGTCAGTTTTGGAATCCAAGATGGCGGACGCGACTTTTCATGCAAAATCGCCATGTGTGTCGCTGTATAGGTTTTTCGGTGTGTAGATTTTGAAAATTACGTCAGTTTTGGAATCCAAGATGGCGGACGCGTCTTGTCACACAAAATCGACTTGGGTGTCGTTGGATAGGTTTTCCGGGGTATAGATTTTGAAAATGATATCAGTTTTGGAATCCAACATGGTGAATGCGACTTTTCATGCAAAATCAACATATGTATTATTCCTTAGGATTTTGATGTGTAGATTTCGAAAATGACGTCAGTTTTGGAATTCAAGATGGCGGACCCGATTTTTCAAATAAAATCGACATGGGTATCGTTGTATAGGTTTTTTGGGGTGTAGATTTCGAAAATGACATCAGTTTTAGAATCCGAGATGGCGGACGATTTACACCCCAAAAAACCTATGTCGATTTTATTTGACAAATCGTGTCCGCCATCTTGGATTCCAAAACTGACGTCATTTTCGAAATCTACACCCCGAAAAACCTATACAACGACACCCATGTCGATTTTATTTGACAAATCGGGTCCGCCATCTTGGATTCCAAAACTGACGTCATTTTCGAAATCTACACCCCGAAAAACCTATATAACGACACTCATGTTGATTTTATTTGACAAATCGGGTCCACCATCTTGGATTCCAAAACTGACGTCGTTTTCGAAATCTACACCCCGAAAAACCTATACAACGACACCCATGTCGATTTTATTTGACAAATCGGGTCCGCCATCTTGGATTCCAAAACTGACGTCATTTTCGAAATCTACACCCCGAAAAACCTATACAACGACACCCATGTCGATTTTATTTGACAAATCGGGTCCGCCATCTTGGATTCCAAAACTGACGTCATTTTCGAAATCTACACCCCGAAAAACCTATACAACGACACCCATGTCGATTTTATTTGACAAATCGGGTCCGCCATCTTGGATTCCAAAACTGACGTCATTTTCGAAATCTACACCCCGAAAAACCTATATAACGACACCCATGTCGATTTTATTTGACAAATCGGGTCCGCCATCTTGGATTCCAAAACTGACGTCGTTTTCGAAATCTACACCCCGAAAAACCTATACAACGACACCCATGTCGATTTTATTTGACAAATCGGGTCCGCCATCTTGGATTCCAAAACAGACGTCATTTTCGAAATCTACAGCCCAAAAAACTATGTCGATTTTGCACGTCTTCGATGAAGGAATGCACGCACACATTCTCACTATCGCGCGGAGAGTGCGGGGCGCGGCGCATGGTTAGCCGTCGGCCCGCTCGCGACGAATGAGATAGCGATATGTCCAACAAACTTAGGCGCTCGCCTCAAATTCGATTTGAGCGGGCGGTCCGCCGGCTTCTTAACATAAAATGTTACGTTATTGGAACAAATTTGGATAAAAAAAAACCTTCTAGGCATGTATGGTTGAGGAACCTTCATTAGGAACAATTACTTTAAGCACTTTCATTTATGAGACAATATACCATAGACAGAGATGGAGGAAGATAATAAAATAAACAAAATAAGTCCTATCAAAGAAGCATAGGATGGTTTTTGCGTTTTGCCCTTTCATAGGAACTTTTTTTTCCTCTACATGATAATTTCTTCATTATTTGTAATTAAAGAATTGTTTTCTTGTCAGTGGAGTATACACACACTCCACACACCCCTGCCTATTTCTTTATTCCATCCAAATATGCTCTTCTTGGTCTTCCATTTCCTCCATTTGCCTCAATTTTTCCAGCCATTGTCATCTTGCCATTCAAATTTTTTCCCAACAAAGTGGAAGAATCCTAAAATTTTAATTAAAAAAAAAAACTACTGAGCTTGATTTCCAAAATCGATTTACCTTCAAACAAGTGTTAATGCCGAGGATATCCATATCTAATTAAGCCCTTATCAATCGATACGTTATCAGGAGCTAAATTTCGCCGATTACAGACCATTCCTCGCACACAATTTGCTAAACAAAGTCTGTGAAAATGACGACCAATATTGTGGGTGCTTTGATTTTCATGGGAGTTAATGTTTTGTTGTTTTGGATTATTTATGGTTTGATGGTTAGGCTTTTTGGTAAGTGTATACCAAAAATGTTTTGATCTTTTGGGTTATACTCTATATTGTTGACGTTTCTCTTTTTATTTTCCTTTTCTCATATTTCTGTTTATATTATTGACACTAAAATTATATTATCTTTTTGTCTTAATTTGTTCGTTTGTTTATTCTTGTGTGTGAGTTGTAAACAGTGCTCAGTCTCGCCAATCAGTCTAAGTCTCACAGTCTTGCATCCTTTTTAGTATTTTAATGTTCAGTTACCTCTTAAAGATACTCTTTAAAAAGACAAGCTTCCGATTTCGGCTCTGCTTGCATTAATTTAGATCTTACAAGGATTACACTATTTTCGAAACAAAGGTTAAAATAACTGTTCTTTTGCACATTCGTCAAAGCGTAACAAACAAACTCATTTTCACATTAATAATATTAGTTATGATTTAAAAAGATTAAGATAATTCTAGATAAATTTTATCATAACTTCTTTGGTAGTATAAATAATAGCCATTAGCCAGCTACCTCAGGATTAATTGGTACTTTTTTCCTCAAAAAACATGTCATGGGTCAACCCGGCATTAGGTAGACGTCACAACTTTCTCAATTTATATTAAAGTATGAATGCTCCTATAATAGTGGTCTCCGGGATGCGACTCTTTACGTCGGATTTTTTGTAATGAAGGAAGTTGATTAAACTTCACAATATTTATCATTCTTCACGACTATTTAGAAATCTTATCGTTTATTATTTTCAAGATAACTCGTACATCAGCTTCAGTGTCGATCGGTCATTAATAAGTGTTAGTGACAAAAGAATTGAATATGATTATTATTTTCTATGCATTAGCACCTTTTCTTTTTTGGGTATTAATTTTTATACTTTTGGGATTACTCAATGCTTGCGGTGAGTTTCTTTGTATTTTGAAAGTAAATTTAGCGAGTCTAAAACGTCAAAAACATATGTGATTATATAAACAAAATATACGTTCCATTCAAAGCGTGACCCGCGGTACACCGGCGTACTGTAGTCATCCGTTGATGTGCTACGAAAATATTGAACGAACTAAGGAGAACTACTACATTACTAGATGAGGGCTTTTTGTTTTTGCATAATGTTTTTTTTTTTTTTTTTGTTTCCCTCATATACTTAAGCATGACTTTTTTGTACATTTAAAAACTTTGTAATTGTACAAACGCGAAATAATATCACAGTACGAGTATGAATCCTTTAACTGATCTGCAGTGGAGACTAAAATTGACCAGATGATGATGAGTAGGAAGGCTGTCATAAAAGCGGCGCTCACAGCTGAGGATGCAACCTAGAAAAATGCTCAAATGAAGTGAACTATCAAGTCTATGTCTAAACAATTTGGAATCATTGATAAAAAATTAAGCAAACATATCGCTTTATCTTAAACATTAAAAAATTAAAATCACTATTTATTTATAACTTTCCATTAAACAAAACATGGCGCAATTTATCAATAGGAATGATTCATGATTGTTAAAAATCTACTTATCATCATGATGTTTGGTTGATAATGTTATTAAAATTTTCAGTATTGATTTATCATTCGGGTGTTAATGAGTTTTTGTTATAAAAATGTCGAATACATATCCCACAAACAATTACCCAATGATTATTCTTTTGTATTGTACGGTTTTATTCGTACTTGTAGTGTTAATCGGAGTCTGCAGGTCTATGAGTGAGTCTAGATTAATTTACAAACAGATAAAATCATCACAGCTTCATCCTTTATGGGATACATAGAGCTTATATCAAACAAAAAAATCTTCTTCAGATTTCGTACAACAGACGAATAAAATTTTATAGTAGTTAAAAAGAATCTTATTTTTTAGTGTTTGAAAGTAGAATATCTTTAGAGTCATCAATAAATTTCTTTCTTTTAATATAGAAACTATTGTAATCAGTATAATAAAATCAATTGCTGCTTACCTTTTTTTTAAATAAATAAAATATCTGATAGAAACATCATCATCATCAACAGGTCTTTGTTAGTCTCCGCTGCAGGAGCACAAGCCTGTCTGATAGAAACACAAAAAAAGGATTTTTTTCTGAGAAAATCACCAAAATTCCTATTAGGAAATAATTTAGATTTTGTAAATTTTCATTCCATTATTCCGTAAACTGATGGTTTAGTTGGTAAGTTCGACAATTTGAATTGTGCTGAAAATTCAGACATTGCACTTTCACTAATCGTTTTTGAAACTTGTAATTGATGTATTTAATCTATAGACGTGATAAATAATAAAAAATATATCCTTATCATAAGTTATTTTGTCGATAAAACAGTTTTAAGCTTCAGTATCGTTCGATCGGTGGGCTGTTAATGAGTTTTTTGGAACAAAAGAAGTGAAAATGTCGAACATGGTGTATTATCCTTCTCCGGCTTTCCTTTTTTGGGTCACTTTCCTTTTAGTGTTGATGTTGATCGGGATATTCAGATCAATTAGTGAGTAATCATAAAAAATTTATATATTGTGTTGTAGTCACTATTTTTCACCATGCAAATTTTCTAAAACAAGGTAAATGTTTCTGAAGCACTTTTAATATCAGATAATTGGATTTAGGAATATGAAATATTTGTACAATTACTGGGCAAATATTCAATTCTCCTTTATCCTATTGATAAAAAGTAATGTTTATTTACTGTGCGTTGATGCAATAGGAAATGTGCATGAAAAAAATATGTGTTCTTTAACTAGTTAATCTATAAATATTCAAAAAGTGAAGGAAAATTGTTTGAAAATCGAACGAGATAAAACGATTTTGCGAAAATATGTCTCTTTTACTCGCTAAAACGCCATTTTCTATGGCAAATGTAGGTATAGATGATATGGATTTTGACGTCACTAGTCAACATCGGACTTCTATTTTTAATTGAAACTTTAAGTATCACATGTTCGCCGTTGATAAAGATATTTTATTAATTCTTTGCTATCGTGGTAAATAAGTATAAAAGGTAAAGATAAGCCAATAAAAAATACGTACAATAGTGCATATTTCCTATTATCAATAGCTGTAGTGCAATTTTTGAAACATTAATTCGACTATATTCACGTAAGCAAGTACTTAGATTTTTATATTGGCGTAACGTAGCAACAAACAATTTTAGCATTACTGACAGCTCTGAAGGTTGATCCCATTATGAATCACCTTATTACGTGTGACGTTACGATATATCACTCCATCGATATAACACTATCGATATCGCTAATGCACGTGTCGCAACACTTCGTCAAATAAAGAGATCAAAGTGACAACGAAGCGGTCACTTAATATATTACAATATCATAAATGATGTTGTGTTGTTGTTACTAGGTTTAAAAAAAATATTTCTTAAAAGAATATTGATATTTGTAACGGTTACAAATTATCCGTAGGTTTTTAGTTGCAACTTCAAATACTCAAAAGCAATTAACTAATGATTTTATTATGGTTCACGTTATCTTTGTCTCGTTTACGGATGATGAAAATGATAAAAAAATCTATTTACTCCATCACTTAGATAATAAAAATCAGTATTAATGTTTTCTTATGTTTTCACAATTGTTACACATTTCAATAATATTAATTTTAAGGTTGTATCGCGTTTATTATATTATTTATACACCTATAATGTTTCGAACACTTTACAGTGTTTGTGGTCACAGGCAGTCTACCTGCTCGAAACGTAAGGTGTATATATAATATAATAACCGTGATACAACCGTATAAAAAATAATTTTAATTAAACATTAGTATTTTTGTTGTGTCGAAATAACAAATAATGCAACTTAGATATATCGCACTAAAGTTTAGGAGTCGCTTCCTCATGCCTTTGTACAAAATTTACAGTGTCGTGACGTCACGCATGCGACATGTAATAAAAAGGATTTTGGGTAAAAATGAAAAAAAAAAAGCATTCATTATATTTTTTATATCTGTCTGATCTCTCTGTAGGACCATAAAAAATATCCCTATATGCAAAAGTACAGTGAAAACACGAATATTGAAGACGTATTTAGTTAAAATGCCCTGAAATATCCGAGCGTTTGTGTTTATTTAAGGATATTTTTATAAAAAATAAATAAGGTATCTAAGGAAACAACGCGAACAGAGTCAAGGGCTAAAACTTGTACCGCATAAATTCTAGAATATATAATGATAAAAATGTGGATATTACGTCACACACACCGTAGACAACCGTTATCATGTTACTAAAGATAAACGTGGATTAATTGTTACTCGAATATGTGGCCTTATTCAGGGTGAACCTATACCTTGGAGTAATACTTAATCATGATAATTTGGATATAGCTTCCTAGTTTACGTAAAAGAAAAGAATACTTAATGACATCACATTAAACATTTACTTGATTATTTTATACATTTCAAAAGGTGTGTATGTGTTGTTTTTGTAAATTTGATATAATTCTTCTTATGTAATTTTTGCAGATTATATATTATATCTTTTCCTCAAGTAATTGCTTGAAAATATCACTCTTACCATTTAATTACATAGTCACAACTTACTGTGGCGCTAACTCTATCTGAGTGATTCGTTTTACTTATCAATAAAAAATATTTTTGATTATTTTTTTATATCTTATTGACGTTAACCGTGAACAAAGAAAGATACTTTTCAATTTGAAGTTTTTGAAACTCTAAACCTATAACGTAGTCTTGGCAATGAATACTGATAGCCCTTTAAATACTTCAATAATTATTCTTGTGATTAATGTATTTAAAATTTTAGATTCACTATCTATTAATAATAAGGTTTTTTCATGAAGGAAAAAACAAACAAGGACATTATTGCAATTTCAATAAAATGTACCTAGTACTGTAATAGTTAAGTCCTGAAAAAATAAACTTGAAAATTGAATCACTGGATTCAGATTTGGTGTTCCAATTTGTCATTGCAAATCCGAGATTACACATATCAGATAGATACTGTCAAATATTTACTAAACAACAATGTTGAAATACCAGATTTAAGTTTTACAAAATACGGGCTAAATTTGCACGTAGGCGAGGTATATCTCCTATCTTATGAAGAAACAAATGCAAAAGATAGTCTAGAAAACGAGATCATTGTCGAAATCTTAACGAAAGAAGTGGTAGTGAAAAGAGAATCAAAAATGGACTCAAAAATATTTGTGCCTTAGATTTTGACCAAATTGCTTAAATTTAAATAAAAAGTGCTATAAATTTTGTGACGTAATAATCAAAAGTTCCTCCGGACTGTTTTAGAAACAAAACAGTATCGTGAAGTGAATTTATTGTTACTTTTAATATTCTGCTGAAGTTACTATTGTCGAACTTAGCAACTTATAGTGAATTGTAATTATATTTTATTCATATTAGCTTTTCATAATAAAGAAAAATATCTACTAAACTGTTTAATCGTTTACTACGTTTAAAATCACAGTAATTTTTAAAAATACTGTCAGAAATTGCAACCACTGCTGAGATTTTGTGTATTATCAAAGTTATATAAGTATATTACAACACCATGACTCCTTGGGATGCATCAACGGCTGCCAGTGGATCTGTATCGGCTACTTACATTGCTGCTTTAGCGGCCTTCCTTACGTTGCTCATTATGGGTTTTGTTCTTATGTGCGTCAAAATTCATCACTATGGTAATTATTATTATAATTATTTCATATTTTCCTTCTTTGTTTCTTTTCCGCTGTTTGTGGCGTGGCAATATCGTACTTTTTTCTGTTTATAATGCGTATTTTATTTTTAAATACTATTGACTATTATTGTTAATAAACAAAGAACTCTTATAGCTTTGTCACATTCACCTGTCCGTCTGTATATGTTTTAGCTAGGTGACAATTAGTTCCTACTAGAAAGCTGTAATTGTCAAAGTTATAGTCGACCAACTTTTGAAATTGCAACTACGGAACCCGACGCATAGTTGGCCGGTTTTTGGTGATTACATATAAATATTCACAGACGGTATATTATTGCGAACTGATGTTTCAAAAATCATTGAAATAAGTCCCGTATAACAATGTGGTGATAGCGAAAGCTTCAACATGTAGATTTTATTAATAAGTGTTATAGTCAAAGTATCTTTAAAATGTTTACGTAATCATATTTATTTTACTTATCTTTTGGGATTTCCAAAATTGTAACAAAGTATTATTCTACTGGCTAATACATTTGTATGATTACTACTACTATATTGGTATATAGTTCTAAAATAGTCACTATTTGTCTATTTTATTTAGAAATCTAATACACTTAAAAAATGTAACAAATAATTCTTAAATATCTATGAACATACTTAACGGGTTTTATGATAATTATATTCACTATACATATCAAAGATTAAAATTAGAACAAACATTCATAGTATAAAAATAACATAATGTTCAAACGACTAATATTTACTTTTACCATACATACAAACTCATACCCAAGGACGGTTTGCGTCACATAAGCAGCTGGTCGTGAAAACTATCGCCAAAGGATATATACACACAGCAGACTCTGGGGTCCGACGCATCACACACAGCTGAGGACGAAACCGGGAAGCGGTCAGATCAGAAGAATAAAAGTCATTATGTAAAAGTTAACACCTACAACTTCCTCCAAATATGTAACTCCTATTGTAAATACTGACGCAAGTAATAATCAATTCAACCTAGAAGATTGAAAAGAGGGATTAAATTGGTGTAAATCGTACATCCAAACAGGCATGTACTTCGTGAGATTACTTAGTTTCTTAAGAAATATTTAATCTTAGAGCGATATGTCACCATATCATCGATAAGCTAGATACTGTGAATTCTGTGACAGACAAAGTAGACGATAGTGTATTTGCTCCGTTAGTAGAGAGCGTTGCTGCTAAAGCCAATATTAATCTTCAAAATGAGTTTAATAATGTTAAAAGTGCTGTAGAAAAAGTTTTTAGCGAAGCATTCTGGTAATTTGCAGAAGTAAATTATTGAGAGTGTTAAGTGTTTGAATCACTCTGATTATTTGTGAAAGCAAATCTATTGTGAGTGGTGTCAAGATTAGTGTTACAAGTTTGTGACGTAAAAGTTTTATCAATCGTTGTTTGAAAAAAAATTGTGAACAATTAAATAACCTATGAATGTCCGTGCTCAAAAATTGCTTAAAATTGTGAAAATCTTTCATGATTTTATTCGTTGAAGTATTGCACAAGAACAAATAGTAGAAAAACTTTATACTTTGAAAGGAAAAGTGGAAAAATTAAATCTTACTCGATCAAATATTTGGACCAAACCAATCCAACATGCCTCCAATGTTCGGCGAACCGAATTACAACTTCAAGGATTCCGAGGAACTATACGGCGACTATAAGTCAGAGAAGCAGGACGACCAAGTCAGCCTGACCAATATGGCCTTCTGGTACATGATAGTACTGTTGGTCATGCTGCTAAGTTGGCTGCTCATCTTCTTCTGCCTTCGGATTATCACGCTAGGTAGATTTTAAACTTAAACGGTTATCGATGCTAATAGTCTTCTATGCTGGCTAGGGTAAAAAAAATAGAGGGCGTCACATGTACTTATCTCTATGTAACAAACTTGTGACTTGCAAGATATCTACTGAATTTGAATGTAGTGTAGTAGTAGTGTTTCTTTCCGAGATCGTAGAAACGGGTCAATGGGATGGGAGAAAACCTAAAGAATCATGACAATGGGCAATGCTGTGAGCAACCCAACACTATTACGATATCGTTTTCCAAATATTTAAATTGAAATTTTGTTTATTTCGTCACAATCTAGAATACATAAAAGGTTATATTGTACATAAGCAATATATTAAACAAGATTGTGAGAGACTGTTGCCTGAACGTAGCAAAGCCTGTATATCAGTACACCAACCTCTCCCCACTTGGAGTAAAACTGAAGTACAATATTACTCTAGTGCCCATCAACACGCTTACCTTATTCCCTTAGGTTCTGTCTATTTGTCCCTCTGGCGACATCTATAAATACCTAATAATGTGTTTTCTGTTATTACTTCAGGGCTAGTGGTTTTTAATAAATCCTGCATTAGTATTTCTGCAGAAATACATATGTTTCACGAATATCTTGCTAGGTACAGATACGGATATGATAAGTCTCGAGAGCCTAATCCGAGTTTTGGAGGTGAAGCGGATATCTGTTTATTGACACCTTTATCCGACATCCTTAAGGTGCATAAGTGGACAACTTTGATCATCACCTGCATTCTGATAGTTCATTTATTAGAGTGCGATGCATTATGTGAGATTGACGTCAATATTGTTTGCATTTTTTGTTGATACCTATCAGGATGTTCTAATACCTAAGCGTTTTAATGTTTAATTTTTTTCTCTATTCAAAAAGTACAATACGTTTTTAAACAAAAAGGATAATAAAACATTTTAATAATACAAAAATCGCTTCTGAACAATCATTTGCATGTGGTAATCTCTTGTGAAGTTTTCGTATTTAATAGAAGAAAGAGCCTTTTTTGTAACTACTTCTTTTCGTATCGGTGGCAAACCAATTTAAAAATGTATTTTATTGTTCCCAAATTTGTATTGTAATATATCTACTGAGCAAAAACCTTTCGTTTTTAAGGTTTTAATGTGGTATCAAATATATCAATTCACATAAAATAGGGATATACGCAAGAATGTAATAGACCCACTGCAGTGCTGTAATCAGTCTGTAGGTAACACAAATCCTCTTCACGATTACTTCAAAATAAACCGATAATGAATTTTACAGCCTTCAGTATTAAATATAATAAATAACATACGATATCCCTGATAAATGTGGTGTGTGGTTCTTTGAAGATAGACGTCTATACTCAAGAATTAAACAATCATTTGATCCATAATTAATCAAAAAACAAAATAATAATGTAAACAATAAATTTATATTTGCTCCAAAGTGATAAAGTGAATTGTGATTGTGCATTTAAATGTTAAATCTGGATAATAGAATCATTTAGTTTTGAAAGTCAATATAGTTATTGCCATTTGCTAGATACGCACACCGTGACTCAAACAGTGATATTGATAGTGATTTTATAAAAGGAAACGTTGAACTTTCATTGTTATAACGGGAATAACCGCGATTAACTTCGATATTCGCTTAATATTTTGGCAATATTGCAGCTGTCATGTTTACAGATTGACTCGTCTCTCTTATTAAAAAGCTAGGCTCTAGTTTGTTTTGTAGTGAGAAATTAAATATATTCAGTTTAAAATGATTTTCTTTTATTTCTTTGGAAATGTGGAGGACTCTGAATCTCAGGATGTCGCGAGTTCGCACGTGATACTGTTCATCATGGCTTGTCTTAGTACTATAATAATGGTGGTACTCTTCTTTTTGATCTGCCTACGGACTGTTATTCTAGGTATCTAATATTTTTCTATATATTTCCTTCATCGTCATCATCATCATCAGGCCTTTTTAGTCGCCATTGCAGGAGCGCGATCCTTTCTGTACTACCAGAGCCATATATTTGCTACAGAACGGTCAGAGGCTTAGGCCTGCACTTTCCACCACACTGGCATTAGCCATTAGCATTATTACTTCTCTTTGTAATTTTTGTTATCAAGATAGGGCAACATTTTTTGTATCTACGTAAGTTTCGCAATATCTCACGCACTAGTATTTTAATTAGGATGAAATTTCATATGTTTGTAGTGTTATACGATGGTTGTTTTAGGAGTTTGTGAGATATTGTTCATGCGTCCGAATTTTGCGGTGCTGTAAAAAATATTATCGTTGTTACCAGTAATCTGAAATACAATTAAAATAGTATGTTTTCTATGTAGACTTGATATATGCATAGTATTTCGCCTGATTTTATTAGCTATGTACATTTAGTGCATTTTACTATTATTTTTTTTAAAGCAGTAAGTTTTTTATAGTGAATTGTTTATAAAAAATAATATGTTAAGCCTTAGATTAAGAAATATGCACCCCCAGTACTATTCCGCCTAAACTTCTTATCGGGTATCTTTTAGGTATTTACAAATAACTACCTTATTATTTTAATACTGCATATCCTTATCTTGAAGATTACATTAATTTTTATCATGTTTTTCTTTCTGCTTAAGACCACCGTGTTTCTAACCAAGATTTTATTTAATGTTCTTTGTCATCAAAATGCTTTCTCTAGTAAAAATACTTTGCTGTGTTACTGCTGACTGAAGTGACACAAACTATGTTTTCTTTACCTCTACACCCTTTACACTTCACGATAATGGTTTAGACGAGACGAAACTAGTGCAATCATAATTTTATTGTTTCTCCTTAATTAGATTACTAGTAGTGCATTTTAATAAAGGTACTTTTAATACGGTTTTATCGCGTTTGAATAAATGCGATAAAGCCGTGTTAAAAATAATTTTATCTTATTTGTAAAAAGAAATTATTAAATGTAGTATTACTTTACATCGTTATCATCATTTTAAGTTAACAGTTACTGAATTTACCTACTGCAAAATAATAATAGAATAGTACAATGACTTTACAAGCTACTTTAAAGATTTAGATTTTTTAAATTTAATCTAATTTAGGAGTAAAATAATAAAGTCATGGCTGGCTCTAGTTTCGCTCATCTAAGCCTCTTAAGTGTGATGGACGACTTATTTTATTTTATTTATTTATTAATGTAGGTACACATTAAAATAGTTAAAAGAATCTTAAGTAAATAAAGGAAGTTTTAGTACATAGGTCTACCTATTTTAATAGAAATTTCTTCCAGCAGACCTGCGAGAGGAAATGGGAATCTTAGCAATATCTCTTTTGACTCTATAAAGTACTAAAACGAGATTTTCTTTATTTCCAGGGCAAAAGACGCGGAGTCAGCAACAGAGGCGTGTGTACGTGGGGTCCCGAGGCAGGCCGTCGGTGCAGGCCGAGCCGACCATCTACGTCAGCCCCAACAACTTGCCCCCACCACCCAAATATGGTAAGAATTCACATTATTTTTTTCTAGATAAGTACTAGGCTATTTGAAATTTACCTCGCAGTATATCAATCCTTGTTAGTGCTTCGGAAGACACGTTATGCCGTCGGTCCTGGTTATCATCACTGATGGTAGTAGTTCAGCTATGTCTGATGCCTTCAGGCAGCTTGAAAAATCAGACACCAGTGTTGGCCACTTACACACACGAAAAACAATCAATTTTTCCGTTACTCTAGCTATGGGGACGGTAATGTTATCTAACAGTATTGTAGATTGTAGTTTACCCTTAGTAACCCTAAGTAAGTAGTATACAGGCTGATTCTGGACCTATAAGCTATACCTATTGTAATCTCGGGATCAGAATCTTTAATGGAATCCAGATTTGTAAGAAAATTAAGAAATAAAACGTAAACATTTTTGCCGATCAGCTGGGAAAATTTCTGTAGGAAGTCGATTATCACCTTTTTTCTTTCGATTTTGTATTTCATTAGGGATTCGGATTCCGTGGTTTTAATATAGCTCATAGGTTCAAAATCATCTGTATAGATCAGTAGTTACGGCGTAAGCTTTAATAAATAAACAACCTCACTTTCACTTATAAAATTATAACTGGGATGTGTCGTACGAAATTTATAATTGCGTGCAAAAAACATAACTAGGTCATTTTTCAGCAAATTGGAAATTGTATTATTAATACATCTTTTCTCAAAATTACAGAAGCCCTCGCGCCACCGAGCTACGAGGAAGTCATGTCAGTCACCTACCCAGCGTACCAAGGCACGCAGCCCCAGCCCATCGTCTACCCGATCACCCACGCCATCGCCAACTCGTCCCAAAACACACAGCCTTCTAACACGACCACCACGAGGGCCGAGGAACCTTCTCCGTCCACAGTCGTAACCGTCACTTCAGACGAAAGACGAACTTCGGTCACGGTCGCCACGTCATGATAACTTTCGTTATTAACGTTATTAGTTTCGTTATTTATAACGTTATTTGTTGTTACACTAGTCTTATTGATAACTGTTTATGAAACGTTAAAACAATGACTTAATATTTGAAAATGGATAAAAATAGGTGAAGATATTCAGTGAAGTAATCGGCAAAATTAAAAACAGGAGATTATCAATACATCGTAAAATTGAATTAAACAACTATATTTTATTTGCACCAAATTGTGTTTAAATTGTTTATATTACACTGTTTTTTCCGTTTGCTTAGGAGTCAAATGTATTTTTATTGCAATGTAACTGCAATAGGAATGGCAATTGTATAACTGCGGTTTTAAATAGGTTAAAATTATTTGCTATCACCAATTAGCCGGCTGTGCTGTCGCATTTAGTTTGCCTAGTCGAGATTAAATAGGTACTAATTTAGAGTATTTAAATGAAATTATTGTGATTATCGAAACAACGAAGTATTAACAGGTTTTAATATTTGAAAAACAGATAAAAATCAATTTAACCGTTTGTCTTACCAAAAAGTGTCATGCACAAGATATAACAGATATCACGCCTTATTTCTTACAGAATTAAAAGTTATTCAATAATGAATAAGGCCATGACGGTTTATTGAAAACATAAATGGTTTTGATTAAAAAAAAACCTAACAAAAAAAGCACTATTTTGCAGTATTTCGCAACATATCTACCTCATTCAAAAAATAAAACACAATAAAGAGTTATAATCAAGTTAGAAGTATGCCGCACTATGTTGTTAATATTGTGTTATTTTATTTAATAACAGTTTATCTAAAACAGACAACAATAACTGTTATAATTTCGTTATTTTTTGCCTATGATAATCTGTCTTCTTAGAGGACGCAAGACTGATTATTTTTTGGTAAAACTTCATCATTAAAGTTTAAGCCTGGTGCTTACAAATATCGATGTCAATTATATACAATAAAAATGTATACTTAACAAATTGACATCACGATTTTTAATCGTAAAATATATTTTTTGATGTTATTTTAAGGGACTTGTATATATTATTGAATAATATTTTATTATAATTGTTAAGGACTTGCATTTTGTTTCATTTTAACCTGAAAAGTAATTTATCTTCTTTTTTATTAAAAATAAATTGATGTCGCGCCTTTGAGTTAAACTAAATTAAGTAAAAGTTATTATTCTTTAAAGTCGTAGGTACTAACTATGTTTTTTTAATTATATTTTTCCTGTACACCTACAAATTTTGTTCGTAAGAATTAATCAAACCCAAAACGATTCATTTCTGGAAACTTAACTTTTTATTGACTTTCCTATACTTATTGGCAGCTGAAAACATTTATATGAAATAGTCGAAACATTTTTTGAGTTCCCAGCATTAATCCCACACAAAAAAATGTTCATATTAACGGTCTGAGTCATCCTTTAAAGAGAATGTCAAAGATCAAGTTACATGCTGTATATATCTAACTAATATTATACATTTCCAAAATTATTTCACCTATGGAATGTTAATTTATCTGCAGGGTATAATTTACGCGGGAAAAGTCACGGGAAAAACTAGTAAGCGATATGGATGGTGCAAGACCTTCGGCAAGTAAATGGTTGTTCTATATATTTGCTGTTATTATGGCCTTTAAGACATCGAAACTTAGATCACAAAGATGTATTTTATGGACTAGGCTCATTTTCTTACACCAGTAACAATTTCTCAATTTATTTTATTGCAATAATAAATGTATTGATAAACGTCGTATGATGTTCGTAATCAGTAAGCTGTCTGTTATAGTTATCGGTTTATTAAAAGCACTTGGCTTCGCCTCGTGCCTATAAACATTAAACACCTCGACTATAATATTTAGCTTACTGTACCTACTTGCATCATATTGTAGGTAACTATTATAATACAATTTTTAAGCATAAATTAGGTAACGCATAGATAATTATATTGAGTCATTATTGTTACAGGCATAACCAAAACGCATTAAATTATCATGAAATATTATCAAAACATATATCGAATCCCGGATTATGAACCAAATGAGACACAGATATGGTATTCTGTATGTAGTTTTTATAGATGTAAATGTAATATTTGAAACATATTGGAAGTGAGTATTTTAGTGGCACACTTTCAGACTTACAGAAATACAGGCTATAATTTAACCCTATCGGTTATGCGTATAAAGAAAAAAAAACAACTTTATAATAGAATAAAATATTACAATAAAGTTATCTCCTGTAATAAAATGTATAGCAAATAGAATGTGACGCGTATAGAGTCTATTAAATGATTTATTTGTATCACGTAAAAGGATAACGACTATGCCACCTCTACTAGTACGAGATACTATACTACATTACTTACCTAATATGGTGGTCAAAATGAGTTGATCAGTTTGTGAGGCAATGAGAAATAATTAAACATATTTTGGTATCAATAAGTACGCATTGTCTTACGGCAGGTAGGTACGTACTGCGATATTATATTTTTGCCTTTGGTGCTACCAAAGACAATATAATACTAAAATACTAACGTAAAGACTGCCCATACTGCCCACCTCATACAAAAATATGGGACCAAATTAAGGTGGCGAAAATAAGGCGAATGTGTGACCAAGTATGGCGGTGCAGACTACCGCCATCTAGTATCGAGTGGCTGATTTAATCTGCGTTAGTCCAAAACTTACTAAAACTGAGGTGTAATTTTAAAATAAAAAGCCAAAAATATTGTTCTAATTATTTTTAAGATATATTATATGAATAATGTTTTTATATTCTCATAATACTCGTATGGAAGATACAAAATTACGTCAGACCTATTTTCTTGATATTTCCGTTTCCTTGTCCCATATGGTAACATTAACTGTATAGTTATTATTTTGCTGCATTGTGTGATCCCCAATGTAATTACATATTATTTAAATTTAGGAAAATATCAAAATCATAATGCAAAAAAAATTTTGTTTTTTTTAAATCAATCAAGACAGTTGAAATATAGATTTTACATTAAATTTTTACAGACTTCTGAGTAAAATTAATTACAAGTGGAACACCTAGAAGTTTTATTCGAATGAATGTATGTTAACTAAAGAGGTACCGGTAATCGTGAGTGACGTTACAAAGCTTAAAACCCCTCCCCCCTTTCGTCTAACCCTGTCACATTTTATGACCCCCTGACGTTCCGTTAAAGCGTGACGAAATATTGTCTTAGTATTATAGTGTATTTTATTTGTAGGCAGTCTATTACGTTACTAAGGTGTCAATGGTACAGTTACGTACGCACATACAAAGTAAAGTACTACATACGATGGTGGTATATATACTAAGTAGGAAATAGGAATAGCAAGCAGGCGACAACAATAAGACGGTTTCGGCGATAAGATTTAGAAATGCTAAATATTAGATTGTCAAATTATTTTGTTGGACTAGATATTCAACGGAGACAGTATCATTAAAATTGGTTCTGTAGTTTTTGTGATAGAGAGTTAAGTGTGTATCAGTCACTAGGAAAAATTGAAGCCGGTTTATTTTTTATTCTTTATTATTAAGTACTTGTTAATGTTAGCAATTTGCAATGTTTCTATTAAGCTAATTTTTATTACAATATTTAAACTACAGCTAATCATAACTCCAAGTACAGAGGAAGCGGTTACTTCCTTTATCAGCTTATTTGGCAGCCGGCGTACATAAATCACTATAATTAGATGTCGCCTTGTTTGTCTGTCATCTGTGAGATCGAAGGCAATCTCTAGATCTCGTTTATTGATTGGATCCCTTTGATAAACAAGCTACTTTACGCTGCGTATAATATGAGTTCAAAAGTCTTTGGAGTCTTGAGTTCAAAGATGTGTGTGGAGTTCTGTTCAAGTAGATCCTTGTCTCAACTACAAGATATTAATTATTAAAAGGACTTGAAAATAGATTTAAAAATCTTGATGAGGTTTTTAAGGTTAAGGATTTTACCTATGAATTTTTTATCGTTTAGGATAGTTTTGAAGGGACGATTTACCCAATGAATCAGTCAATATGAATAACTTTTCCTATGAGTACAATGCTGAAAAGTAAAAAAAAAACGTACCCATTGTAATAGACCGAGAGCAGTTGATTAGTATTTGAATTTGTCATGATTAGTGACGCCTCACATTCATCAGAGCACCTTCACTCAGCAACTTGGACACTCTTAATGTTTTTGAGCTAAGAGTCAAAATGCCTACACCATCGACCAGTTTAATGATCTATGTATGCTAAACATATCCAACGAGATCACATGAGCGTGATCACTATCACGTCGGTATTGATTGACAATCTGTCGGCCAGGTGTGGCAGTGGCAGTAATTAATCTTAATTGACGTGCGAGGTACGTTTTTGATCATATCTAATACCCATGGACTTTTAAGTATTATTTCTTTTTCATCAGGAACGTTTACAAGTCTCATACGCATTATCGTTTTAATCATCAGTAAGAACTGAGAGTTATATACTTATATAAATGAGAGACAAGGCAGTAAGAATTTGCGTGAACGCACAAACAATGGAAAAAACAGACACAGCTGTCACTTTGAACTGCGTGTAGTGGTTGATACCGCTTGGCCTCGGCTCAGTAAAAAAATAAAACAAATGAGCAAGAGACTAATGAGGACTTCCATACGTATTTCTTGCCAAGGACTCAAATTATTGTCGATTCAGATGAAGTAGATCACATGAGCAGTTGCAACGTGATCACATGAGGCGTTATTGACAGGCAATAAGTCGACAAGGTGCGATTTTCGATCAATTATCTTAACACCCATGGACTTTTAAATTCTAAAAGTTTAATTTACCCCTCTACAATTTTATATGAGGCAATAACTATTTGCGTGAACGTACAAACAATGGAAAACACAGACTTAACTGTCACTTTGAATTACGTGAAGTGGTTGATTCTACTTCGCCTCCGCTAAGTACAAAAATAAAACTAACGAGCTCCTAAAATCTACTTTCTGGCTTTTTTTAAAGTTCTCAAGAATATCCGTGTGAGTTTTATTAATATTTCTATGCAAATCAGATTGAAGTATATCACATGAGCGTCGCACAGTGATCACATGACGCGTTATTGACAGGCAATAAGTCGAGAAGGCGCGGCGGTGGCAGCCATTAATCGTAATTGGCGTGCGAGGTTAGTTTTTGATCGCACTTGAAGTGTATGTATGTGAATCTATTTGTATGGAAATGTATATTTTTTGAGTTTCCAGCATTGTTAATATGAGAATTGTTGTTCATATCGACGGGCTGATTCACCCCTTTACGGGCCTAAAACGATCAAAATTTCACCATGAATTACTAAAAATCCTTCTAAGAACAAGATTCATAACACTGAGTTGGTGACCAAATATCATATATTTTCTAATAAAAGTTTAAATGTAAAAAAGTAACAAACTCCTTCTCATTCTCTCATTTTTACATCCATATAATTTAATAAGTAAGGCTTAAAAAAAAGTAAATTAAAATTACAGGGTTAATGAAAATGTTGGATATCATTGAATGGAGAAGTGTTTTTGATGCGGACGGTTAATTTTCTGTGATTGGGAATAGGGCATAATACTGGATTATGGGTAGAGTTTGAAAAATAGTCCTGATGATAAAAGTATGTATTTAAATCTACAATTAAGCTTAAAATAAACTAAGACGATACTGTTTTTGCACAAAACAAAATGGGGTTACTTCAATTAAGAAATACAGTAACCGATTTGGTCATTGCTCGATGATAAAAAGATTAACATAGTCATAGTCTATCATTGATCCTGAGACAAATACAATCTATTTCTTAGAACACGCCATTGTGCCTATATCTATTATAGGTATATGAGTGCCTCTCACATCTATTTAGTCATTTTGACCTAGACATCGTGTAAGATATATTACTGTCGTTTGTCTCAATTTTCTATGCCTTTATATCTCGCGTTAGGTACTTGGTAGCAATGATGTCATTCACGGTAAATATAATATAATGTATATCATATTTAAAAAAATATATTTAAAGTATAAAATATAGGTACAGATAGTTAAATAATCTGGAATTCGTAGGTATCTTCCTTCTTTGGAAGTAGGCCGAAAAGTTCTTGAAACATGTGAACACTTTACTCATCCTGTAAAGTTTTTAGAAACGGATATAAAAATACGACTGCTTTCTAAAAATGTATTGCTTACATCGCTCGAGGTAAGTCTAGGCTTCTAACAACACCTCACACAAATATATTTAGGCATTTAGAAGTTATGAGAGAGCAATATAAAGTCTAGTAAATATTCGAGAACCCAAAGCGTTTCTCATTTATATTTCTATTTAAAAGAACCTTTTAATAGCGAAAATAGTGTTATTTAAAAGTCTAGTAAATATTCGTGAATCCAAAGCGTTTCTCATTTATATTTCTATTTAAAAGAACCTTTTGATAGCGAAAATAAATATCGATTGGTAATATTTATCTATTGACACAGCACACTCCAAAATCAGTCTAGCCGTTTTGGAGTCAGAACACAACAGTTAACAGGAACAGGCATACTAACACATATTTCAAAACGCCTAAAAAAACATTACTCCCAGTAGGTCAGTCGAGTAAAAAAAGAAAAGTAATGGATGCGTACTATTCAAGGTTTTAACATAAACTTTTTATTCTCTAGCCATTCTTTACAAAGAAGAGCTTCACTTTTTGTCCATCCCAATGCTATTGCTGCAAAAAGTTACCAAACTACGTGACCCGTGTCTGCTAATTTTGGTTTCCAACGGTACGACTATTTTAATCCTCTTCGTCATGCGAGCATGTCCCTGAATGTATCCTCAGCTGATGCATATCCAAGCCTCGGGTCCAGCTTTATGAAACATTTTAGTTCATAGGTACTACTAATCAAGTTAATAATGATGTCATCATCATTTCGTGTAGGTAACACGGTCAGTCGACCATGCACACCCTGGTGTCAGAGTTCTTCGGAACCACCTCTCGGCCTCTGACGTGGATCCTTTAACGACTACCAGATGGCAGCCGGGATCACCTGCTTAACGTGCCTTCCGAAGCACGGAATCATCTTTCTTATCAGACAATCAGGTGATTCATGCCTGCAATGTCTTAGCCAAACTGGAAACAACTTAACAAAGTATGCTTCCCGTGGGAATCAAACCCACGACCCCCGGGTCAACAAGGCAAACGCCTTAACCACTGGACCACGGAGGCAGTTATAATAATGATGTGGGATGTGGTTAAGTTATTACAGTTGCCTCTTATTATTCTAGCCATTCTTTACAAAGAAGAACATTGCTTTTGTTAACAAACTACGTGATCCGTGTCTAAATTTGGTTTCCAACGGTACGGCTGTCTTAATCTTCTTCGTCATGCGAGCATGTCCCTGAATTTATCCTCAGCTGATGCATATCCAAGCCTGGGGTCCAGTTTTATTTATTTTTATTTATTTATTACATATGACAAAATTTTAGTTCACTGGAACTACTAATGAAGTAGATTAAAGATGTGGTTAAGTTTTACAGTTGGCTCTTATTATTCTAGCCATTCTTTTGTTACCGACTGGGGGGACTGCCGTACAAAACAGCCAATGGGCCAGCGGTAGACGGTCGGCTAGCTCCGGGGTTGGGTGCGAGACTCTCCAGGGGCGAGGCAGGTTCTTTTCACTCCTGTGGCTGTTACTCTCGAGAAAGGAGAATGCAGTTAGGGTTAATGTTACTATTCTAATAAGGGCGCCACCAACACATTAGTGCTGGAATGAATTAGACAGAATACATCTCCATGGTAAATATATTTCTGTGAAACATACAAGGGAAAACCCTATTAAATGAATTACATACATAAACCCAGCAGGGGTGTGTTAGTAATTAAACCTAAAACACTTCTTATTCCTATTTAACTAATGCTAGAGCATACTATGTTCTTACTTTTCATACTTAGTCACATGTGGCAAAAGTCACATGGACGTGGAGGTTATGTTTCCTTCCAAATTAAATTCTAAATACACAGGTAATGGAAGCGTCCTTCCAGTTACATAATACTTCTTAAAATAAGGGTAACCTATTGTGGCACCATTATATGAATTGAAAGAAATAAAAAATATTTAAAACTACATACGGGAAATGTCCATCAAACGTTTTCACGCACTGATCAATACCACAGGCTTCTTAATGTGAAGTACAGCTCCACAATTCCTAGAATCAGACACGTGGCCTCCTCTGGGACATCATGATCCAGTGTGGTCGAACCGTCCTCTGAGTATGGAGATGTGAAAAATGTGGAAATATTTGGGGCCTCGTCTTCCCAAATTGGGGATACAAAGATGACTTGGAGACGGAGCAAATAAGTACAAGGAATGTACATAAGAATAAAGACGTGAGATAAAAGGAAATAAGGAGCGGTTCCCCTGTAATAGACAAAAGGAACACGTTAATTATCTTAAGATTCCTATTGGAAGACCAACTTGTAGGACAAACTCACCAAGCCGCTCCTCTTATAAATTCTTATCCAGGATCAATCCTGGTACTCCGGGCAGACTCAATCTGGCCCGTGTCTCGGACAGCGTCGAAATAAAGAGACATTTTTAATGTTCTATAGTGTTCTATCGATCGTTTAACAAAATGAATGACCGTGCCTGACGTGACGTAAGCGCGTCACCATTGACAAGACCATCGATAATCAGAATGTTCTCGACTAAGATTTTACCAAACTTTGCTCGATTGCGAATTTAAAGTATGTTGCGACAAGACTACGACAATGAGGTAATATGCTAACGTATTTACTAATTTTATAAAAAGAAGTTCTAATTTTTAAATCGAGACTTAATCCTCTTGACGAAACCAATTGAATTACAAACGCATTCTAGATTTGTGTCACTGTCAACGAATGACCGTGACCTGTCAAATCTTAACACGGGAAACAAACAATGTAACCTAATTGATTCAGGGGAAAAATATTGTTAAATTTGGAAAATGTATTACCTATGTGTATGTAATAATCAACGAAAGTAAGTACTGGTGTTTGTAAAAATATGACAGTTACGAGAAATTCGCGTAACACTTTACAAAGAAGAGCGTCGCTTTTTGTCCATCCCAATGCCATTGCTGCAAAAAATAGCAAACTAGGTGACCCGTGACTGCTAAATCTGGTTTCCCGCGGTACTAAAATCGTTCTCAAGTCTCCTTCTGTCACTGTTTAGATAGCCTAGTGAGACAAAGTCTGTCTAAGATTTAGGATTGCCTTTAGTTAAGTAAGATTATATTGATATCTTAGTTTTAGCAAGTTAATGTTAAAGCGGATAAAAACCATCAAGTGATGAGCGGAAAAGAACTATGAGGCTGTGGCGACACTAGCGCCAAAAAGCTATACTAGCGCCACCTATTTCAATTGGCTAAATTCGGTCGCGCTGGCAACACTGCGTGGCTGTCAGTGCGACCGGATTTCCTGAAAAGTTTTTGGAAAACGGGGTTCACAAGGACCGAAAAAATTTCTGACACTAGCAAGTCAGGACACGACAAGTTTTATTCCTCTTGCACTAATGTTGTGATTACTTTGGTTAATACATAGTACTCTGGTGTTGTGCCCGTCGCTTTGTGATATTTGATTGCATTAGGATTGCATACAGTGTATTTGTGAGTCAAATATAGTTAACCGTTTGTTGGAGCTACACAGTTTTATTTACGTCGGACTCCCTCACGACTAGGACCCCATCAACAACAGCGACTGTGGAGCATTGAACGAAGGGGACATGGTGTTGCTGAGTGCGTCGATTGGTGGTGTCAGAGAGCTCGTTGGTATCTGTGAAGCCTATGCACAGAGTCACGGACTTAAATACAACGCGAAAAAGAGTGAGCTGATTGTATTTAAGTCCCGTAAAGAATGTCCGACGGAAGTACCCCTTGTAAGACTCAGCGGCGTGCCATTGAGGCGTGTACACTTAGTTAAGTACCTCGGTCATATTGTGACGGAAGACTTAAGTGACAATGCGGATATTGAGCGCGAAAGGAGAGCGCTGTCGGTCAGAGCCAACATGATAGCTCGCAGGTTTGCCCGCTGTTCAACGGAAGTGAAAATAGCACTGTTCAGGGCCTATTGCACCTCTTTTTATACTTGCAGCCTGTGGGTTTCTGCAGCGCGTCCACCATGCTGGCTGAAGCGCATGTGGACGGCTTTCATGCCACTATGCGCAAGCGAGCAGCATCTATGATGCGGAGGACTCGGGGCAGCGACAATAGTCTCTTGCATGTTGTTGGGGACCGCATGGATGGTCCTTTTATGGCCAGTTGGGTCGCTGTGCACGTCCCGATTTCTCCCGTACAGCGGCTTTATTAATATTATTAATTTAAAAATAAAATTATAATTGAAATACTACTAACATAGTTTTAAGTAAAATGTATACTAACAAATATGGACTATAATTGTCTGAATAAATGATATGTCGCAGGCAAATTGTATGATACCGCGTTTTACAAACGGAGTCGTCTGTTTACAAATGCTCGCTCTTTTGGTATATGCCGAAGGCAAAATGTGAGCTGCCTTGTCAGTATATAATATGCCTTAACATTTGATAGACAATTCAATCGCCGTTTACAAAATGACGCGGCAAATTGAAGTATTTAGTTATTTTTCTTACCACGCGCGGCGCTTCTAATCAAAACAAGCAAAATGGCGTCGACTAGTGATTTGGAGATAGAGAAAAATATTGAAAACAGTGCAAATTCGGCGTGTTCAATGGAGTTTTCCCAAAAAAGGGATGGTTTTAAAGTAAGTTATTATTGTGAGTTGCGAAAATTTTACGATTCTCAAGTAGGAGCAGTAAAAAAGCCGTGGACAAATGACAAAATTTTTGAGGTTATCCGGTACATAAAAAACGCTAAGGTGTCTATGGAATCTGGTGCTCGGAGGACTCCTGTTATTATTATTTTATTGGAACAAATCCTAAAATAATAATTATTATAAAGTTCGTAAACATTTGATGCTGTTATTTTTTTAATACCTAAGTATGTCTTTTTTTAAGTTTTGTAAAGACTCCGCCTATCGATTGGAAATATGATTATCTCTTGCTTAATAAAGTTGCATTATTATTGCGTATGTCATCAGTTTAAATTACTTACACGTTTTTGTTACTTAAATATTTTAATTACTTTAAGAATGCCTAAGCACGTATTTTTCTAGATACTCTCATTTGAATAGGTAGGTACCTGATTGCTAAAATAAAGTCCGATTTGTCCAACCTGTGTTACATGATAGTCACCCTACGATAACTTTCAATGTTGAAATTTTAACAATTGCACGAGTCTTCAATTTGCCTTCGGCATATACCAAAAGAGCCAGCGTTTGTAAACAGACGACGCCGTTTGTAAAACGCGGCATCATACAATTTGCCTGCGACAGATATATGATTATGATTATTAACCCCCAAAAGGCCTACCATTGTAGCAGGCTTTAATTTGGTCCAATATTTGTGTATGAAGTTGGCAGTCTAGTATTATATTGTCTTTGCCCCAGGCTTTAAAAAGCTTCAGATGATGCTGGAAAATTAGTAAGTAACTAGTATGAGTAGTAAGTTGATCCATGTAAAGCTGGCTTAGCGCTAATTTTCCACTCGACCACTTGTTCCAGTGATGTGATGCCACGAGCGATGGCACCGTGAAGGTCGCTCTGCTTGGTTGTTTGGACGGAAATAAACACGTTATGCAAAATGAATTTGTAGTAATTAAGGCGTGAAGAAAAAATGTTGTTGTATTTTAAGAAAATCTTTAAAATATCCTTTTTAACCTAGAATACTTCTTGTTGCTTGGGAACACTCCATTGAGTCATCCTATTTTCCAGAATGATGATGATGAGGCAGTCGGGTGTGTCATCTCAGCTGCCTGTCCGGTGGTTGCAGGACTGGCATCGCGGTACGCACGTCTTCGGCCTCCCGAGCTGCTATTTTGTTATCTCCAATCCATCCGAGCAAGCAGCATCCCAAAATCCCTTATCCTATTCCCCCATACCAATAAACTTCTGCCCTTTCTTCGCTTACAAAAACAGTTTCAATAGGCAGCAGCGTTTAAACCGATATAAGCCAAACAAACTGCCATACTCACTAACCACTAACCCACCAATGATTGAAATCCTTGGGGTAGGCCTGTGTCCAACAGTAGACTTCTTACTTCATTTTTGTGACAAACTTTAGTAGCAGTAAAGTGTTTTTCAAGACAAAATCTAATGAGCCCGATTTCTAGGGCTTTATTTCTTTGTGGTTTCGGATTAACCTATAGCCACATTCTAACTCCAGATCAGGTATATACTCGTATTATTATCCGAATTACATACCTACACAAAATTTCATTCAGTGGGATAAGTCCTGAGCCTTAGGATAAGATTTGATCCAAATAACCTACCCTTATTTTGAAATCAGTACACAAACTTTAAGGGTTGATTCAGTCCATCAACATGAACAACTTTTGATGTGGGACCAATGCTGGGAACTTAAAAAAAAAATTACATACCCATACAAAAGTGTCCAAATGTAAGGAAACGTAAAAATAAAATTGAATTTTCAACATTGGTCCCATATCAAAAGTTGTTCATGTTGATGGGCTGAGTCACCTCTTAAAGTTTGTGTATTGAATTAAAAATAAGACAGTATATAATACATAGTACATACATTGCAAGTAAAATATACGTTCTTTGGTTCTCAATTATGGCTATGCTGGTTTTAAAGAAAAACATGTCCGACGTGTTTTTATTTTAAATGATGTACAAATTATGGACCAATGGGAATACACTTCGTCCAAACGAATTAAAAAATAGCAAACTTAATTTAGAAAAACAGTGTACTTCATCTATCTATATAATAAAAAAGTAAAAATATTTTGTCTGTACATTTAGTATTTTTGACTGAAATGGATAGAGGGACACTTAAAAAGTATAATAGATTGCAATTTTTTTTTGTTTAATTTCTTGTCTGTCTGTCTGTATGTCTGTCTGTCTGTATGTATGATCACGATTACCTCCGGAAGTATTGGACGGATTCGAATGAAACTTTTTTTGCTATATAGCTATTAAGCTTGGGCAACATATAGGGTAGAAATTATTTTGGAAAATGGAACACGTCATGCAGCACCATAATGGTCCAGCTGAACTATAAGAAATATAACAGTGGAGTGTTAGGAAAAGTTGTTAAGCCTGATGAGCATTTTTGTTGAGATATAAAAATCTAAGATTTGGAAAACCTCAGTCAGAACCATAATGGTCCAGGTGAATTATAAGAAACATAAAAATGACGCCTTAGCAAAAGTTACTCAACCTGATGAGCATTTTTGGTTAAGGTGTTTCAATTGAAGATTTAGAACACCTGACGTAGAACCATAGTGGACGCAGAACCAAACCATAAGAAATATAAAATTTACGCTGTAGTAAAAGTTGTTCAGCCTGATTAGTATTTTTTTTTTGGAACCGGTGAAAATATTAGTGCGGCAGCCTTAACTGTTGTTTTGTGATGAAAGAACTAGGTACTTACTAAGTGAAAAAAACCGTTAACCTTAATCATGCATCTTTAGAGTTGTTTCGTTTTTTTTTTTGACAAAATGTCGTCTTTTTGTTGAAGCGTTCTAATTTCATAACATAGCGTGTGTCAGCCATTGAGCATTGCTGGTCGACTTAGCATGCCGACCACGGATGAGCTGAATTCAAAGAACTTGCATGATATTTAGATTTAAAAATTCAGCTCAGTGCGTGTCGGGCCACGCGCAGTGTAGGGTTCCATGGTCAGTTTATTTGTTGGTCGATTATAACTCGTTCACTAGCGAACCCTATTAAGCTGTGATAGTTTTTCTTTTAACTTCGTTATTTATATAGAGGTTCTTCCACCTGATCTTCCATGCTGGTCTGGCAGAAAAAGAAAAACGTAGAATGTACCAGCTGCTTCTATTCCCGAGCATATTGTAAAAACCGGTCAAGGGAATAGGCAAAAATATTAGTATCATATAAATAAATATACGGAAAAAATTTTGGACTGTTAGGTTTCATTTTTCATTTATCTCTGATTCGAATATTTTTGGGAGGTTTTAATAATACTCGGAAAATGATGAACAGGCCAGACGGGCTACCAAGAGATTCATTCCTTCTTACTTTTTTGATGTGCAGAACCCTTAAAAGTACTATTTCTACACACACATTATACATACATTCTATGATGTTATTATCATCATCTTTGTCGTAAAAAGTCCATTGTTGGACATAGGCCTTTCCAAGGATTTACATTGATTTGCATTGATATGAGTCGTCAATAGACCACGCTTGGCACACGGCTTGGTGAGCGCAGTTTGTTTGACTTTGGACGCGCGCCTTTGTCTGTGCTGTCGCTATTTGATAGTACCAACCTTACCCGCGAAGAGGGCGCTGGAATCGACGGAGATTTGCGTTCCTCGCGATAACGCGCTCGCGCCCAGTTCTGGCTGTCCACTTGCTCGAGCGTGCACGCTGCGCGCTCGCGAAAAGAAAAATTACTGAGTGTCTTTGATTGTCACGAATACAATCAGCCCGCACATATATGGCGTTCCTGTCTTCGCTCGCATCCATGGGAGAGCTTCAAGGATAGGAAAAGAGGTCGGTGCTATTTTTTTATCGATCAGTGTAGCGAAGGCGCCGCGTCATAAGTCAGCCCCTAGCCATTTTTGACTTGCTTACATTTTGTTCAAAATTCATCTTCCCGCATTACCAGACTTATATCAGTTCCAACGCAGCTGCCCATTTCTTTAAGCTTTTTTTAGCTGGGGATGGTTTCGTGGATGGGGTTTTAGAGGTATTTGGGAAACAGCTTGCTTGGGTGGATGGGGATAAACAAGTAGCAGCACGCAACCACCGGACAGGCCTTTATTTAGACTCCACTGCAGAAGCACGACCCTCTTTGTACTACCAGAGACATAAATTAGCCTGAGCAGTCAGAGGATTTGGCTTACACTTTCCACGCTGGCCAGACATATTGGAGAAGTCTTTGATGTTTATCAGCATTGTTTAGCTTGTTTCCTAAGTCGCCTTCTACGATATCCACGGAAAGCTTGGAGTAGACCTGACCGTATCCTACGATGTATTGGTCTATAAATATCTCTATCTGTCCATTTATATCTGGAATGTGGATGCACTTTCCGTCGACCAGTGCATTCTGAGCGTTTGACCAACTTTCACTAGCTAGATTGCATATCTTAACGAATCTCGTTTTATTAAGATTTGAGAAACTTGATGGTTCTTTTATTAGCGATTACACATGGTAAGCAATTCCAGGCATGGTCCCCACTGGTGTGGGGAATCACAAGTGGCAAAAAAAATATTAGTAGTTTTGAAATCAAACGTGACAAATTATAAGTGTTCGAATAAACCTGTATTAAACGAGCTCCGTGGCGCAGCGGTCAACACGCCTGCCTGTGACACGGATGCTCCCGGGTTCGATCTCCGGTCAGGTGAAAATGGAAAATGATCTTTTTCAGATTGACCTGGGTCTTGGATGTTTATTCTATATAAGTATCTATTATAAAATATAGTATCGTTGAGTTAGTATTTCGAGACACAAGTCTCGAACTTACTTTGGGGCTAGCTCAATCTGTGTGATTTGTCTGTATATATTTATTTATTTTATATTTATATGATACAGGGTACTGCGCTGCTTCAAAGGCTTGCGACTAACGCATGCGGCACGTAAATCGCGATTGGCCACGATGCACGAAAATGACACAAATTTTGTTTTAATCTATGACGAAAATAGACCTTTATTTTGAAGACTTACACACCCAAAGAATAAACTAAGTAGTAGTAAATGTGTCGCAATCTATTGATCTGTATGCAGTTTCCGTCAGCCAGTGCAGTTGAATCGTTCGTGCAGCTTTCACTTGCACGATTGTGTATCTCGGTGATCCGCGGTCTCGATTGGTTAGGATTTGTTGTTGACTGTGTTTCCTTTGTTGACTGCTGTTTATTGAATTGACGACTAGAATGAATAGACGAATAATAAAAATAAACCGATATACAACAGTTTGTTAAATAAGTTAATACTGGTACTAGTAAAAACTTCAAGTCTTTGACACGAACAACTTTCTTGAAGCATTTCAATAAAATTTTGCTCGTATTTTTTACAACCTAACAAACTGGTATGTGGTCGATCTAATGGAAAGTGGTTACCTTTTCCCATGGTTGTACACAAAATAATTGTGTCTAATAAACGTAATATAATGAAATAAAATTTTTAAATTTTGTACTGGGTAACCCTAGATAACCCTCTAATCTATTTAATAAACTTATGGTTTTTTTTTATTTTAAAGTGAAGCTTTTCTCGGCGTTTTTGCCAAAACGACCACTTTTGGCAAAAACGCTAAGTAAAGCTAAGAAACATTCAACGTTTTTTCTTTCTTCGCAGACCAGCATGGAAGAAGTAAAATTTAAGTAGTAGTAAGTGAATTTATAGTTTCTCAAACAACATTATAGTAATGTACGGACATTAATGTGCCTCGTATGTATGCCACTATCAATCGTAGTAACAGTCACATTATATGGTCGCGTGATCATCATTGATGACACGTGACACTTGTCCCGTGGACAATCAACAGTTGTTTGCTGATTGTTTTGATAGATGGCTGTAAGAAAAAGTGATCAACGTGGGAATTCTTTCGTCTATCATCATCCAATGACATTTTACTCTGTATGCCGTATGACGTCATGTAATCCCTGAAACCAATCATCCGTGTTTTTCTACCCTAAGTGTTGAATTTTTTTTCAAATTTATTTTGTACCAATTTTGGGGTGTAAAAATAATTATCAAAATCAGACCACTTTGTAAAAAGTTATGCGTGGTCATATATAAAAAAAAAATAAACGAGTCGACTTGACAACCTCCTCCGTATTTACTTCGGTTGAAATCAAAAGAGGCTGATTTTGCGTCAAAAGTAAATTGTTTAACTTTTTGTATAACATGTAGTTTACGACTCCGTTCCCAAGATATACATTTCAGCTCTTCGCGTCTCATTACGCTTTAGACACGCCGGAATGACTGCCAATGATACTGTCACAGATAATAGAAAGAGAACTATGGAATATTTACTTTTCGTATAATTTTCTTCTTTTTGCGATGACTTATGATTTTAATACATATTTTAGAAAATTAGATTATATTTTGTGTCACTTATAATCGTCTCAGCCGCAAGAAGTCCACTGCTGATCATAAGATTTTCAATACAAAGGGTTGGAAACCTTATTTGCATATTATTTATCACAAGTTCACGACTAACACTGGTGGCCTAATCTATGTGATTCGTTCCTATACATTTATTTACTAAACAATATTTTTAGTGATGTACGCGCGTAACACATTTACCTTGATTCAGATATTCATTGAATGATGAAATCACATCAGATGGCTCACAACCGCAGACAGAATTCCTGTCCAAAGGAATGAGAAGGAATTAAATATTTTTTTATTAAATTAATACTTAAATCGAATGAATGAAGTTGACGCAATCGTCAAATTTTTTTTTTTACGAATTAAAAATGTTTATAATATTACAGTGGCTAATGATAAAAATTATTCATGTAAGCCACATGCCTGTTTGCCTGCATAATTTATTTATTTAAACTTTATTGCACAGAAAATTGAAGTACAATTGGCGGAGTTAATGCCATAAGAAATTCTCTAGCAATCAAATATAGGATCAATCAAACAAGAAAATAAGCTGTGATATAGTTCTAAAAAAATAGTGATTGCGTTATAAATACAATAGTTATATAATTTCAAGCATCATCGCTGCGTTTCTGTCACCTGCCCGAGCTCGCTACACGGTACAATGGCCAGTGTCTTGACTGGCGGTTAGAGAGCTGGGTTTTTCTTCAATTAGACAACCTCGGCTATGGCTGATGCCGAGATAGCAACTGACACCATACCTCAACATAAATACCTCGGTATCTCGATATATGTACTATTGTAAAAATTGTCTTGTCTAATCCATTTTATGCCATTTACGGTCACATAATAAAAACTATACTATTATATTTCAGTTTTAGTAAGTTTCGGCTAACGCTGATTAACGTCATCTAGTGACAAGCGAAAAACCACTCCGCACCACCGTCGTCTGACATGTTCGCCTGCGTTGTAGCATGCCGGCGCCGGCAGGCATTTTTGTATGAGGTTGGCCGTCTATACGATAGTATTATATTGTCTTTATCCTTGGCTCTCCTTAACATATTCAAAACTAGCATAGCCATCATTGTTTTCATAGCTTACTTTACATACAAACATGTGTAATACAAATATATATAGAAGCAAGATCCCATTCAAATACGACACAAATGCTTCCGAGCCATTTATATCTGAGATAATATCTCACTTTACAATATCTCATTTAATAGTTTCCTGACGAGAGAACAATAGCATACAATAAATATAACGCCAACAAAACGTAGGTACTGAAACCACTATAGGTAGTTACATCACCAGCAATGCATTGTCATATGATCCCGTGTCTAATAAAACGGAGGTATTTTTAAGAAAATACACACGGCAAGATATATCTGAGATAATATCTTGCCATATGTATCCGCCGCGTGATTCCCAAGAGCCACCGACGGAGTAGAATAGGACCACTCGCAAGTCTTCCCGTGGATGTCGCAGAAGGCTTAGGAAACACAAGCTAAACAAAGCTTTTAATATCAAAGAGACGTCTCAAACCCGTCAGGTCAGCGTGAGGATTGTTGCCCAAATCCTCTGACTTTTCTGGCTAATATATGGCTCTGGTAGCTACAGAAAAGGTCGTGTGTAGCAGTGGAGACTCAGAAAGACCTTCAGATAATGTGATAATATTTATTTATTTAAACTTAATTGCACGGAAATATGTACAAATAGGTGGACTATTTCAGTTTCTAAGTTTTCAGCAATATCTCTCTCGTTTTTTCCTGATGCGAGAACAATAGTATGCCTAAAGAAATAATAAAGAACCAGCCAGAGATATTGAAATTTCTAGATACATCACTAGCCGTACAATGGCGTTTGATTCCATGACTAGTCCGACAAAAATGCTTTGGTCATTTATATCTCCAAATATCTCTCAACTTCCAACAATGATCTTTTAAGAGTTTCATGATGAGTAAACAATAATAAACAAAATACAATAAAACAAACTAAACTGTAGTAAACAATAGTACACAATTAATATAGCGCCAACCAGAGATATCGAAATCACTAGATAAATCACCAGTACTTGGAATAGTTGAAATAATATTGCGTTTGTAGTCCCCTGTATAAAGTCGCGCCAGTAATAGAGAAGCTCCATAGTCATAGTAGTTGGTATGGGCATGTGATGAGGAGAGAAGAAAGTCATATCACAAGAGAGGCATTAGATTTGAAAGTAGATGGCACGCGGAACAGAGGGAGACCTAAGAAACGATGGATCGATAGTGTCAAAGAGAGTATGAACAGGAAGGTAGTGAAAAAGGCTACGGTGGATGACAGATCAAGGTGGAAAGAACTGACATACTGTGCCGACCCCACATAAAAAAGTGGGATAAGGTAAAGGAAGAAGAAGAAGAAGTCCCCTGTATGAACAGTCAGCTGTTTATATCTTGCTATTAAAAGGTTTAAGCGTATGCCTGTTTATTCATAAGGGTATATTTTTTTCATATTTTTGGATACTAAAGTGTGAGACATAACAAAAGGATTCAAATCAGTTGTTTCGTAAGAAAATATGCAACGGAGATAAATAACTGAAATTTTAATATTCTTTTACGGAAAGTATGAATATCATAATATATATTCCTTGACTTCTTCTCAAAGTAAAGGAAACTTTAAAATTAATAAACAACGTGCGTATCGATGTTTGAGATAAATTTCAAGAAGATCACATTAGGTAACTTTATAGACCTCGTAATGGATATCTCGTGAACTTTATATCGATGGTACTGACACAATAGTATAGAAAAACAAATTCAGCGTTCGTGACCGATGACCCAAAGGCAGTTTCCGCCGAGGAATGTTGGTTTGTTTTTGCATTCATCAATCTTTCTTTGATAGATGATAAGAATGAGATCATTCAAAGATGTGTCGATACGACAATAGTACGGTACGGAGGCTTATATCAGCAAATTAGCACCACCTGCCATTTTACTTCTAAATGCGCCGTGTGGTTCCCGGCAGAGTAGAATAGGACCACTCCAAGTCATCCCGTGGATGTCGCAAAAGGCGACTAAGGAAACACAAGCTAAACAAAGCTTATTAACATCAAAGAGACCTCTCCAACCCGTCTGGCCAGCGTGGAGAGTGTAGGCCAAATCCTTTGACTACACAGGCTAGTATATAGCTCTGGTAGAACAGAGAGGGTCGTGCTCCTGCAGTGGAGACTAGAAAGACCTGATGATGATGATGACTTCTAAATCAGATCAAATTGAATCTATTTCAGTGCCTTAGTAGTAAATAACTTGTAGTATTATAAGTATTACTTATCATTATTTTGCATTTAGCAAATTAAAAGATTTATGAGTTTTGATAAAAAAAATTGATATTCACGGAGCGAAAATAAATACCAAAAGTACTACACACGTTTTACTACCACATGATTTACTTTGATGAGTTGTACGTTGTACACTTGTTGTTTTGCTCTGTGTGCTCCTGCTCCTATACATTAGATGATCTGATGACAGCTAACACTAACGCCATCCAAATGGCTGCATTCCGGGAGCAAAAAATATAAATTAAAAATAGTTGGTTTGCCACCGACACGAAAAGACGAATACTATCAAGTTACTGATTTTTTTTTTCAATTTTTACTGATTTAATATTAAAAGAAATAAAAGGAGGGGTGGCGCTAGTTGGCTTAAGAGTCCCACGTAAAGCCACAATCCCATACAAACGTAGTTTCGTTTTAGTTTTACAACAGTTAAGCCAATCTCAACCAAATTTCGTACATACGACCGGATAAGGCATATTGATGTTCCTAATAAGATTTTAATTTTAAAAATAACAATACCTATACAAAATTACAGCGAGTACAAGTTTTCGATACGAAACTTCAACTCGCTGTAATTTTGTATTAACTGTTGTAAAACTAAAACCAAACTACGTTTGTATGGGATTGCGGCTTTCGTGGGACTTTGGAAGCGAGCGTATATAGCGTCAGCTACACTGACGCAGCGCCACTGTCGCTGTGACGCCGCGTCAGTGTCGCTATGCTCGAATGATGTTCACTAAAATTTCATACATTTGTATTGAACCACGATCTGTCGGTTTGTCGCGGCGTCACAGCCGCGGCGCCACTGACGCTATCGACGCTTGCTTCCAAAGTCTACCTTTAGCTACTTGAATGGCACAATAACATTTTAGTGCGAGGTTAAAATCACTCGCTTCTCTCACTAAACAGACAATGGTAGTTAATTGTTGATTTTACATAGGTATTTATTGAAGGAGATACGTTATATCTCTTGGCAGATCATCCGTCATGATAACACGCTTGTCGCAAGGTGGAAGATGATCCATGGAGATATATATGTACTACGTACAACTATACTTTGTAGTGATCCAAGATGGATGACACCGCGTCAGCTGTACAATATATTATGAACACTCAAATTATTATAAAGCGATTTACGTCAATCTTTTCACACTTTGTTAAGATAACAACTACCTTTGACTGTTTGTTAATGATTATTTATTATTTTATAGTATAGATATTGTTATCATCATCATCATCATCATCATATATTTAAAAACTTTGTTCTTGCCGGTGGAGTATTATCTCTTCCTATCCCCCGCTATCTCTTTGACCTGTCTGTATGTCTTAGGATATTGTGATATATATTATCCAAATAAAATTACTCAATTATGTAATTTCCTCTCTTTTCCTTACATTTGTCCCATTATTTGGAGTCGGACTGGTCTTAGTTTATGTTTTCTAGGACACTGTATTTTGGTAATATGTATTTGTATAAATTATAAACTAACTTATCTACTTACGTTAACTATATTATTAAGCATAAAGTGGAATTATTTGATTATGGGTTAGTGAGTTTTTTAGCTGTATTGCGAAAGAGCCCGGAGTCCATTTTTACTAAGTCAGTAACAAGAGCTATAATTTAAGAGGCTGAAGTCGCAGGAAAACAGCTATAACCTAAGAAAAGCGATTTGCTAAAAAAATTGAGAGTTTTACAAAAATTACAAAGATAGATTAAAAGCTTAAAACTTCAACTCCACATTTAGAATATATTTTATTACATTTATAATGTCCACATGCTCATGACAGCGAGACCTTCCGATCACAATTATAAAGTCACACACGTGAACCATATCCATAGCAATAAGGTTGAGGCGGCGATCTGTGATTACAGCCCACTGCTAGATAGGCGTAGGTACAGTTAACACGAAAATTTACACAGTATGCTCTAATTTAATTCAGTTGACACTTCTTTCGTTTTTTTTTATTTTTCACAAATTCTTAAGCCACCGTTTTTTTTTACGGAAAATAATATTTAACCAAATTTATATTTTTCAGAAAGTACCAGCCGTTGCCGCTTGCTTCCTGGCAGAGTAGAATAGGACCACTCCAAGGTTTGGACTTAGAAAACACAAACTAAACAAAGCATATAAACCTCAAAGAAACCTCTCTAACCCGTCTGGCCAGCCTGGCTAAATATGGCTCTGGTAGTACAGAGAGGGTCGTACTCCTGCAGTGGATAATAACAAAGGCCTGATGATGATGACTAGCTAATGCCGTTTAAAAAGCGTCACTAAACTTACCATTGCGTCAACAATTTATATCGTAAAATAATATTTAACTCATATTCACCGAATAATATTTTAATTTTGTTAATTCATTTAAATAAAAGAAGTAAATTCTTTGTTTAATTTTTTTTACATGGACTGTACTCCCTTGATAGTTAATTGGATATCAGACATTATAAATAACTGAACTAGCCACAAGCCTTTAACTTAATGGTTGCTTTACGTTTGGTTGGCAGCACAGGGCCGGGCATATGGTATAATAGATTTTAAATGACATTAATTCTTAGATAAATGACACACTATCAATTATAGTGTATGAAATGTCGTCTGAGAAATTAATAACATTTAATATTTAACAGACAATATTTATAACATAAAATTGTATTAAGTTTAACTAAAGAATAGAATCTCCTTATCAGCCGTGTGGTTCCCGGCAGAGTAGAATAGAACCACTCCAAGTCTTCCCGTGGGTTCTTAAAGGCTACTTAAATGCTAGCTGCATCGCCTATTGACATGATTCCTGACACCCATTCCCTCATCATCATCATCATTTCGTGTAGGTGACACGGTCAGTCAACCATGCACACCCTGGTGTCAGAATTCTGCGGACCGCCTCTCGGCCTTTGACGTGGTTCCTTTAACGACTACCAGATGGCAGCTAGGACCACCGGCTTAACGTGCCATAACGTTAAAACATGCTTAACGTTTATTCCCTCGATCGGCTGTTACGATCTGCGCGGATGAGATGATGATTTAGTGAACCTATTGTTAAATTACGAACGTGCCTTTTGATGACCATGGAAGACCCAAGGGCTGGCAGTTTTTGGCCTTTGTTTTTGGCATACCCAGCCAATTAAGTAGCTCAGCAATTCGAGTACGATGGCTCGATGCGGCGCGCCGGATGAAGTTTTTTTATTTATCGAAGTAATAAGATACAGGAAAGGTAGGCTCACATTCTCACTGACTGGGAACTATCCGATGGATAAGAAAAAACGAAATACTAAAAATAAGTTGATTCTGGAAACTCAGCTTTACTCACGTTTTATTTCGTCGGATTCGCCAACTAGTTTCGGTCAAGAATAACAATTGCTTTGAGGGAAGCGTAACCATCGCGTCGCTACCTATCACTCGCTCCGAAGATGGTTCTCGTAATAGACTGAAACTAGTTGGCGAATCCGACGAAATAAAACATGAGTAACGCCGGGATTCCGCAATGAATTTATCTCGTGGTAGTTTTAACATTATTAAAAATAATTTGGTTAAACGATATAAGAGCATCATAATGAACTGGAAGGAAACCACTAAGAATCGCGAAAAATAAAGAGGGGAGGCTTTTGCCTAGAAGACACATAGATAGCTAGAAAAAAAAACCGGCCAAGTGTGAGTCAAACTCACGCAATGAGGGTTCCGTACAATATGCTTCGTGAACACACACACAATGTGCAAAAAATGTTTTATTCAATTGACTAGCGCCATCTAGTGGTGTTTTAGTGAACTATTTCCCTAGATGAACTTATTATTGTGAGTTTACCACTTAATTTTCAAGTTATAGAATTCTTATTATTTTTCCTGTAATCTTCAAGGAATGAACTATATTTTGTAATTTTTTCTAAATTTTCGGCTCAGTAGTTTCGGAGATCAGGGGGGGGGGAATGGTCAATTTTTGCCTTCTTTCGTGAATAAAATCAAAAGTATTGATTTTACCCGAACAAAAAAAAATATTTTTGAGATCCTCATAATGAGCCCTTTCATTTGATATATATCACAGTAAGGTTTGCAAAACTTTTTTTTTTAATTTTGTAATTGGGCCCCTCAAAAAGACCCTTATTTCAAAAAAATCTTTATTTACTTTGCACATCCGTGTTTGGGTCATAGGATTACACTATCTTACCAAATTTCATCTAATTTGGTTCAGTAGATTCGGAGAAAATCGGCTGTGACAGACGGACGGACGGACAGACAGACGCTCGAGTGATCCTATAAGGGTTCCGTTTTTCAACTTTTGTACGGAACCCTAAAAAGGATAACGGACACAGCGATTATAATAATAAAAAGAGGGACGGAGTCGTAATATCCTAAACCTAATGTAAAAAACCGGCCAACTGCGTGTCGGGCCACGCGCAGTGTGTGGTTCCGTAGTTGCAAATGACAACTTTGACTTCACACTGTTTACATTCGCACCTCACAGTATAACGACCAAAAACATGTAACAATGAATTAGTATGAAATTTTAAATTTTTGAGTACATTTTATAAGTTGGTTGCCTATAACTTTTTAGTTTGTACTTGGTACTCAGCTCTGATAGTTTTCCTTTCAACTTCAGTATATATACTACTGCTGTAATTTTTTTCACGTATCCATATATAATCTTTTAGTAGATAGAGGGGGGGGACACTTACCTCTAACAAAATTTTGCACTTTAAAACCAAATATTTCGGAAACGGATCCCTAAATCGAAAAATGGTGTTCTCAACCTCACAATATTTTTGAAAGACCTATCTTTTTCAATCTGGATAAATATATTACTTACACAAAATAAACTAATTACATATTAAATAATTATGAAAAATTAACCTAAAACTAAACACCTTAAAAAATATGATAAAATACCTAAAATATATTATTAAAAGGAGTCCCTTTAGGCAAGGTTCCAAAGATACTGGCAGCATTCCCCCTTTCATTTTCCACCTGTGATGTCGACTAACCTTTTTGCTATTTTCTTAAAAAGGCTTGTAGCGCTAGGACCCCACGGACCAAGGGTCTCGACACCGAATGGGACAAAATCATATTCGGAGCCAAGACCCCTGTATTTAGATGCTTTAGCTTTTTCAGCCGCTTCACAAGCCGCACCAGCTCTGTTGTTGGTTCCATGTAGATGGGAAGGGGCCAGCGTGTCTGAACAGGTTGCATCCCATACTAGCACCCGGCCCATCTTCCATGGAATCAAACTCATACCGTCCGGTCTCTTGCCATCGTCTCTTGCGATACCAGTCGGCTCAAGTAGACTTGGCACGTTGACAGTGGCAAGGGACCGGCGTATGATATCGTTTAGTGCGGCATGTCTCGAGAAGCGGCCTGCACTTTTTTGGCATGACAATCCGTGATGCCCTAGCTTATCGACATCACTGCCACAGGGACATCTATGGGGAGCGCAGACCGGAACCCCGAGCCGTAGACAGGTTGCGATCCGCAGCGTGTCAGGCTCAAGAAAAGTTCCTGTATTTGACAAAGGGTACGCGTGAACCCAGTAGCCGGCCTCATGCGCACCCACGGCCAAAAGCCTAGCACGCGCCGAACCTGTACTACAGCTCAAAAGATTGTCAAATGTCAATTTGCAGTTTATGTCGTCCCAGCTCCTCTGTATCCTCCTATCTTTTTTGACATGATTAATATACATACCCATACCAAATTTCAGCTCTCTAGTACTCATAGTCTCTGAGTAAAACCGCGGACGGACAGACAGACAGACAGACATGGCGAAACTATAAGAGTTTGTATATTTGTTTGTTACCCTTTAACGCTTTATCTACTGAACCAATTTTCTGGACATTTGGCATACACATAGATTAGATTTCTAAAAAGGGACTTTCATCACGGAATAGAGTACTGTTTCCGTGGGATTTGCGATAAACGGCAAAATTATACGCAAGCGAAGCCGCGGGTGAGAGTAAAGCTAGTCATCCCATATTTCATTGGCACTATATCCTGACTTTACAAGCAATAACTCAAAGTAAAAAGCGATTATCCTTCATCTTGAGTCATGTCCGCTATCTAGGCTAGCGAGCACACGTTCAATTCACGGCATTCTATTACATGGCGTCTAACCACTGCTATCAATTGTAGCGATCATACATACTTTCACGTTTTTCTCCGTTGCGGGGTAGACGAAGCCCAGGTCTAAAAGAAATAACACGTTTAGCATCGTAGCGGGCGTGCAGACAGAAAACGGAATCAAAATAGTGATGGACGGACACACAAATCGAGCTATATCCAAATACTGTTACAGCCAATTGGCAAAACTATGCGACAATTATTCATACAAACGCACGCACTTTTTCTCTATATCTATTACACTTTTATAACTGTTAAAAGCAAAAGGAGGTTTTAAACACCCAAATAAGTGATACATGAATAATCATCATCAGGTTTTTTTTAGCTTTCACTGCAGGATAATGACCCTCTCTGTACTACCAGGGCCATATATTAGCCAGAGCAGTCAGAGGATTTGGCCTACACTCTCCACGCGGGCCAAACGGATTGGAGAGGTATCTTTGATATTTACAAACTTTGTTTAGCTTGTGCTTCCTAACTCACATCCTACGACATCCACGGGAAGACTTTCAGTGATCCTATTCTACTCTGGAGTAATTCTGTAACAAATTTAATGTTATTATTATAATTATACATTCTGTACTATGGAAGTTTTGAGTCCCTGGTCCCATAATAATATGTTATTTGCAATAAAACAGTTGTTTGTAGCTAACTCGTTGATTTAACAAGTTGTAAAGCGTGTAAATAAATCAGCATGATTAAGATAATACGTGAGATATAACGTTTCGCTCTGGTAACGTCCGTATAAAATCCCGTTCTAGACATTCTGACACGGTTACATTTGGATCAATTGTTGTTTCTTACTCGTACATGAGTCACATGATACTTTTATTGAATATAACAAAAAAAATTGTATTTAGAATCATCTTGTTTTTCTTTCTTTCTTCTTTTAAATTGTGGCTTCCACCGAGTTTTCAGTGATTCTGCCAATGTCCAGTATAATGAGATACTAAGGTATCGGTGTTGTGTGTTGTGGCATCAAAGATGGCGTAAGTTCTTTGGTAGCCTCGTAGGAGCTTCTGATGACAAATCTATACGAGTCCATTTAACAGTCTATTTTAACTATTATGTTCACTACTGTGAAAATGGCACTTCACAGCTGTGAAAATGGCAGCTGCAATGTTGTCGAAATATCAGACAGAACTCAAAAATAATCGCGGTGAGTCCTGTAGTGAACATAATACTATTTTAACTATTGCACAAATTGTTCTCGATCACGAGCATTTATAACACCAAACTACACCAATTTCATAGTATAAAGGCCACTAAGCAAAGGGTCAAAGGCAAACGACAACTGTACCCCTTGATTTCCCACCAAAATCTCCGATTCATCTTGTTACACGAGGGATATTTAAATTGAAAAATTTCAGCTCACTTAATTTTGCTCGTGACAGATGGAGAGAGTTAGACAAGTAAATTGGCGGGAAACTCTTGCGTCAGGTGTTTAAAATATAGTCTAGGTACTACGATTCATCATTAGGCATGTGGTTCCCGGCAGAGAAGAATAGGACCACTCCAAGCCTTTCGTGAATATCGTAGAGGTGATTTAAGAGACACAAACTAAAGAAAGCTTAGAAACATCAAAGAGACTCTTCACGTGGAGAGTGTAGGCCAAATTTCTAGCTAATATATAGCTCTGGTAGTATAGATAGTGGTCGTGCTCCACTGCAGGGAGACTAAAAGAGATGATGAACGTAATTATGATGACTCTACGTGGCCCTAAGGTTTTACCAGACCTGGGCTCTGTCTACCCCGCAAGAGAGAAAGACGTGATAGTATGTCTATGTATGTCTATTCATCAGCTTTTACTTAACCATTTTAAACGAAAAGAGTATCAATTTCCATGTTAATCGTAAGTAAACACCGGCACTGAACTTTGCGTCGAGGCCACTGTGTGTTGCCTTGACTTTGCCCGCGATTACGCCCGAACAAAATCTTAATGCTTTTTACAATTTACTACTTGCCGGATGCAGCTTTGGTCCAGTAAAGACGATAAAGCGACTTTTAAAGCGAGTCGAAAAACATGTTACTCTCCTATTACTTTGTCGTAAAATTTGACCTGAATGTCCTAAATATGAACTTCTCTCCTCTATACATGTTTATATTTCAATGTAAATGGATTACGTTTTCCTATGAAGTGTGTCGACGATATAGTCAAAGTTGTGGTTTACTCCTGGATACGATCAGCACAAGATCGAGATGAATGGCGGAAACGTAGAGAAGCCCATGCTCAGCAGTGGGCAGAAGCTGAATTGAGATAACTATGAATGAACTAATATGATGCTATGTAGACGATGTTGTCGAAATAAATAAAACTTCTTCTTATGAAATAGCTCAAATTTGACTCCTGTTAAAGATTAGGTTTGGCCATCCAGCGAGGAAATGCTGCTAGCCTTTTGAGTACTCTGCCCGCTGACCGTAGCGATTTGTAATGCCGTTGTTATTTTAATATATTACTAAAAATTAATGTTTCATTTTGATATGAGTTTTTGTTTACAATGTTAGTTAATAGTTACCTACTTATCATTCATTGTTTATTTTTTCTTGTTACTGTGTGAAATAAATGCCTTTACCTCATAACATTGTAACCACAACCCTACATATCCGCAAATGAAAGGTCCGGTATTCAACAATTCGAATGCAATCCGATGCAATGCATTTACTCGATATTATTCGATGTTTTAATATCGTTTTTATTGCCCGGAAACGCACAATTTGAGGCAGTTACTCGGCAATAATCATGAAAGTGATTTCTGTGATTATCGGACGTAATGAGGCGAATATGGTAAAGGATATTTTGTCGCTATGTTAAGAAGTCAGCACAACCTTGTGTTTGAATATTTGTATCTTTATTTGGTATTCCATCCGATCTGGCGAACTTGGTTTTGTTTATTTTTTATAATAAATATTCCTCATATTTCATGGTTATAATTATTGAATTTGTCTCAATCCCTAATTAGTATCAACTAAGTTGTTTTGGATACTATTTTTTGAGCTAGCCCCACAGTAAGTTGTGAACTTGTGTCGTAGGATACTAACGCAACGATACTTTATCTTTTAACAGATAACTTATAGTTTTATAAGTTATCTGTTAAAAGATAAAGTATCATCTTAACTTTAAAATAAAATTATTTTAATACGGTTTTTAACTGTAAAATCTACTGCCTAAAATATTTATTGATAACGTTAATATTTTAGGCGGTAGATTTTGCAGTTCTTATAAAATACTAGACAAATGTCAACTTTGTCTACCTGCGACCACGAACACTGTAAAGTGTTCGAAACGTTAGGTGTATAAATAATGTAATAAACGCGATAAAAACCGTATTAAAATAATTTTATTTAAATGTATAACAAGCGCGAAAACATAAGAAAACATTATCGTCTTAACTGCCAATCTGAAAAAGATTGTTTTCCATTATGACCTAACAACACCTACTTTCCTGAATGTGATTTATATTTATTTCTCCTGCCCTTTAAACCACTCATTTAAATACCACTTATTATTTTACGACAGTATCTTAAGGATATAAATCTTATGCAAATGACCTGATAATTACATTCAGCTGGTTATTATAATTATTACAATCATTACTTAATCGAAAGAAACATTTATAAATAAATTTAACAATCATTGAATAGGAATTCAACGAATTATAAATATTTAAGTTAGTTAAAAATATAAAAGAACATAGACGAAAATAATGTAATATAACGGATTTACCTCTCCAACCCGTCAGGCCAGCGAGGAGAGTGTAGGCGAAATCCTCTGCTCCGGCTAATATATGGCTCTGATAGTACAGAGAAGGTCATGCTCCTGCAGTGGAGACTAAAAAGACCGGATGATGATAACGGATCTATTATTATTTCCATGATTATAGGCCACATTGTAATTTATCAATACAACATTTAAAATGTGCGTATATCTTACGCAAACGACCTGTTAATTAAAATTCGCCAGTCTTATAATAACTATCATTTGTTGACTATAAATAAATAAATAAATATAAATATAAATATATAGGGACATATCACACAAATTGAGCTAGCCCCACAGTAAGTTGTGAACTTGTGTCGCAGGATACTAACTCAACGATACTATATTTTATAATATATACTTATATAGATAAACATCCAAGACCCAGGTCAATATGAAAAAGATCTTTTTCCATCTTGACCTGACCGGGGATCGAACCCGGGACCCCCGTGTCGCAGGCTAGCGTGTTGACCGCTGCGCCACGGAGCTCGACCGAACTAAATAAAAAGTTATATTTTAATGTTAATTGTAACTTTATTATTTTTACATTATGTAATAATCTGCTTCAGCAAGAATTGGTTTAAAATTTTTAATAATAAAAATGTTACGCATTCTGTCTGGTGATTGAAATAATCCGGTGATTAGTTAATTTGCGGTTACATTTGTATATTACTATGCGAATCATTGAAAAGGTATTCAACTAATTATTTAAATTCTAATTTAGTTTAATGAAAAGACATCAACGAATTTTAAATTCCGTTCTCACCTACAAGCCCACCAACATGCTAAACATGATCTTAAGGATTTACAGACCTGGGCTCTGTCTACCCCGCAAGGGAAAAAGTCGTGATAGTATGTATGTATGTATCTATGTTCATCAACGAAAACCCAGAAATTTACGTCTTGTTTAGATTTTTTTATAAATCCTTATTTAGTATCAAACTTTTCTTGATTCTTATTGATGTATGCATACACACACATGTTTAATATATTTTTTTAACAGTTAAGTCATCTTATAATTGCACTTATTGATTACTTATTGATTATTGACGAGCTCCGTGGCGCAGCGGTCATCACGCCTGCCTGCGACACGGATGGTCCCGGGTTCGATCCCCGGTCAGGTCAAGATGGAAAACGATCTTTTTCAGATTGACCTGGGTCTTGGATGTTTATCTATATATGTATTTGTTATAAAATATAGTATCATTGAGTTAGTATCCCATAACACAAGTCTTTCATTAGAACTTACTTTGGGGCTAGCTCAATCTGTGTGATTTGTCCAAAAAAAAATAAAATTATGTACTTCTTTGTTTCGAATAAAATTTTTAATAATGACATTTAATTAGAACAACGCATACTCAGTCCACATATCTAAGTAGTTTTTAAGATTAACAAAACTTTAGATTTGACGTCGCTTGGAGAAAATGCGCTGTGCAGTTTGTTGCCGCTTCTTCTGCACTCCACTTTGGAAGCAGCCTAAACTTAGACGTGAGTAAATTATTGACGTCAACAAAAATTATAGTTGTAAAAGGTGTATACACAAGCAAAGTCAATATAATACTAACGTATAGACTGCCCACCTCATACAAAAATATTGGACCAAATTAAGGTGGCGAAAAGTAGGCGTATGTGTGGCCAAGTATGGCGGTGCAGACTACCGACATCTAGTATCGAGTGGCCGATTTAATCTGCGTTAGCCTAAAACTTACTAAAACTGAGGTGTAATTTTAAAATAAATAGCCAAAAATATTGTTCTAATTATTTATAAGATATATTTTATAAATAATGCTTTTATATTCTCATAATATGTACGGAAGATATGTTGTGTAGCAATCTATGCGAGTCTCTGAGAACAAATCGTATGATTAAGGCGTTGGGACCACATGACACAAGTATTAATAAGTGTTCAAAGAAACCTACCTATATTAATAAATCTTGAATCTTGTACATTTGAAATCTTGAATCTTGTACTTTTTTACTGCCATTTCATTATAACTTACCAGTACTTAATCTAAAATCATCATAGATAGTTTAAATCAATAATCCACGCACGTAACCATAACAAACGTAGCCCTTGACCGCAGATTTCCCCGCGCGGTGTGGCGTGGCGTGGCGTGTCCCAACCGCGGCCGACGACACTGCAAGCCAACTGTAGTAAACATTGCACAATGACCTTGGCGGTTGCACTGCCGCCTTGTGAATCATTTTCAAAATTCTGGATGACTAATGTAGTTTAAAGTCATCATCATCGGGTCTTTTTTATTCTCCACTGCAGGTGCATGACTCTCTCTGTACTACCCAAGCCATATATTAGTTAGAGAAGTAAGAAGATTTGGCCTACACTCTCCACACTGGCAAATTGGGTTGAAGAGGCCTCATTGATCTTTGTCAACTTCGTTTAGAGTGTGTTTTTAAGTTACCTTCAACGACATTCGCGGGAAGATTTGGTCCTATTGGTCCTGTTCTACTTTGCCAGGAACTACACGGCATACTACTTTTACTTTATAGTAGCAGTCACAAAGCTATTGATCATTTAAACACACAAAAAATAATATAATACCTACTTATGTGAAAGACCGCAGTGAACGATGTACAGGAAAAGACATCAACGAGCACCCTTAAAATGACGTCACCTTTTGGAATTGTATCATGTATGAATAAGAAGGAAAATATGCATTATTTTTTCTCGACTTCTCTTACAATGTTAAGCAAACATATTATATGAGATCAATGAAAAATCTAACAACGTAATAAGGCATACAAATTTACTAGTAGTCCTCAACTTCTGATCTTGTTTAAATTTTTACCTTTGAGCCTACCATAATATAATAATAGGTTTCAACAATAATTGTGATGTTTGCATAAAATTTTCTGATATAATTCCTATACAGCTTGGTTAAAATACCAATGGTTTGACAAGCCCTTTTAAATTTGTATGGAAATCTTGAGAGGCGTATAATTCTCAAACAATCGATAATTTAACCAGAACGTACGTAGATTATAATGAGATTAATTGATTGGATGCTTAATTTTACTCGAAAATTATCAAATATTGCCACAATTCCCTTTGTCCATTTATATGGAGACATACGCTTCCAGGCGACTCTTAACATTAAATGTTATATCTGTATAAAATCTTCTGATATAATAAAATGGACAATAATTTATCTCCTTATACCTATGACAAGTTGTTGAACTTATTAAACTGGACATCAACTTACGCAAACATTTAATAGCAATAGCAAAGGGAATACCGGCTATAACATGAAGTTAATATATTCATGCCCACCTAACAGGGCGCCGAGGAGCCATTAGTATGCAAACGTCCTATAAAAGTTGCGATACATTCTGTGGCATTAACTTTACGTAGAATTTTAATTGATTACATCTTGCAAGTGATATGGTCGTAAATATATATATTGCTATGTTGTTTTCCTTTTCTGTTTTATGGAAGGTATAGATGAATGGCTGGATTCGGTAAAATTGTACACAAACAGGTGTACAAATCTGCAAATCCATTTTTAGAAAATGACATCAACGGGTCCTATAAGCGACGTCAAATTTCGAAATAAACTCACTTGCGTATTTTAGTTGACATTGCTGACAAGTTTGACACTTGAGATGGATGTGTTGAGTGACACAAATAGATAAAATACGGAATGAGTGTATAATTTCCTTGTCTGCCATATGGAAGGTATAAATTAATAGCTAAACTTGGTAAAGTTTATAAGATACGACTGCAAATCCATTTTTAGAAAAAGACATCAACGAGTCCTCTTTATAACGTCAAAATGCGAAATAAACGCACTCGCGTATTTTAGTCGGCATCGCTGACAAGTTTCATCCAATGCAGGAGCCCATCTTCAATTCGAGTGACAAAACTAAAATTTTTAGAGAAACTGAATAAAAATACAAGAGTAAAACTGGTATAAACAACATATCACTACATCACTACATATTATAAAACAAAGTCCTCCGCCGCGTCTGTCTGTCTGTCTGTCTGTCTGTTCGCGATAAACTCAAAAACTACTCCACGGATTTTCATACGGTTTTCACCAATAGATAGAGTGATTCACGAGGAAGGTTTTAAGGTATAATACATGCCCGGGCGCAGCCGGGTAGGGCTGCTAGTACTTAATAAGAGGAAACACATAATGTTTATTTGTTTTTTTTTAATAAATAAACTCACGAACAAAAATAACACAACAAATTTGAATTTCTTACACTCATTCAAATCTACATTATCAGCAAATAAGCCTTATACGCGGATGAAGTCGCGGGGAAACAGCTACTAGTATAGCTGTGCTCACCCACTAACAGCTAATTAGTATGCAAAACTCACTATAAACGTTGCGTTGCACATCATGCCTACCTGCGATCTTTATTTTATTTTGTTCAAAAACACAAAATACATTAAAATCAAATGAATTATTAATATTTAAATTTAATGAGTATCGATCTAAATCATAATCCAACTGTTGTGTGACTAATATTTATTGGATAAGATCTTCAAGTGATGAATAACTACATTCGAAGACACTCCCCAGGGATGAATTTTTTATATTATACTCATTACCAAAACACTTGTGCAATGATTTGCCGTTGGTAAGGTAAGGTGGATAATTCATCTATAAGTAGTCGCATCAATACGTAGTGCGACTGCATACATAGGTTCTTTCTTCTATATATATCTATAACATTTAAAGATTTGAGACATATCGTCCCAGTCAACTAACTACCTGTTGAACGCAAATTAAATAGTAGGTAGACCGGTTTTAGAAAAATTCTCCACTCAGGTTTAGGTAAAAATAACGACGCAAAATGTCGATGAAAATAACAAAATTACATTATTATTATGCCATAGTGTTACATGGGTTATACAGAGCAATTTGGAAGTTCCCCGCAATATTTTGATCAATTATTAACCGGTTTTTGATCGACGATAACTTGTTATCTAAATAATTACTATCAAAAAAAAAATCGCGTTTGGCTTGAAGTTTGAGCGAAGAGCGATTATCATTTATTTTACAGATCTGAATGTTAGGAACCAGAACCCAATACCTATTTGTTGAAGTATACATTTTATTGAAATTGATTATAAGTTTATCAAGTAAGCACACTACGAATGCGCTGTTAATTATATTTATCAGTAGTAATAGTTTCACCAGTATTTCATTCTTGATCTAACTGTTTAATATACGTAAAAAAATATCGCAATAAGTATTAAGCGACAAGAGCCTGGCTCTTAAATACCAGACAGACAAGGAGGACAAGGAGACGTCACAGTGTATTTGTTTCTTTCAATACTTTAGAATTATTCATTATATCATATTGTTTTCTTTTTCACATATACATTCTTCTTTACAACCTTCTTCATTTATATCACTAGTAGGAAATAGAATAAGTATTATACCACCGAAAAAGAAGGAATAAAAATCTCAAATATATGACGTGGTACTTTCCTAAGGCATTATTATCCTTCTTGCTCCTACTTTTTCTTTTCGCTCCCGCTCTCGCCCCCGCCACCGCTCCTGACTCACAGCCGGTATTCCCATTCAGTGAATCACCGTCACGACTCGCCTACTACAGTTTCACTACGGCACCGCCGCCGAGTGCCCGCGTGAAGTGAAGTGAGAGTGCGATAATAAGTGCGTTGAAGTGATTTTGTGTTCCTTTTTTGGTGGTACGTAGTTCTTTTGTTAGTATATGGTTATGATTTGGATTTATGTGATTTGTATTATCGTATCATTAGTGTTTTTTTTTTCAACTTATGGAAGAAACTAACTTCCTAGCCTGGAAGCAAGGAAAAGTTTGTTTCCGCAGAACATAAAAACCAATCAGGGGAATTAAGACCTGAATTTTACTAATTAGGCAATGGGGAAGCAACATATTACTAGTTAAAATATTTTTCCCAACTATACATACATACATTGGTTACCTAGCTAAATGATTAAATCATTCTGTAACAATAAATGATATTGTAACTTTTTATAAATACTTTCCAACGTACATTTTGGCCACAAAATAACAGATTTACCTCTGGGTTTTTACTTGAAGAAACACTGAACTAGGTACCTAAATTAAATTTTACATTGTAACGAAAGCAAGGTACAGTTGTATTTTTTATAGTATTTGAAAACAACTGTGTTGGTATTTCATGTAACCGGTAGCACTTGTTTGCAAAAAGTAACAACATTGAATGATAAGTTTATTTACGAGCATCGTAAGAAGTATAACGAACGTTCAATTGTACAAAAAACTCCTGACGTTCATGCAAGTAGGTACCAAGAATAGATTTATATATTTTTTCGGTGTCAATTTCTCCATTGATATCATGATTTAATAACATTTATCATTTAAAATTTTATCAATTCGATGCCCTAGATAACTTGTTTAACTGTTTTTATAGATATCGGTCAACATTTTAAAGTGAAAAAGTTTTTATTAGAATTTTTTCAAAAACGGCCATTTTGTTTCTTGTTTTAGGCCTCCAATAGAAATACTCATATCTATATATGACCAAATATGACTAGCAAACACTTCGTCTGCGTAACTAAAAGCAAAGCGTATGCTTTTCTGTTGTGGCATTAACATTACACAAAGTTTCAATAAATTTAACTAATAGGTTTTGCGTGGAGTGACAAATATCTTCAATCCATTTCTTCACACCCATATCACACATCCATAACTTTTCCACACACTTATAGCTACACTACACCGCAGTTGGGAGTGGTTGTGGAAATTCGAGTAAAGGTTTTCGAGCAAATCATGTTTGATCAAACGGCATTAGATTTCAAATAGGGGAAGCGGGTTCAACCCCCGGTAAGGTCACGATGTTAAATTAGATATCCTTTTCAGATTACTTTATACGGTGTTATTAGGACGGTAAATACCTATGTATTTGTTATAGAATATATTATCATAACACAAGTCTACAACTTAGAGGCTCGTTTAATCTGTGTATCTATTTCTAATTTTACAAGATAAACTAAATATATTAGTATAAAAATCGTTAACTCAATGTAGTTGAGATTGTTATCAAGTGTAATAGCGTAGTATAAAGTGTATAACTTATTAATAAACCTTCATCAAATGCGTATGCTGTTGATAAAGACTTTTTAATTAGCTTATTATTTAATTAATTAAACGACCTTGAATGCTGATTTGGGAGAATATAAAGAACGTTGAATAAAGCTGTTTCTCTTTCCACACAGTCTGGTTTCTTACTTGGGGAAAACTAGGGTAAAACCACTTGATTATAAACCTAACCTTTATCTTGTTGTTTTTCCGCAGAAAGAATACTGTATAAGGCATTCCGCGTTACACAAACTTTCTACCGCCTGCTGACATTTTCTATTTGTATCTAATGATTGAGTTTCTTATTCGCAGTAAACATTTATCTGCATTCGTCATATTCCAGAAGCCTTTAATTTCCAGCTGCTTATCTTCCCGCGCAGACCGTAAAAGCCGGTCAAGGGATTGGGCTAAGAAATTTCGTCCATAGTCGATGCGGTTAACAACCCATCACTTTTTGATTCGGTTTTCTACCTTAACGCCCATTAACAAACTAGACGTGGTTTCTAGGTTTCATGACTTTCGGCTCTGTCTACCCCGCAAGGTATAAAAACTTAATTATGTATGTATGTACTATCATTGCTTTGCTCAGGTTTTAAGAACAAAGTAAGTAAACTATTCCGCTGTTTTACAACCAAAACATACATACGTACATATATCACGTCTTTAACCCTTTGGGTGCAGTCAGACCTCTCCAACCCGTCTGGCCAGCGTGGAGAGTGTAGGCCAAATCCTCTGACTGCTGTGGCTAATTATGGCTCTGATAGTACAGAGAGGGTCGTGCTCCTGCAGTGGAGACGAAATAAGACCTGATGATGATGATGATGTGCAGTCAGATCCCAAGGTCATAAATCAATACATAGCATATATGGAGTCATATAAATAAATAAATAAATATATACGGACAAATCACACAGATCGAGCTAGCCCCAAAGTAAGTTCTTATGAAAGACTTGTGTTATGGGATACTAACTCAACGATACTATATTTTTATAACAAATACGTATATAGATAAACATCCAAGACCCAGGTCAATCTGAAAAAGATCATTTGTGTTGACCGCTGCGCCACGTTATAAGTATAGGTACAGATAAAAACTGGTTAGGTCAAGTAAGTAGTAGTTTTTGGGATCTAATGTGTATCTATTGATAATTTTACAAGATAAACTAAATATATTAGTATAAAAATCTGTAGTTAACTCAATGTAGTTGAGATTGTTATCAAGTGAAATAGCGTAGTATAAAGTGTACAACTTATTAGTAAACCTTCATCAAATGCGTATGCTGTTGATAAAGACTTTTTAATTAGCTTATTATTTAATTAATTAAACGACCTTGAATGCTGATTTGGGAGAATATAAAGAACGTTGAATAAAGCTGTTTCTCTTTCCACACAGTCTGGTTTCTTACTTGGGGAAAACTAGGGTAAAACCACTTGATTATAAACCTAACCTTTATCTTGTTGTTTTTCCGCAGAAAGAATACTGTATAAGGCATTCCGCGTTACACAAACTTTCTACCGCCTGCTGACATTTTCTATTTGTATCTAATGATTGAGTTTCTTATTCGCAGTAAACATTTATCTGCATTCGTCATATTCCAGAAGCCTTTAATTTCCAGCTGCTTATCTTCCCGCGCAGACCGTAAAAGCCGGTCAAGGGATTGGGCTAAGAAATTTCGTCCATAGTCGATGCGGTTAACAACCCATCACTTTTTGATTCGGTTTTCTACCTTAACGCCCATTAACAAACTAGACGTGGTTTCTAGGTTTCATGACTTTCGGCTCTGTCTACCCCGCAAGGTATAAAAACTTAATTATGTATGTATGTACTATCATTGCTTTGCTCAGGTTTTAAGAACAAAGTAAGTAAACTATTCCGCTGTTTTACAACCAAAACATACATACGTACATATATCACGTCTTTAACCCTTTGGGTGCAGTCAGACCTCTCCAACCCGTCTGGCCAGCGTGGAGAGTGTAGGCCAAATCCTCTGACTGCTGTGGCTAATTATGGCTCTGATAGTACAGAGAGGGTCGTGCTCCTGCAGTGGAGACGAAATAAGACCTGATGATGATGATGATGTGCAGTCAGATCCCAAGGTCATAAATCAATACATAGCATATATGGAGTCATATAAATAAATAAATAAATATATACGGACAAATCACACAGATCGAGCTAGCCCCAAAGTAAGTTCTTATGAAAGACTTGTGTTATGGGATACTAACTCAACGATACTATATTTTTATAACAAATACGTATATAGATAAACATCCAAGACCCAGGTCAATCTGAAAAAGATCGTTTTCCATCTTGACCTGACCGGGGATCGAACCCGGGACCATCCGTGTCGCAGGCAGGCGTGATGACCGCTGCGCCACGGAGCTCGATATGCATGTCTACATGAGCTAATCTTGAAAACTACTTGGGCGATTTTGATGCAGAAAGGTTAATAAGTTATAATAATAAAGTTCAGTTATAATAGGGTTCTTAAAGGTTTATAAGTTTATTATAATATTCATGTATTTGGGCGGAACCGGGTGGGGCTAGAGTATTAGGCAGTGGTAATGTTGTTTCCATTTATCGATCCACATAAAATTATTTAAGTTTTGAATTTCAAAAACTTCTTCCTGCACACAATCAAAATAAAACAAACTTTTCCTAACTAAACTTATAATTACTACAAGATTACAAAAAATAAATGGTTCGTTCATAAGAACATTTGCAATTTTTTTTATTTCTTTAAAAATACGTATTCTGCTTAAATTAAAAAAAAATAACAGTACTTATAATATAACACTGTTAGTTATAAAACCCATTGAAATGGATGCAGTGCAACAGATCAGTATTTGAACAAATTTTCCTTATTTTTATTATTTAAAAGCTTATTTTTAACAATGTTTTCCTTTAACTAATTAAACATGTGCCAAATTAAAACAATCGGCCATAACCATCTACTAAGATTATTTTACGAGCTATTGGAATTTGATATCATCATCATCATCAGGTCTTCTCTCTCTGTACTACCAGAGCCTTATATCAGCCAGAGCAGAGGATTTGGCCAAAACACTCCACGCTGGCTAGATTTGAAGTGCTCTCTCTGATGTTTACAAGCTTTGTTTAGCTCGTGTTTCACAAGTCGCCTTCTACGACATCCACGGGAAAACTTGGAGTGGTCCTTTTTTACTCTGCCGGGACCCACACAGCTATATCTATTTATATATGTGCCGAATTGAAAACAATCGATCGTAAACATCTACTTAGATTATTTAACGAGCTATTGGAATTTGACAAAATGTCTTCTTAAAAAGGTGTCACGCCACGAATTTTGGTAATGTCTTCTTGATTATTCTAATAAAACATACGTGAGGTGAGATACATTTGAATTATAGAATCGCAGCGCAGCAGTGGTTTGAGGTAAGCGAAACCGCCATGACGCTACCCCTAACACTCGCCCTGATTATGGTTTTCATAACAAGCCAAACTAGTCTGAATATACTCGAGTTAACACCGTGTAATGTTATCTTAAAAATATTTGCGTCACAGCGTCGGTCTGGACGCGATGCGTTGCCGGCAGGAGTAAGGACGTGTGTGATTGAATCTATAGAAAAGTGTATACGTTCTGACTACGACCCCGGCACGGCCCGGATGATGAAGATGGACCACACATGAACTGTTTTTTTTTTTCAATTATTATCCCCGTGTCAACTCAATCGACTCTTAACATTAAACTACTACGGTTAGGATTAAAACAAGGCCAAAATTTCGCACGCTATTTATGTATACTTATAAGTCACCGTTAGTGTAAGCGTAGGACAGAAAACTTTCCTTTATTGGTTTGTGGAATCATAGCACGTACATTTTTTTCTTAATCCCAGCCCACCGTGGAAGTCCTACTTACTACGTAGAAAGTAATTACTTTATACCAGACATTCCTACCGAATACAGATGACGGTTAGTCACTGACACAGGACAACACTCCCTTTGTTTCTCGTTGAATCATTTAAGGAAGTAGGATTTTACCGATTCAAATTAATAACTATGACTTTGCTTTAACTTTGACAGTTTCGGCCCATACGGCAAAACATGAGAGTTGCTGCTCTCTAAAGGCTTTGCCATTGTTTCTCAGTTCGGCCCTTCAGGTCATGCATGCAAATCGCGGCCCATCAGGCATATGAGAGTTTGCTGTCTCTCCAAGCCTTGCGCACCCAGGCAACGCACAAAGCCGAGGTTCGTCTCTCCTGGGAACCCTTTGGTGATGATTGCCTAACAGGTTGAGGGCACTCTGCCCTCACCTCAAAAGCCCGGTGAAGTAGCGAAAGCTCACTTGGAGCTAGCTACGTAGTCCATTAAAAAAAAAAAAACTTTGACAGTTAATTTGCGTCTTTGTGACGAAAGAGTCAATACTCAATGTTAATCCTTCCCTCCTGAAGTATTTTAATAAATATAAAAATAATCCATACCATAGAATAATAACATAAAACAAATGTTGATAATACTTTTGAATAATGATAGAATTCGAGACTAAAAGTGAAACAAACATGCTGACTAATATGCTCACCCGATGGTCCAGTGGGTGTGAGCTCTATGAGCGCTTACGTATGTTAAGCAACCCCTGGTGCAGTCCCTACTTGGATGGGTGACCGCAAGTGGCATAAAAATATCTCGAGCTCCCCCGTGCTTCGGAAGGCACGTTAAGCCGTTGGTCCCGGCTGTCATCGCTGATGGCAGTCGTTAAGCTATGTCAGATGCCTTAAGGCAGCTTGAAAAATCTGACACCAGTGTTGGCCACTTACACATACGAAAAACAAACAAAACAACAACAAATTATTGATACGTAAATTACGGGTCACTTACGTATGAAGTCAGATACGGGCCATATTACACAATACATATTAATAATGCCAGTTAATTATAAATAAACATACCAATGTTCACATACATAACATTTATTTGATTACAGATATTTATTACTTAATATTAAACTATATTTAGCAAATATGTAACAAAATTATGACAAAAAATTCTTTAATTAGAATTTATAATTATAACTCAATGTCAGATAAATTGAAACTCCTTACAAAAGACATCAACGAGCTTTCCCAAATTCACCTCACTGAAATTAAGAGTTATTCAAAACTTATTGCTTCTTTTTTTTGATCACCAGTAAATTACTCGAGCAAGATTAGATGTTAATTTTAATCTCAATAATGTATGCTTTTTATGGCCCCACACTAGGCACACTAGCGACGCCAATAATTTTATTCCTAATACTTTGCAAATAGAAAGAATTCAAGAATATAAATCATATAAGCCTCATCATAAAGTAGCGTTTGGTATAAACAAAGTTGAAACATACATTGTCACTTCGCTCGCGCTTTAAACTCGGTCAAATATACAATTTTTCTATACCGATTATCTTTCACAACCTGTTTGTATAAAAATGCACTGAGATTAGGCTAATCTGCTCCCTGCTAGTCCATCTTACGGTGACAGCTGATAAGATATTAATAGCTTTATCAGTGTTATCATTATCACCACCATCACGATCAAGTGGCAACTTGGTGTCTTGGTATGCAGCACAGTGGCCATAGCATGGACGGAATAATAAATAATAATACAACTTTATTCGCTAATTTATAGTATATAATGTTATTCTGATGTAAGCATTCAATTGTTGAAATAAAATTAAAATTAATTTAATACATTTTGTGTGTCGTTTACGAGCCGTGTAGTTCCCGGCAGAGTATGTCGTAGAAGGCGACTTAGGAAAAACAAGCTAAACAAAGCTTCTAAATATCAAAAAAACCTCTGCAACCCGTCTGGCCAACGTGGAGAGTGTAGGCCAAATCCCTTGATTGCTCAGGCTAATATATAGCGCTGGTAGCACAGAGAGGGTCGTGCTCCTGCAGTGGAGGCTAAATAAGACGTGATGATGAATACATTTTGTGCGGGGGAGTAATATATTTATATTTATAGACTTATACATACATAGTACACACATCTTCATAAAGTTTTTTAACATGAAATTTTATATATTTGTTTACTTACTGTATCGTCATCGCCATCAAGTCTTGTTAGTCTCCACTGCAGGAGCACGACCCTCTCTGACTACCAGAGCCATATTTATTAGCCAGAGCACTCAGAGGATTTGGCCTACACTCTCCATGGGGTGGGTTGGAGAGGTTTTTTTGATGTTTTAAAGCTTTGTTTAGCTTGTGTTCCCTTAGTTGCCTTTTACGACATCCATGGGAGGACTTGGTGTGCTCCTATTCTACTCTGCCGGGAACCACACGGCAACCGGGAACCACACGGCACTTATTGTATACTTAGTATGTATTATAAGAATTTTTGTTGTAAGGAGAAGCATAATAGAAAGAGATAAAAATCGAAGAATCAAGCCAATCTGAAAAATATAACCGGGAATCGAATCCAGGACCATGTGATTCAAAGGCAATTGCCTTGCCTGAGACAAGTCAAAACATTGAAACTAATGACATTAAAAGACACTTACAATTTGTAGCTGAAAAGCAAAATTACTTGCCTTTTTAAGAAGGTACTGTATTAGAGAAGTATAAACAAAATAATTTAATTTTCTTTTTGGTCCAAAGTTTTGGCTGGGAGAGAATGCCATATGGCATTAAGCCCACTACACATTTTTTTAACTTGTGCAATAAAGTTTAAATAAATAAAAATTCACTAGAGAAGTCTTGTTGGCCAAAAAAAGTTTGTTTGTTTATATTTAACAGTTGCTTACTGCTTTTTTCCCATTTTTTTCATTTATTTGTACACGTTAATTGTTGACTTTATTACTCAATGGAACAATGTAGATTATTCGTTGCGAACAAAAACCACAAGGGAATATCCGTCCGTCATACATAAGGAAATATTCAGATAACATATTTCGGCAGTCGGTACTTAGTAAAGTATAATTATGTAATTTTGCTTCGCTTTTATACATTCGTAGATAATTTCTAATTAAAAACTAAACAAAAAACAAAAAAGATCATAATTATTTCAATCTGTGAGAGGATATTATTATACTTCTTGTAAAGTGATGCGATTTTTTATTAAATTCGGTATTAGTCGAAACTAAAATGTTAACTAATCGATCTAACAATCTAGGTATTGTAAAGCATTTATGCTTACTGAGTTCTAACACACAAGTCGATTGGCAAGTCCAATAATTTAGCAATTTATTGACTTTACTAGGAAAATCAATGGTAAAATCAATTAACTTTCATTAAATTTGCCGACATTCTTTAAGTTTGAACGTAAATAATTGCAGGGGCGTCTAGTTTCAGATAATACTTACAATATCTTCATGGTGCCAAAAGACAGGTAGCCTATCAATGTATCTACAATTGAAGCATATTCTGTGAAACACGAATTCTTAGACCATGTTCTTTGAACTCGTGTTTCGTAGAATAGGGTCCTATTTTATATAACAATACACATAATCACAGTAGTAAAAAACCAAAAATAATACTTTTATGAAACACCGGTAGAATTAATAGGAAGAAAATATTTGTATTTTAAATATTGTGTTAACTACAATATTTAAAATAATAAAGAGTTTTCAACAGTATACAAGGTCAAAATCACCGTACCAGACCAGCAGTTGGCTTTATAGCCAGCATATGCTGAGTTGAGGCACAAACGGACTCGGGCAAATCATATTTGTGTTGGTTGACCAAAACTCTGCTATTAATATAGAGTTATTAGTATCATTGTATTAGTATCGAGCTCCGTGGCGCAGTGGTCAACACGCCAGCCTGCGACACGGAGGTCCCGGGTTCGATCCCCGGCCAGGTCAAGATGGAAAACGATCTTTTTCAAATTGGCCTGGGTCTTGGATGTTTATCTATATAAGTATATGTTATAAAATATAGTATCGTTGAGTTAGTATCCCACGACACAAGTTCACAACTTACTGTGGGGCTAGCTCAATTTGTGTGATATGTCAAAAAAAAAAAAAAAAAAAATTATTAAGTATATTTTTTATTGTATTATTATTTAGGTGCTTATGTGTACAGGTGATAAGACACGCAGGCGAGATAACAAGTGTACCATGGTCTGAGGGGTGGCACCACAGGATCAAAAGATTTCCGAAAAATTGATGTAAACTTTTTTACTAGATATTTTTTTTTTAATTTATATATTTTTTTTAATTTGATCTTAATTAATAGATATAAAAAGATGGTTTGTGCTAATAGGTTCAAGTTAACCTCAAAAATTTTACAAAATCAAATCGCTATTCGTCATTTTACTACGCTACAGAGGCGACCCATCTCTAAAAACATAATTTCTGATATTGATATCAGCATACTTATTATTAGGTAAAGCCCCTAATAAAATAGTGTTTGAGGAAGTGACAGGGCGAATGGACAGTATAATCATTTCGCGATGATTGTGCGATAATGATAAGGTATCATGACAAGAGCGATCGACATGATAACTGACAAGCTGGATTTATTATTCAGATATGTTGCTATTAATATGTTGTTATCATTTTAGTTTTTTGCTGGTTAAGCTGTAAACTTCATTGTTTATGAACCGATTTAAAAAATAGCTTTTTAATAATCTAATAGGATACCGTTTAAAATAATAAAAAATATGTTTCCATTTAAATTAAACCAAAATTCGTCCAGTAGTTTCAATTCGCCGGTAAGTCAAGTTGTGGTAGATCTACGCTACCGGTTAAAATCACTTTTGCTAGCAATAATGGGCCGGCTCGTCCAGGGAAGTACTACACTCTCACAGGCAATCGACGTTTGAGTAGTAGCTTAATTTACAGCTTCTATGCTTCGTTAGATGAGTGGGAGACCCGGAGGCCCATCTCCTCTCTCTGGGGCAGGAAAAATAAAAAGCCAACAATGTTCTTGTCACACCCCTTATGTTGCAGTCCATAGGCTGCGGTGATCATTTTTCCCTCAGGTGACCCGCTTGCTCGTTTGCCGTCCTATGCCATAAAAAAGTAGGTTTAAAATAGTTTGTGAAAAATCAACAGTGTTTTAAGAAGCCTTATTTACAAACGCAATAACAAACGTACTTGAACTTTAATTAATTGGATTAAATTATGATATCCAATTAGTCTCTGATAACGATATCAAGATTTTCTCTGATAATACCACACTACTTATGAAATAAATAAAGTATACATTAGCGACCCTGATTGCTATTATACTATTATACTTTATTTATTTACAGAAAAAAGGAAAAAGTTATTTAAAATGGCTGAATTTTCTAACTATAATATTATAAATGCGAAAGTGAGTTTGTTTGTTACGCTTTCACGCCCTATCTACTGAACCGAACATCATGAAATTTTGCATACAGATGGGTTTTTTTAGCTATTTAGGTCCCACAGCTAGGCAAAAGCCTCCCCTTTTTATTTTCACCTTTCTCTATCTCGTGCCATCTCTCTCCAACTTTTGAAAGTCAAAACGAGACAAGTCATCTGTCCATCTCGTTCTAGGTTTGCCCCTTGATCGCTTAGGTTAGGGTACTGAAAAAGACATAGACTATACCACGTATCATAAATAGGTTTATTTACGTGTCTGTAATCAGGCCACAGAGCAGGGTATTTCAATGTAGCGACAGACTAGACATTCGTTGCTTTGTAAAGCAGACTTATAAGGAGTCGCCATACTGAGGGATGTAAGTTTTTTTACCTGCCCATATAAGTATCCCACAATGTTTTACTAAACTGATCAATACAAGTACAGACAGCAATTATCTGTAATAAGATCTCGGCCATCTGGCCCTTAGCCTTTGATATAAAAATGTATAGAGGACAGTATTAGCATACAATAGAATATTAATGCTAACCCAATTTGAACTTTAAGTGGTTGATATAAGGTCGATTGGTGGGTTCGTGGCATTTGATGTTGCTCTTGATTTTATGTACTTTCTTAGGAAATGACCTTATTGTGATTGATAACCGTGATAGGAAGAACGAAAGGGAAGCGAGTGGTTTACGCCCACAATTTAACCTTTTTAATCTTATTTTTTATAAGATACAATAGTTACGTACAAAAAATATGCAGATATACAGTTTATAAAACATTACACTTACTTTTATATCAATAAACTATTTCACTTTACATCTGTCATAGAATTTAAAACTTTCCTTTATTTTTGAAATCGGTTGGAAACAGCTCAATAATATAAAACTAAACAATTTAATTTTAAAACTTGTCTCTTAAAAGTTTAAATTAATGGTTAAAGAACATGTAAATTTAGAGCATTTTTTTATTTGAAACTTGCAATGTTCCCTCCGTTGGACTATACTAAGTTTATTCAAAGAATAATTTTTGCAATCCGACTTTTAGTGTTAAAAAAAGCGCAGACAAAAGACAAATATACATACACTTTTTTTTAGTCAGTTGAAATGAAAAGTGGGTCATCACATATATAATATTGTCCCGCCTTTTTACAATATGCATGCATAAATTAGTTTTTTGAGAAAGTTATTAGGTATAATTAAAATAACCATACATTAAATAAAGTTGTTTACATTTGAAACCCCACTCATCATATTTTAAACTGGCCAGTTGGTGTCTATTGTAAAGCCAACTCGTGCTAATGTTTTTATGAGAAATACTACTGTCGATTGTCCACCTGTATTGCACGTGGTAGCAAATGTGGTTGTTAGAGAAAAAAACAAAACAACGATTGTTTTATTAGTTGAGATGCCTCATACAAATAGCACTAATAACATTGTTCAAATTACGCCAATAGCAATCTATAACATTTAAAATGTGTACTACAGTACGTAGTACACATTTCCTTATTACATATGTTTATAATTTAAGATATTTTAACAAAAAACAAAAGCCGACTTCAATCTTAACTATTTGTTTGAATAAGCATAAAATACAATGTAAATAAATGTAAACCAAACGGCAAAGAAGGAAGCAAGGTCTTCTATGGCCAACGTGGAGGGTGTGGTCGAAATCCTCTGACTACTCTGGCTATTGATTATTGATTGGATAGATATTGCAGTGGAGACTAAAAAAAGACCTGATGATGATGATGAAGGTTTTGTAGCACAAGCTAGTTTTTTTTTGGTTTTAAAGGACCTTTCATTACAGTACCAATCATCATCATTGAGTATGCGTTGGTTTTTAATGAATATTTGTAATATTTATAAATAAATATAAATATCTAAGGACAAATCACACAAATTGAGATCGCCCCATAGTAAGTTATGAACTTGTGTCGTAGAATACTAACGCAACGATAGCATATTTTAGAATAGATATACTTAAATAGACAGACATATATACATAGTATCACATTTGAACCCTTATGGGGTAGACAAAGCCTAAAGCTATAACATGGATCTAAAAATAATCAGGATATGCCCTTGGAAAATGTAACAGTGACGCACATAAAAATCCCTACACTCGTGTCGCGACACTAGCGCACGCACACATCGGCACAAAAATCCCTACACTTTTCCCCGGCCGAACGAAATGTCAAATTTCCCAAATGTCAAATACATGCTGCACACATGTGACTTAATGTGACGTAAGTTATGCTTCACTTTTGATGTGTCTAATGCCGGGTCCATATTATTCCTAGGTCCATGAGCTATAAGGCCAAAAAGCCACGTTTAGCATGTTGATGGGCTTAATGATGGAATACGGAATCAAATAGTAATGGGTTGCTAGCCGCACCGCCTATTGATTCCTTAGATTTGCGCCCATGCCCTTGGCCTATTTCAACGGTGGCATGGAATGGCAGCTGGTACATTCTTCGTTTTCTCTCAGACCAGCATGGAAGAGCTAAATATTCTAGCCGAAAATCATAAAAAAAGAAGAGTAATAAATTAGATTTTTTCATTTGTTTTATAAATTTTGATAATTACTGCTAATCAAAATGTAGGCCTACGTAGAAAAAGCATTAATAACGTAATCAATGCCATTCATGCAGTTACATAATAGTGCATAACAGTTTCAGGGCAACAAATCGCCTGCCGCGAGCAGTTACAATTATGTTGATACAGCTCATTGCAAGCGCCAAGGCAATGTGAAAACAACTAAGTATACTCCTATTGTTGGTCTGTTTCTAAGTAAAGTACATTATAGACTCCCTCCTCCTTATTCATAAAAAATAACAATCGCTTATTAAACCTATTTAAGTTAACATGTCTTTTGCCTCGTTCTTTCAATGTCAAACATCACAGCGTGGGTTAAAGACAAAACATATTTTAACTAGAATAGGTTTATTAATCGTTTATAGTTTTTATGAATAAGGGGGTCTCTCCCTAAATATATATCTCAGAATACATACATTTTACGGGGAGCTGCCGGTGCTGCCCCCATTTGAAAGAAAAAGAAAACACCACTTACCTTTTTTTTTGCGGAGCCGTAGATAATCCTTTGAAAACAATTTATGAACGACTGTTTAAAATTTTAAGGAAGAACGTGAAGTTTTTTTTGATTTAAAATTATAAAACTATTTACATTTTAGCTTCAAAAACTACTTTTGGCGACTAAAACGCAAATACCAGTAAATATGTATTAAATAATAAGATAATCAACCAAGACCTGACCGGGAATAGAACTCAGGATACTGGGATTAAAGGTCGACAAAATTTGGTTTTTGGCCAGTGGTTTTTGCATGCCGGAGAAAGAAACAACTTCAACTACGAGTATATTGATATAGATCATTGGAAGCGCCAAGTTAATGAGAAGACTACTCTGTGTTTACTTCTATTGTTGCGTTGTCTCTAAATCTTTATGATCTATTGTACTGTTCTTGAATATTTGTTTTGACATTAACTTGTTTTCAAAGCAAATAATGGGAATAGTCACCATACAATTAAAATTAATGTTTTTTGCAAACTATTCTGTTCTATTTTGCAAGAAATGGGTCTAGTAGTTCCAAGCCTAATTAGTTCAATGCAAACAAACAAGCCAAGTTTTCCTCTTTATAATATAAGTAAAGTTTAGACTTGAATGAAACTTTAACTGTAGAAATGGGTGGTGGCAAACTAAATGGAAATACCTATAGAAAGATTTTTATAGAGGTATTGTCTAAAAATGGAGTTATTCTAATTGCGCCCATTCTTTGGAACAATTTACGATATCTGTGCGGAATCTATGTTTTCTCAGAGACCAACAAGGTAAGATTGTGTCTGAAAAATATGAGTTCACATGACTGACATATTTATAGGGATATATGAAATTTTTTTGGAAGTTAAAAAATATTTAATTTTAAATTTTATTTTGTAGGACAATAACTTTTAATTCATGACAAGACAATGTAAGCTCGAGTCCATTTATGTAATTTAAAGTAGGTATGTAGATTGTATTTTGACGTCATTTGGAGAAAACGCGCAGTTTGTTGCCACTTCTTCTGGACTCCGCCTTGGAAGCTGTGTTAACTAAGCCGTAAGTAAACGTAAACAATAATATCAATATGTAAACAAATTAAAAATTGACGTTCACTAAATGATATTGAAATATCTTACGATAAATAAAACGATTGACTATTGAACTCTTTCATCTATTTGATGAACTACTATTTCCAGTTAAAAGTGAAAAAGTGAAGCTTTTAGCGTAATCACCGAAAATGGCGCTTTCGATAAAATTGCTAAAAACCGTCATGTTTCACACGAAATTGTAAACGGTTGTTCACGTAGTACATATATCGCCATGGTTGTTCAAATAGTTTGAAAGGTCATGCCATAGAAATATATATAAGGGAAAGTCCTGACAGAACAAAATTTCAGAAAATATCTCAAGTTTTCTTACAAATGATTCATTTCTAATGTTGGCAGCAGACTTATATTAAAAACAAAAGAAAACCACTTGTTCCATTAAACATAATAACAATTATAATAACGTAGTCTTACGAGTACATGCACTAGCAATTATTACTTATAACATTAGTCGTAACAATTTTACTATCAGTGAGCCACTAACTCACAAACCACAATGTATCGATGATAACCCATCTGGTATTCCAAATGATTTTCCTTGTGTTGGTCTCATGGGTTTTTTGAACGAGTTTTTGTGTTAATTTATTTTTATAATCACACTTTGATCATTGATTAAAATATTTTGATTAGAAACTGTACTATGGAGTCAATGATTTAATATTCCAAACGAAGATTTGATCTTTAGGAAGGTATATGTATCAATACCTAATACCTGCCTAAAGGTCAAACCTTCATTACTACTTATCAAGCATACGATTATTTTTCCGTTTTTACGAGTCTTTTTATATCCACGCTTTAAACTATAGAGCTTGGATTAAAAAAGAGACATACTGTCTGTACATGTATGATATGTAATACATTGCGTTTTTAAAGCAAGTTTTGATGCACAAACTGTAAGAATACAGAAAATAATAAATGAATTTATTTATTTATTCACCGTGTGGTTCCCGGCAGAATGAGATAAGACCACTCCAAGTTTTCCCGTGGATGTCGTAGAAGGCGACTTAGGAAACACAAGCTAAACAAAGCTTTTAAACATCAACAAAGAGACCTCTCCAAACCAGCGTGGATAATTTAGGCCAAATCACTGCTCAGGCTAATATATGGCTCTGCCAATACAGAGAGGGTCGTGCTCCTGCAGTGAAGACTTAAAAGACTTGATATGTAAGAACTCTCAAAATATGTTTTTCCTTTTTTGCAGAAAATTCCCAATCTGAGGCAACTTGTACCAGCGAGCAGCATGTGAGGACGTCGGCAAAATGTTGCTCAAAATATGCAAGTCCTGCCAGTAGTGAGTACTATTTATACTTTATTTTCCCACCAGCTCTTGCATGCAGCTTCACTCTTATTGATATCAAGATTTTTTGAGAGATATCAAAAACTTACCTTTTTAAATGGACTTCCTGCTAATTTTAACCGGTGTATCGATATCAGATTAAAATTATTCTCTTTTTCAGCTAGGTGCTTACATAACTAGAAACAATTTTCAAAATCTACTCTTTATGAGTACTACTAATCTATCAGGGTTCTGTACCCAAAGCGCATTCAATATATTAACAGTTTTGGCTTATTTACATTAACACCTATATACTTTGCAATAATTTAGAAAGTTATTGACTCAAAAGTCATTATTTATATTGATTCTTTCCTTTCCATACAAAATATCTATCTGGTAGCCCTCCTCGGCTGCGCCCGGGTATGTGTTATACCTATAAACCTTCTTCATGATTCACTCTATCGTATTGGAGAAAACATTCAGGAAATCTGTGCAGTAGTTTTTGAGTTTATCACGAACAGACAGACAGACTTTGTTTTATACTGTGTAGTAATGATAATGGTTTTAGATCGGATTAAATATATTTAATGAGAATACAAAATAACTTAATGCTTATTTTGTCAGTAAATAAAGAAAACAAATAACATAAAATTCAATCCAAATAAAGATTTCCATGAACTGTCCGTCCACCTGTCTCCACTAATGCTGTGCAAACGCTGTCAGTTTGTATGTTTGGTTTGTCAGAGGCATGTTTACTTTTGTGTGTTTACGCGAGTTAGTACGTGTTAAACAAACATACAAACAAAATTCTATTTAATCGAAGAGGAAACTTCCTCTGACTTTTCCGGAGTGCGTTGCCATTCTTTCTCTCCTAATCAGCATGACTCAACCCATGAAAATGAGCAAGTTTTCCGAAAAGACCGATGCTGGAATCTTAAAGAAACACGACTTTATCAGAAAAAAATTGTTCGGACTGGCCCACAATTTATATGAAAAAGTCGTAATTTTTATATGATTCCCAAAAATGGTCCCATAGGCAAATTTGCTTATTTTTCCAGATTAGTTTGATGGAGGATAAGGGTGGTTTTGCAACCTAGGTTCTGCTTATTATGACAGAACCACAGATCTGTCCCTGTCAGCTTTAGAACCGCATAAAAACACTTGTGAAAATTACGAGGCAGTATAAGTATATATTAGTTATCAGCGGAGAAGTGTTGCAGAACTTACTTGCAGTGTTAGCCACTGCGAACAAAGACCTATTAAGTACCATCTATAAAAAATACCACACAGCAGAAATTTATAAGAAATAGAAGAAAAGAAAGTCTCTTCATCTGAATAACCTTATCTAATTCAGATACATCGAATACTAGCTACTCCTACCTCAAAACTAGAGTAACTATCAAGTTAAAAGACATTGATCTTCTAATTTCATGGACATTCACCTGCAATTTGCACGTCATACCGATCTTTTGAGACGTTCATCTCAAGATAAGTTGGCTAAACTGTCAGGTCGATAACACTGTCAACTGTCATTTCAGATAAACGGTAAAACCACTTTTCAGGCTCAGTAGCAATTGTAGTCCAGTGAGTGGTGTGCTTTAAGTTATGTGACGGAACGAATGTGGATTATTAATTTATTTATGTGAAAATAGACCGGACATTTTTACTTCGCAAAATTTACGTAAGTGTGGTAAAGGTATTAATATTTTACAGCATTTTTTTTCAAATATACAAGAGCAAATTTTCAACAGGGTAATTAAAAAGCCACTCTTGTTTCAAAATAAACAACTTTTCCTATTAGACCAATGTTGGGAATCTAAAAAAAATATTGACATTTTCTTACAAATTGCCGAGTCAGCCGAACCAAAAAAACGTCATTAAACCAGAAAGACTAGATAAGTCAGCTGCCTTTTTCTGCAAAAACTCTTTTTCATACATCACGTCTTTTCCCCTTGCGGGGTAGACAGAGCCAAGATCTATGAAACCCAAAAGGCAACGTTTAGCATGTTGGTGGGCTTGTAGGTGGAGAAAACTTTTTGATTGAAACGCGAAAATAAAAGTTGTATGCATAATATAAGTTTCTACTTCTATACGTTCGACGTATTTAAAATCCTAAGGGGAAACCTATGTTCAGCAGTGGACTTTGTATAAAACATTTTAATTTCATTTCAGTTGCAAGAAACTGAGATGATAATAAAATCTTATACAAATTAGTACTAGTTTACCACCCCCGGGCATAATATTGGTCTTATCCCGTCACACTGTAAGCCTTAATAAATCATGTACCAGCATATTACGTCTAATAACCATTATTAATAATAATAAACGTTCAACTGTCAGTAATAAAACGCCAGGAGGTCGTCAATGAAACAAAATTGTCGCTTAGTAATAGCGTGACTTCAAGGCAAATGAATTGAATGTAATAATGGACATGCAAAGTGTCGTTAGCTAAATAGTCATAGCCGTGAGTCAGGGTTTAAGTAATTGCCGTTTAAAGGAATTAAGTCATTCTTATATACACTTTGTACCGAAAACCCTGTCCTATTTATGTATAACGGGACCGGTCAGACCGTCAGAATGTTTGTTTCTTTTATTGAGTACATTTGTCCCCTTTTTCACCTAATAGAAAGCAACGGTGAGTAAAGCGTTAAAGAGCTTTTCCAATATAGAGGCAAAGACAATATAATACTAACGTATAGGGCAAATCAGAGCTAATGCATGGGTACATTAATATTCCAAGACCCAAGACAATCTGAAGAGCACCATTTTCTATCTTGACCTGACTGGGGATCGAAACCGAGACTCTGCAATGCAAAGGCTCAATCAAAAATGTATGCTAATAAAATATCGGTTTTATCACACCACATACATGTGGTCTCAACGCCTTAATCGTACGATTTGTTCTCAGAGAACCGCAAAGATGGCGCCACTCGAAACTACACAACATTGTATCTACCGTATTATGAGAATATAAAAACATGATTCACAAAATATATCTTATTAAAAATCAAAACAATATTTTAGGCATTATATTTTAAAATAACACTGTATATTTAGTAAGTTAAAGGCTAACGCAGATTACCGCCATCTAGTATCGAGTAGCAAGCAACTCTCCTGCGCCATACATTCGCTTGCTTTTCGCAACCTTAATTTGGTCCAATATTTTTGTATGAGGTGGGCAGTCTATTAATAAATCTCACCAAACAACTTTCTCAGCACACCAATTGAGGAATAAAAAAATAATATTTCTTTTTTTGTATATTCCAGCTGTCTGGAGACGATGTACTGGAAATGCTGCGAAGAGAGATTCTGCTTCGACAAGAAAATAGCTACATACAAGTAAGTACTGAACATTACGTTTAACTTGAATGTGCGACTTTGTCCATTTACACTAACAAACAGTCAGTAATAGGCAGCGGAGATCACTTACCATCAGGTGACCCACTTGCTCGTTTGCCGTCCTATATCATAAAAAAGTCCACCCGGTAATTACCTAGCCTATGGCACTCAAGGGTAATGAACCTATCCAAGGGTGAAAAAATTTTTGAAATAGGTCCAGTAGTTCGTGAGCTGAAATTGAAATAATCGTACGTTGTTAAAGTTGCTTTCTACAATGTATAAAGTCATGCAATGATCTATACGACCGTGACCATAAGTGACAAGATGAACATCAATCAAATTTAATTGTTTTTAATATGTTGAAGACATGTGATTTCAGACATCCACCAACGCATAGGAGAGGTATTGTTACAGTTTTGTCTAAAAAGCAGAATTAAACGAAATAGCTCAGTTGTCTAATAGCGCAATTCATAAGCGAGATGTCTCAGGTTCGAACCCTACCTATAAAGATAGTTGTATAGATAGATAGACCAACTAGATAGTTTGTAGCCCAATCTGACTCATGTATAGTTTTCATTGACCCCTACCTGTTTTTGGTAAAAAAAAAAACTTCTTGAGGCAACCTGCATCCAAGTCAATAGTAGTCAATTCTAGTGAATTTCAAAATAAATCACCCAACACCGTCAATCAAATAAAAATTGATCTCGCCTGTCAATTTGAGCAACTTTTCGTTTAAGAGCGATGCAGGAAATTCTATATTTATTTACTTTCCTTTTCAAATAGACCAGATGGCTGAATATTGTTGTACGAATATGTCAACAAAAATTTGTTCCCATTATTGGTTCTATAGGAAAAGTTCAAATCGACGGGCGGAATGTCTTCTTAAAGGGTCCAAAGCTGTCAATCTATCAGCTACCCAACCATAATATTAATTTAATATAATGTGTATTTACGTCATTGGGAGTCATTACTCCAAGGCCACTGGTCCGTGGGTACCAATTATGGGCAATTGTACTCTCGTACAATCTCACAGCCAACAATTCACCGCATAATATGACGTGTGTCATGGGTGGCTTCACAAATTTTAAACGGGTCCGGTTTGGCTATTTCCTTCTCCAGTTTTTGATTGAGTTTTGAATGTATACAGTAGCTGTATCTCTTTTTGAATATAGAGCATACATAAATATCGACATGAATAGGTTATTGCCTCTACATAAGTATATTTAATGTAGCTTTTAGTTATTTATGGTCCTAATATGCGATATTTATGTAACTAAAGATTATAAAAACTAAAGATCTCTTGTAGTATTTATACTTAACTGGCAAAGCAAGTATTCTAGCATTCCAATCTATTAGCAAGTGACTGTATGACGAAGTATTTGCGAGACGTGACCACTCACACGCAAGCTGGTGATGTAAAGTTGTGGGTAGTAAGGTTGGGTTGTCTAAGTTATTAACAGTTGCGCATTGTTAATAAGAAATAGTAAAAATAGATCTGTTGATAATATTGCAGATTAAACCTAAATTTAGATTTTAATTTACGATTGGATGATGTGTAAAACCTCTAGGGAGATTTACATTTATAGCCGATGTAATAATTTAAAATAGACCCTCCTAGCGCACGGTGTCGAGTTCTTTGGCGCAGCGGTCAACACGCCGGCCTGTGACATGGATGGTCCCGGGTTCGATCCCCGGTCAGGTCAAGATAAAAAATGATCTTTTTCAGATTGACCTGGGCCTTGGATGTTTATCTATATGACTGTGTATTTATTATAAAATATAGTATCGTTGAGTTAGTATCCCATAACACAAGTCTTACTTAAGAACTTATTTTGGTTTGGGGCTAGCTCAATCTGTGTGATTTGTCCGTATATTATATTTATTTATTTATTATTTTATTCCATTTCTTTTTCATTCTTTGACCTAGCGATAACGGTCAATATCAGAATTGATCTGATTTTAAAGTTTCATAACGATAGTACTTATTATGATGTCTTAATACGGCGTAATTAGGGCGGTTTTAAATCTTTTAGGGAAATAGTTCATAACAAAAGATAATTCTTTATTATGCTTTTTACTTTGCAAATATAGGCATGTAAATTATCATGAGCAGTAGTAAATCTAAGGTGTTTGATTAAAATACATGACTTTACTTCTAATTCATACTGATAACAATATTAATCACTTAATTATAAGGCTCAGTGTTTCAGTAAATGCCTCTCATTATAGTTTCCTGTTGCACAATGTACTGGCAACAAAATGTAGTCATTATAATTCTTGTAACTTCCCACAAAATGATCTATTTCCTCGAAGCAGTCATCATAAATGTATATATATTTTGCTATCGCAAAATATTGCATCGATATTTTGTATATCTTTCGCGATAATCTGGTTGTTAGATCAAACGATATTAAAGGATAAAAGTTGACGTCAATGCTGTTTGATGGCTGTCATATTATGATAATAATGGGTATCTAGGGACTACCTTCTTTTATGAGGGGGAACACTAGGCACAGTAGCGACGCCAATCATTTTATTCCTAATACTTTACAAATAGAAATAAATTCAAGAATATAAACAATACAAGTCTTAGTAAATAACCTGAAGTATTTTTGGAATCATGTTTTGATATTATGAGAATCAGTCATTGAGAGAAAAAGTGATAACCGCCAAAAACGGCCGTTTTTGGCGGTAATCAGATTCTCATAATTCTCACTGATTCCGATAGTAATAAACATTATTCAAAAATACTTCAGGTTATTTACTAAGGCTTGTATTGTTTATATTCTTGAATTCCTTTCTATTTGTAAAGTATTAGGAATAAAATGATTGGCGTCGCTACTGTGCCTAAGTTGCCATTGTAGGTAGACTAGCTACGTTTGTGACCATTCGATGGTTAATAACCATTTTAACATAACCTTATATTAATAACTTCCTTCTATGCTATAAGCTTACTCGCTAAGTTTTGACAAAGATGGTCATGTGGTCCCAACGCCTTAATCGTACGATTTGTTCTCAGAGACTCGCATAGATAGAGTCACTCGTAGCTACACAACATATTATCTTCCTTATTTTGAGAATATAAAAACATTTTTCACAAAATATATCTTATTAAAAATCAGAACAATATTTTAGCCCTAATATTTCAAAATGACACCCTATATTTAGTAAGTTTAGGCTGACGCAGACTACCGCCATCTAGTATCGAGTGGCTGCTTGCCACTCGCTACTAGATGGCGGTAGTGTGCAGCGCCATACATTTGCCTACTTTTGCCACCTTAAGTTGGTCCAATATTTTTGTATGAGGTGGGCAGTCTATTACGTTAATATTATATTGTCTTTGCTATGGTGTACTACGGCAAAGACATATAATACAAGACAACGAAAAAGACAATATAATACTAACGTAATAGACTGCCAACCACATACAAAAATATTGGACCAAATTAAGGTGACGAAAAGTAGGTGAATGTATGGCGCTGCAGAGTTGCTTGCTACTCGATACTAGACGGCGGTAATATTCGTTAGCCTTAACTTACCAAAATTGGGGTGCAATTTTAAAATATTATACCTAAAATATTGTTCTAATTTTTATTGAAATTTATTTTGTGAATAATATTTTTATATTCTCATAATACGGTAGATACAATGTTGCGTAGTTACGAGTGGCGCCATCTATGCGAGTTTCTGAGAACAAATCGTACGATTAAGGGGTTGGGACCGCATGACAACGGTTAGATGGTCACTTTAACATCTATTACGGTTTATATATTTTAAATAACAATAGTTAATGATACGAAAAGCCAGTGCAGATCATGAAAGCTGGTTAAAAGCATAACAAAAATTTTAATTCCTTTCGGAAGAGGCCATTGTTACTCGCTATACACTGTACTTCATTGTATACTTCCTTACACACGGCGCCATCTAGTGACCAGCAGTGTTACAAATATACCAGTACTTCCTAATGGGAGCGATTCTAAATAACATTCTTTGTATTTAAATGGTTTTTAAATAGCATGACAATGCTCGGTATATTATTAAAATTGAAAATATGTGATGAAAAAGAATTCGCCACAGGTAGGATTCGAACCCACGAGTCTTAGGTCTGCGCCCTAATGTGGCGAATTCTTTTTCATCACATATTTTCAATTTTAATAATATACCGAGCATTGTAATGCTATTTAAAAACCATTTAAGGGAGTAAGAGCTTTCTTCAATTTAATCAACTTTCTATTCATCTGATATGAATGAAGTAGAATACCACACTACTAAATAGTGGGTAGTATTGAAGAAATACGCATGCTTTGAATGCGTTATACCCTACGGGGTAATATGTGATGAGAGAATTCGACGCGGTGATTCAAAGTCACGGTGGTGTAGTTGGTAACACACTTAGGGCGCAGACCTAAGACTCGTGGGTTCGAATCCTACCTGTGGCGAATTCTTTTTCATCACATATATTCAATTCTTTGTATTGTTAGTTTATTCCTCCTTAAATCTGTTTCAAATTTCATCTCTTTTTGTCTATACATATAAGTAGCAATAATTACTTGGTGATGACAAAGACAATATATTGTCTTTGGTAATGACTACGTCTTTCATCCTTTCCTTTGACTTGATTTTGAACAAGTGATATTGAAATCTCGGAATCAGAATCCCTAATGGAATACAAAATTTCAAGAAAAATCTCTTATATAAAATTACTGAGTCACGGTGGTGTAGGTGGAAAGTATGTTTTTTACCGCTTTAAGTTTTTTTGCAATCCTGTATTCCATGAGGGATACTAATTCCAAGATTTTGTGAGTTCACACACTTGCGCCACCCAGCAATTAATTCCATAAGTCCTAAATCATATCAAATTTAAAAAATGTAATAGCTGAATGGCCTAGTAAATTACTTGTAGTATTATTGGTACAAGTTTCCAATATTTTTAATTTGATGAATTAAGAGAACGAATTATTATCGCCAAAAGTAGCCACTTTTGGTGGTAAAAATTCGTTCTCTTAATCTTAGATTGTAATATCTATGAAAAGTAACAAAAATAATACTACTTACAAGTAATTTACTAGGGCAATCAGCTATTAGATTTTTAAATTTAATTTAGGAGTAATTGAATTAACTGGGTGCCGCTAGTGTGTGAACTTACTTCGCCTTAAAGGTTCATAATAACTAAATAAATAATAAAAAAATAATGCTGTATAATTTTATTTGCTTATAACAAGACCCTATTATACCTACATACTTCGGAATTTTACAACCCTTCAAAACTACAAAAGTACTTAGGTACATCAATGTTATAGATGTATCCAATATTTTAAGCCGTGTAGTTTCTGGCAGTGTAGAGTAGGACCGCCCCAAGTCTTCCCGTGGATGTCGTAGAACCCCTTAGCAAAACACAAGCTAAACAAAGCTTATAAACATCAAAGAGACATCTCCAAACCGTCTGACCAGCGGGGAGAGCCTTTGACTGCTCTAGCTAATATATGGCTCTGGTAGTAGGTACAGAGAGGGAGTTATTCTTGCAGTGAATATCAAAGATCTGTGGCATAACATTACTCTTCAAAATATACTTATCTCTTTATAAGTACAAAAGCTTATGTACCTATCCAATCTTTTGAATTCCAGACTTGAAGATGAGCCGTACGCGAACGGCCACACCAACATGGGGGCCAGCCTGGACAGCGTCATCACGGACCAGCCCCTCAACAACAACCACCTGCCGCAGAGAGCCATAGGCAGGGAGGTCAATGAACTGCCAATACACGCTGATAAGCTTTATGAGGTAGCAGGTCTTCTTCTTGCACTGTTACTAGTTTGTTAAGTAGACAATAGTTTTGTGTTTATTAATGGACTGGTCCTTGCAACTTTATTCTCGGAAGATATTTCATTTTTAACTCCTTGAAGTGTACCTACTTGTTATAACCAGAAGACCACCTTCAAGAATTTCTGTGATAATACATATAGCCAATTAACCTCTAGTATGCTGATACGTAAATCTATGCAAAAATGCATTGTTTAACTATTGGGTCTGGGATTTTGGCATTGAGGTTTATTGGTACATCAATATTAATAATTTATATTGCAACATCTTGCAACAACAAATTTTCGAGTTCAAAAACTGCTATAAAACCTACGTCAGTTAATTTACGATCTGTCAAAAATCCTTGTGAAGACGACAGGTATATGACTGTAGTATAAAGATACCTTCGAGCAACACGGCCTCCGTACAAAGATACAGTACACCACATATAAATAAAGAATGATGATCAATCGACAAAAGTTACTTGATTAATCAAAAAGTCATTATTATTTTTATCGTTTCCAGGTATTCTCGAAATCTCTAATATTTAGAGACGAGCATGAACTTAAGGCGAAGAGCAGCACTGGCTCGCTAGACGAGCTGGAGACCAAATCCGAACCGGACTACCTATCAGACAAACCCAACAGGACCAAGGTTTACTTCGAAGACGAAGTCAACTCGCCTGTAACAGACTTCGAAATCATGTTCAAAGATGAACTGCTCGCTCAATACGATATGTTTAAAATTGAAGAAGAAGAAGAAAGCGACAGAGCCAGCCAAGACACAGAAGAAGGACTCACAATGAATATAGTTAATATCAAAAAGCAAGATGTCATCAAACCTACAACAGTTACTATGAAAGATGAATCTAAAATTACAATCCCATCCTCTATTTATACTTACGACCCTGTATCTTCAGTTACGATACCATCTACCTTATCTTTACCGAGAATTGAAAGTGTTAAAGGTATCCTTAGAAGCAACAGTGCTAAGACTTTAGAAAGGGTTGACAGTAGTAGTAGGTTAGCTAAGCCTATGTTAAATAGAGTTGAGAGTTTGAAAAATATAGATCCTAACAAAATTAATAAAGTGCTATTGAGAGTACCTCATAGAAGTGCATCGTTCTTAAATATTCCTGCACATTTGGTGCCTGAGAAACCGCCTTTAGTTAAATCTAAGTCTATGGTAGGAGTATTATCAGCTACAGAAGAACTTAAACTTAGTAACCTTCCTGACACACCAATTATCAAAAGTACTAATTTACCTAGATTCTTTGCTGATAGTCCAGCTATACCTGAATACAAAGGTGACACAAGTTTGCAAAGTATTAAGCAGAAGTCTGCTATGATGTTCCAAGAGAATGATTTCAGTATGCCCAGGTATTACGGAACTGTATCTAAATCTACAGAGAACATTCCAGTACATGAAAGCAAGTCCATGCCTGATCTTAGAAATCCAGGGACGGTGACTAAAGTTAATAAGAGATTAGTCAAAATTAGGAGTAAATTGAAACCTTTAGTTATAAGAAAGAGCTCTGAAGAAAAATTATGAAAAGATTTGTAAGGTTTCTAAAAAAATGTGATTTAGTATTATTAAAATAAGATTATTTTAAAAATATTTTCTTAGCATTGAAATAATAATAATTATTATGCCATTTAGAAATATCCTGTCACAAATTGAATTGTCCTTACTTAAATAATTGCTTAAACTTAAGAATAAGAGGAAATATTTTAATTATTCAATTTATTCTTGACCTCCAACAGTATTTTTCAAAGAATAGTATTTTTTTTAATGTACATGATGTAAGTTAAGCTTATAGGTAGAGGTGGGCAAAACTATGTAATCCGAAAAGTCAAAATAGTGACGTTGCTTTTTTTTAAATAGTCTACATTATAAAATGTAATGAATGTGGATGAAGCGAAAGAGGTTTGAAAGGATCGTAGCAAGTGGAAATCCATAGTCTCTGCCTACCCCTATGGGAAAGAGGCGTATGTATGTATGTACATTATAAAAAGAGAAATGCCTTTTAAAAACATTGAAATATTAACATTTAACTTATTGCATGACATGAAAAAAGTTCACGTTAAAAAGCGGATCTTTTTATGCTTTAAGTTTTACTAGCCACCTTTGCTATTAATAAAATAACGTAATAAATCCAAAAACATGGCTCCGTTGAGATTATTTATTTTATTAGATGTTATGAATACTATGCTAAATCATCAATATGAAAATAATAATTGTTGTATTGCATAATTTCTATGTTTTAAATAAAATAATCATCAGGGGAAAAGGTACACAAACTGAAATTTCCGATATCATGGACACGTAATATTAAAAATTTAATTATTAAAATATCAATAAATTAATGGTAATGAATAAGTGAATGAACAAATGAATTACTTAGATGATCACTTTTCTAGTCAAATATTACTTATCTACTTATGAAATATGACCAAAATGATACGATATGATCTGGATGTCATTGTAATTAGTTACTAAAATATGTAAATCAATAATTAAATCGTAAAACATTTAACGGACGAAGTGTTAGAATAAAATGTTGTGATTTTGAAAATAAAATATAAATGAGAAGATTTCATGTTGTTTTATTTTGGGAAGATGAGAGTGATTTCCTAAATATTATTTTCAACACCTTAAAAATTTAGACAATAATTTTACGTTGGTTTTTTTAAATACTTTGTCAGAGACAAAGTTTTGAAAACAAAAAACGAGTTAAAAAAGCGCACAATTTATTACAGAATGACTATTTCATACAATTTTCCATAGCGTACATGTTTAAGTATATCTTTAAAATCCAACAACAAAATAAGAATACTTTAAATATTACGGTACTAAGATGTATGATCTAGAATTCTATAAATTACACAATACTACTAGTGCTCATAATTATAATTTTACTAAAATTATATCTAAGCTAATATTAACAAGGCTTGAAATTTTAGATAAATAGGAAAAGACGTTTTGTTTTTCATAAACTATAATAATAATTAGAGATAACAAATAGTAAGAGGCTACAATGATTTTAAGAGAAAGTTCACTTGCATATGATTTATAACGGCGATGATGACATGGGTAATATAAACAGAGATAACGGGTTTTTGTTTTTTAAGAAACACTAAAAGGCATCAAAGTATAATAAAGTTAGCTATTTAACAGACAGCATACATGTGTTGGTAAATATTTAGAAAAAACCAATGATAATGCTTTAAATTTTTTATTTGAATGTAAGGAAAAATTGCAATATTATTTCCAATGCAACGAAATTTGACATTTATCTGCATTTATATTTACCCAAGACTTAACAGAATTCTTTATATTTTAGAAACACCTTATACGGTTTGCAAATATTTCAATAAGGTATCTTAATGGCACTATATTTTTTCTCTAATAAGATTTTGATTGTTTAATTTGTGAAAAAGATTCATTTGCCTAATATTTTTACAGAATTTTTTCTATGATTAAGGCCATATAGTTTCTAGAAAAGTCACTACAAGAAGAAAATCTACCTACTATGTTTACATATTAAAGATACAAAGACAACACTCTTTTTACACTTTACAATGATTTAGAATTATGCTACGCAATTCTTTTTAAATGCAATTATTAACAAAACGTTGGCAACTCGCAGTTGTTCAAAAGTTACACATTGCGATTTTTGCGTCCCTAATTTTACCTAATAGTGAATAAATATGTAGCATTTATCCGAATACTAGAATTCACTACGCATTCCACTAACGTCGTCTACGAAAGAAAAAATCTACGAGAATTATAACAGAATGGCAGGTCTAGGAACAATTAACGATGGGCATAGCGCATTGCCTAATTGTGTTATTTTACAGAATATATTATTTCATAGTTTTCACGTCTTGCGTGGGAAGAGAAGCAACACTTGACTCTCAGTCCCACCAATTTTTTCACCAGCCTCAAGATACGTTATGGCCGTATAGTCCCACAACTAAATCCCATTAAAAATCAGTTGCCGGAAAATGATTTTTTCTCATATTACCAGGACAGTATATTAAATAATACAGACTATCAGCAGCCTAATATAGTTTGATAGTTAATTTGAGTGCTAAAAACCTGTATATAACGTGGCGCGAGTACAAATAGATACCTTAATTTGATCGCTTACACGGTGCTACACATTGGGCGCCACTTATAGGAAATTACATGTTGGGCGCCATTTTATGTGCCATCTATTATCATGAATAACGGCAAGTGGCTGTTTTAACCTGCACTCTATCAATATCTACATAACAGCGCTATTGGAAGGCATGGTATAACTTAGTATTAGGATGTATGCTACATTTAAATAAATCTATTAATCTATATTAGTACTGGGTCAGTAACAGGTATATTTACCCTAATAAGTGGTTACTAGTATTCATTCATACTAACCCTATTTTTGTTCATTTCTCTCTAGCATACTAGCATTGAGTTATTATAATTGGAATATGAAGCCTATACTGTTTTTTATTTATTTAAAAGGCAAATTTTATAGAAAAGACATCAATACACATGAATAGACTAGAATGTAATCTGAAAAATCAATAAAATCACACTATTACAACAAAAAATACGAACAGTGTTAAGTTCATAATATTAAATAATATTTTATTGGTAAATATTTAAAATCAAGTAAGTCGAAACGTGTATGATTTTGAAGTGTGATATAAATGATTCTATTATTTGCAGAATCATTTATCATCATCATGATGATGATGATGATGATGAAAGATTATATGCAAGAAACGAAAATCCTAAAGTACGAAATAACCTATTACTCACTACAACCAAGGGTTATTCCGGCCTATTATGAAAATAAACTTAAATAATAAGTTTAAAACAATTCAGATCTTATTCTAAACAATACTGAATTTCTTTATATATTAATTCCAAAAGATTTAAAAGTTGGCATTATAGATCTATTTTAAAATTTATATTAATTATTACACTTTGGTAGGATTTATGAGGAATAATTTATTATTAATCTATTACTATTAGTAACATAGGTTTGGTCACTGGATAAATGAGAACGTTATTTTTGTACCATCAATAAAAATATCCATTTATTTTATAGTACCAAAATGATAAAAACATAAACTCAAACATAAACAACAAAGCGTAAACTCATTCTTTTTTTATTCTAACAACATACAGTATTTTCGTCAAGTAAATTAGAAATCTAAAATTAAGGTTTAGAATGTTGAAATGAGGTTTAATTTATTTTTTCTTATTACTAAGTTGTTGAACAATTTAATAAGAGTACTTTTTATTGATGGTAGTACACAACTTAAGTAAACTTTAGACTTTACATTTTTAACATTACTTTCGAAGGCACTATCGAATTTTCTTATTTCTTTTTTTGTGTTCGTGTTGCCTACATTGATATTAGATTTTCAAGCAGCCTATTTAAATATACAATTTTAGCAGTTATCATAGATGACATAAGAATTGAAAATCATTATAATAGTGACTGCTAAGACCATGAAATACGCACATCTTAAAATACAAAGGGATTTCAGATATTTTACCACGCGATCCATCGCTTAACTGTTAACATTAGTCTGTCAGAAAAGAAAAACGAATAATGCACCGGCTACTTCTCTTCCTGTACGAAAATGTCGAATGCGATGCGGGTAGCTTGGTTGCTTTTTCTAAATAAACCTGATTTCTCATATACACTCTGAACATGACAATACACATTTCATGTGGCCTTTAGGTCTTATCACAGAGCCCAAGAGCCTGCCCGTAAGGTATAAAGACGAGATTAATATATATAAGACTATATTATGTATGAGTTTTTCTGCTAGATTCTTCAGCTTCTTCAAAGATTCCACTTAGTTTTTATGCATTGCCAATGCTTCTCTTAAATAATATTGAGAGATAAAATAGGTCAGGATTCCTTTTATTTCATATTTTGTTTCTTAATACGGGCAGAAGCCCGAATTAAAAAATCCGGATAGTTTTAAATAAAATATTATTTATTTAAATCTTTTATTACATTATTTATACACCTAACGTTTCGAGCACTTTACAGTGTTCGTGGTAGGCAGGTAGGCAGTCTACCGTCTACGTTAGGTGTATAAATAATGTAATCAACGCGATAAAAACCGTATTAAAATAATTTTATTTAAATGTGTAATAATCGCGAAAACATAAGAAAAAAATCCGGATAGAGTGGAATTTTCCTCACACCTTATTTCTCAATTTTAATAAGACTCCTCTCAATTTTGATGCCACTTCTTCTACATTTCTGCCTTCGAAAGTAATATTAAAAATATCAGTCTGAATGAGTTCAAGATGTTAAGGAACCAAAAGGAGAAACAAAGCGTGGTCTGTGATCGCAACAAACACAAAAAGAATGTCTTATTGTCTGTTCACCTTTCCACGCTCCGTTCGGAAACTTTTGTCTAGAGACTAAAGGAATATCACACGCTTGTCCGTAGAATAGAAAAAAGATTTACACTTGTATCCAACATACATCATGGAAAGTAATTTATAATGAAAACAAAAAATAAACTTTGAATTTCTAAATTTTTGTTTACGATAGTTGTTTGCAAGGAACGACCCATAAAAACCGCGCGTTAAAATTTTCCTATTCTACGAACCAACTTTTTCTTTCTATCCAATAGGAAACCTCATTACCTAGTAGGGCGCTAGTGCGCAATTGTGATGGTTACCCAAAAAACACGACATGACATTATGTCCCGAAATGACAAAACTTTTAAATAAAACGTCAACTAAATTTAAAATCTGGTTTAAAACACTGGTTGCCTATAACAAATTGATAGTGACAGCAACAGCAAAGTAATACATACCTATGACTTCTTTTGATCGGATAACAGTTTTAACCAGGTATTAAGGGTAGTATTATAAAACGTGGATTGGTCCGCGTTTTATAATACAAACTATAACAAACTTTAGAGTTAGTACTAGGTTTAAACCATTGGCCACCTAAAAAACTTACAAGTTATGTTGACTTATTTTGGTCAAATATAGGTTTAAACAGAGACTAACTTTAGGTTTCACCCAGATTTTTTTACCAGTCATTTTTACTGTGAATTATGGTTTAAACCCTGGTTTTATAATAAGATGGTTTGTTTCTAAGGACAAAATATTTAAAAATAATTAACAAATCATCTATTTTATTAAACAAAACTTTCGGTGCCACTGTTTCTGGTAAGGAATTTTGGGATTCTCTCATCAACAATGTTCATACGTATTTTAACGCATATGTTAATCACCTTGGGCATATTAGCTGTGGGCTATAGCCCTTTCCTTGAGATATCACACTGCCCGTCCTTGCATAGCACACTAGCGCCTTCTATTGACTATAATTTCTATAATAAAACCGTGCGAAACCATGTCGTTCTGAGATATAAGTGTCGCCTCACACGGACCACAAACACAACCACAAAACGCAGCCACTGACCTATTTCCTGTTTTTTTTTATACATTTAATATGGAATCGACGCACACTCGGATGGTCCCGGGTTCGATCCCCGGTCAGGTCAAGATGAAAATGATCTTTTTCAGATTGACCTGGGTCTTGGATGTTTATCTATATATGTATTTGTTATAAAATATAGTATCGTTGAGATAGTATCGGTGAGATAGTATCCCATAACACAAGTCTTATTTAAGAACTTACTTTGGGGCTAGCTCAATCTGTGTGATTTGTCCGCAAAATAAAAAAAAAAAAAAAAAAAAACTGTTGAAGCCGGTAGTCGCCATCGCCACACGCTCCTTCAGATGGCGGCGATTGTGTTGTGGCTTGTGGCTCGTGGGCGGCGACGCTAAAGAGTGAGACACATTTTTGCTCTACCCACATTCTTACACCTATTGTACTAAGTTTTGTCCCTGCAGTGATGGGGCTGGGTAGTACCACATTTACACTCAGCCACTGCCACATTTACACTCGGCCACTGCCACTGCTCCTATCGCTGCCGGAAGTATTTCCCTAAATACTTCTGCGGCAATAACGATGCGAGAGAGTATGAACTCGTAATAATGACTGTAAACACTCGCTCGTGCACGCGTTGGCCTTTGACTTCCACTAGAAAAATAGACAATCGAAAGAGCGCCGGGCAGTGGCAGCGGTATGAGTAGTGACATACATGTGCGCTGCCCACTTTCCTGCTCAATAAAGCTGAGTGTAAATATGGCATTAAAATGACTGTACTCAAAATGGGTTATACTCACTCTCTTACATATCTCAAACCAGTAGCTTCCGCACGCGACTTTGACCCCTATTATCTGACGACCTTGAACCGTTTGACCTTGATGGCGGTCTTGGTGCCGACGAGCTTGAGCGTGGTGGCGGCGGTGAGCAGGTCGGCGGCCGAGAGGTCCTTCCCGTCCACGGCGGCCAGCCAGTCGCCCTTCTGCAGCCGCCCGTCCAGCTCCGCCGGGGAACCCGCTATCTGTATGTTGTAAAAGGCAAACCTGACTTATTTCTTCCTTCTTTATCCTGATTCACTGACTTACATGTCGAAATTTCGATCGCTTTGGATTTAAAGGGGTGATGTCGCCCGTCGACATGTACGTTTTCTATTTTTTGACTTACCCGTACTGATAGGTTGGCTGAACACTTGTATGAATTGTCGAATTTTTTTTTGTGTTCCTGGTTATGGCCCAGGAAAAATTATTCATATTGACGGTCTGAGTCACCTCTTTAAGCTAATGACGAGGTTTAGATGACTCTCGATTATATCAACGCACAACCAAAACTACTGTACCTAGAAACTTGAAATTTGGGACTTGGGTTCCTTTCATGATGCAAATGACTAAGAAAGGACTTTTATAAATCCAACCCCTTGGGGGTGAAGTTTCACGCGGATAAAGTAGCGGGAAAATTGCTATTAGTGTATCAGGATATGTCGCTTACACCTCGTGCTTTTTAGGATTCCGTACAAAAATTTAAAAAAAAGACAATTAGGGATTTGTCTGTCCGTCTGTCACAACCAACTACTACGAATCTACCATTGCTACCATTCTACCAAATTTATAAGAATGGTATAATCCTATGACCCAAATACATGCAGATGTGCAAAAGTTAAAGTTTATTTGATATGAAATGGATATGAATAATGCCGCAAATGCTACTTCCCTTAATAAATTTGAATATAGAAACAATGAATTCGTCGTATACCACAGAAAAGAAAAATAAAGAAGATTATTTACCAAATCTCCTAGATAGACTCCCGTCCCTTGCACGGGCGCCACGCACGTGATCCCCAACGTCTTGCCTGCCTTTCTCGTCAGCTCCACTTCCACTGTGTCGAATTGGATCGGCTCTGGTCGGTACACCGTTAGTTTTAGCTGCGGAAAGAAAACAAATAATAGACATCACATCATCATCATCAGGTCTTTTATTAGTCTCCACTGCTGGAGTACGACCCTCTCTGTACTACCAGAGGCGTATATAGCCAGAGCATTAGACATAACATACTTGAATAAAATCAAGTACTACCTCCTTGGTCCGATCGTTAAGCCTCTGGAGGTCATGGGTTCGAATTCCACTAATTTATTTAGATGTTTCCAGTTTGAATATTGTTGATTGGAGGCTTGAATCACTTTAATATCTGAAAACTAAGATGATTTCGTGCTTCGAAAGGCACGTTAAGCCATAGGGTCATGATTCTTTCGGTCTGATTCCCCGTTAAAGGATAACAGAGGTCAGATGAAAATTGCTCTATTGTATCCTTCAAATCTGTGATAATGATTGAAAGCGTACTCCGGGCTTTGAAGCCTAGCGGCTCAAGAAAAAATTGGAACATCACGTTAGGATGATGATTTTAATAAAATATAAGTAGGGTTCTTATTTCATTACGATGACGTATTGGTACAGATAATGTACCCGTCCTCTCTATTGATAGTATCGCTGTTTCTAATAATAGTAGTACTAGGTACGCAGCAGTATCAAGATTTCAAGGGCAGTATTTACTGACCATGTTGTACCTCTTTTCGGGATCTTCGTGCTCTAAGCTGCAACAAGAATGGCCTATACTCTGTATCCTAGATTGTTGATTGTCACTATATTCACAGCTGAGTTTTTCGTGTTAGTTCTTGTGGCGAATGTGGCGAATGTAGAGGTCGCCACAAGATATTACCTTAGGCACTCGCTGCTTGATGGTCATACATATTCTTTCATGCGTCATGCTGGCCGTGATGGCGATCCCGGCGCAGTTCTTGATCTGGTCGCCGGGCTTCAAGCGAGCGTCCTTGGCGATCGCCCCGCCGTTGTACACGTCTAGGATTACTGCTGCTGGACCCTAGAAAATTAGGAATAAGATCTAATTTAAAACTGATCGCCCATCTAGTTCCGAGATTTAATGTAAAACAAATATGCCTTTTCAGGCACTTTTTCACGTCATTTCATAATTTAAATAATTCTAATTTACTTTAAAGATAAATTTAGGAGAAAACAATAAAAAATTAGGTAACATAAACTAAAATACATAAAGAAAAAAATACATTATCCCATCATTTGTCTTTCATCATAAATTTTATTTTATTAATTAGTGTTCCAAAGCTACAGACCACTAGCTATGCATTTACTCTCACATACAAAGTAGTGCACAGAGCAGGGATTGTGACTGCTACTAAAGGCGCCTTTTCAACACATTTCATACGAAACAAGCGTTTCAGGGGTTGGTACTATTTATTGAAGTTTTGGGTTTCAAGGTAGGAATACAAAAATCTGCTATTACCTACTTATTAGTGATTTAGGTTGCATCAGAATATTGTTTATTAACCCTTTTACTGTAATTATGATACCATATACATAACACATTGGGATTGGGACATTTTCACGTTTTTTTGCCCATAAACTGACAAGCCGAGCAAGCCCATTGTTCCTCAAACTATCAAATCAGCACGGGCTGGCACGGCTAAGGGACCAATGCTGGATACTCAAAAAAATTCAAAGTTTTTCATACAAATTGCTGGACGCTTTTTTATAAAAGTGTCCGAACGTTTTTTCGAGTTCCCAGCATAGGTGTATAAGGAAAATTTGTTCATTTTAACGGGCTTATTTGATAGTTTGAGGGACAATGTGTTTACATCATCATCATTATAATCATCATCATCGTCAGTTCTTTTTATATCTCCACTGCAGGAGCACGACCCTCTCTGTACTACCAGAGCCACATATTAGCCAGAGCAGTCAGAGGATTTGGCCTACACTCTCCACGCTGGCCAGACGGGTTGGAGAGGTATCTTTGATGTTAATAAGCTTTGTTAGCTCATGTTCCCTAAGTCACCTTCTACGACACCCACGGGAAGTCTTGGAGTGGTCTTATTCTTCTCTGCCGGGAACCACACGGCATGCTGTGTACTCAACATAAATTTCGAAGTTTTTATGCAAATTGCCGGACGCTTTTTATGTAAGTGTTCAAACGTTTTTCCGAGTTCCCAACATTGGTGCATAAGGAAAAGTTATGCATTGACAGTAAATATTCTGATATCTATGGCATTGACGGACTGATTTGATAGTTTGGCCGTGTGGTTTCCGGCAGAAAAGAATAGGACCTCTCCAAGTCCTCCCGTGGATGTCGTAGAGTGCAACTTAGAAAACCCAAGGTCAACAGAGCTTACAAATACCAAAAAGACCTCTTCAACCCGTCTGGCCAGCGTGGAGAGTGTAGGCCGAATCCTCTGACTGCTCTGGTTAATATATGACTCTGGTAGTACAGAGAGGGACGTGCTATTGTACTGGGGATTAAAAGTACCTGATGATGATGATGATCATTTGATAGTTTGAGGAACAATGGTGTTTACTCTACCACCTGTATTATATTGTCCATACTTACATTGATAAGCGTGTCGCTGCCGCCCAACAGCACGATGCCCAGGACTTCATTGTTGGTGTTGATTTCTATCACCGTATCCTGGTTCGGGAGAACAGGTGCTGTGGCGGGGTCGGCCGGTGGTTCCACTGTAAATAAAATTATTTATTTAATGATTACCTTCGCCAAAGACAATATAATACAAACGTAATACTGCCGACCTCGTACAAAAATATTTGGATGGCCCTGCAGAGTTGCTTGCTACTCGATACTAGATGGCGGCAATCTGCGTTAGCTTAAACTTACTAAATTTAGGGGTCATTTTAAAATATTATGCCTAAAATATTTTGTGAATAATGTTTTTATATTCTCATAATAGGGTAGATACTATATTGCGTAGTTACGAGTTGCGCCATCTATGCGAGAGAGAACTAATCTGAGAACAAATCGTATCGTTGGGACCATATGCCTTCGCAATAAATCCATATTAACTTTTCTGCCATAATCAATTTCAGATTACTCTTCCCGTTACCTATTCACGCTTCAACCAGTTAAACGATTTTGATGAATTTGTATGATTCTCACGCAATACCGTCAGAGTCGATCAGTTCCTTGAACGCTCCTGGCAAAAAATACTCACTACGCGAAAAGAAACGACGCTTTAGCATGTGTGCACGTAAAATCGCTTGCGGCTATGTGTAGGTGTGTGGATGTGCGCGGGGGCAGCGAGAGGCGCGCGGGGAATGGAACGGGCCGGCGCCGACTGTTTTGGTTCAGAGCTGTCTGCGCTACGTTTGTGTCGCTCGCACGTCTCGCACCACTGGCCATGTTGCATTGTTTCGAGGTATCAACCCTTTACACGCCCCAGCTCAAGGTTACCGGGGTCTAAATTCTCACGTATAGGGATTATCACCACCACCAATGTACTGACGGTACAAGTATAACAATACCTTTAACAGGAGAAGGTACTGGTCTTGGAGTCTGCGGTCTCGAGGTCCCAGCAGCTCCTAGGCCTGGGTCGGGCGTTTGGTTCCTACTGGCCGGTCTGGATGTAGCACTGCCACCTGGAAATCAAAGACAAAGTTTTAGTCTTTAGTAACTTTAGAAGATCTATCCCCATACGTATGGTTGGGACAGCATGTAGTTCACATTTACATTCTGATTAAGTAATTTTTTTTAAGCTTGCCTACTCATAGGGTAAAAAGCAGGACTCTTTTACTAAGACTCCGAAGTCCGTACATCCATTTGACACAGAGCCGCATTAGTAGATGAACGGGAATTGGGAGACTTGAAATTTTTACTACCTACCTACCGCACGGCAAGATACCAGAGGCAGCTAAAGGAGGCGTCAATTTTTCTTGCGAAATTGGTAATTATGAGTATGCTAATAAGGCTTAAAATCCTAACATAGTGCGCGCCTGCACTATATCTGCGCCATGCCTTCACTGTACGCCTTTTCTTTTTTTTTATGTTTGTTTTACGGCAAACGAGCAGACCAGCCACCTGATGGAACGTGGTCACCCATGGACATCTACAACACCAGAGGAGGTGCTGATGCGTTGCCAACTCTTAAAATACCTGTAAACACGCCTTTTAAACGAGCCCAAGTCATAGCACGCAGGGAAAACCTCGAGAGAAAGTCCATTCCATAATCCTGCTGTGCCGTGTTTGTTTTCTGAGAGTTTTATGCCTTAGCTAAGAATTAAAGTCCCACTGACCTGACGCTGGAGTTGTGGCTGACGTATCCTCCTTGTCATCCTTCAAGTTCGGCGTACACACGGTCAACACCACTACTCCTTCTGTGTGCTTTAGCTTCGCCGCTGCCTGGAACGTTAAAATAATGTTTTATTTAAAAAAAAAAAACTTTTTTTTGTGGGTGTGTCTAGCTAACGTTGGTACTAGGTTCTTTACAAAAGAATCCTCGTAAAAAATATTACACATTTTTTATTATTTATTTATTTATTCTTACTTTTTTATCCTTTTTTTTCTCAAAGTTCATGGAACCGATAGCCAATGGGGCAAAAAGGTTCTCGAAGTGCGACCACGTACCGGCAAGCGTAGCTTTGGACACTCACCGACCAGGTGGTCGGACGACCTGATCAAGTTGGCAAGAAGGTGGTGGAAGCAGATCGTTTCTAGGGGAGGCCTATGTCCAGCAATAGACTTTCTAACGGCTGGGATTATAACAATGATGATAAACAAATTTTCGATATACTTCGTGGCTCGGAAGGTATGCCCCGGATTTCATAATAAATAAATATATATATATATATATATATATATATATATATATATATATATATATATATATATATATATATATATATATATATATATACGGACAAATCACACAGATTGAGCTAGCCCCAAAGTAAGTTCTTAAGAAAGACTTGTGTTATAGGATACTAACTCAACGATACTATATTTTATAACAAATACATATATAGATAAACTTCCAAGACCCAGGTCAATCTGAAAAAGATCATTTTCCATCATAACCTGACCGGGGATCGAACCCCGGACCCCCGTGTCGCAGGCTGGCGTGGTAACCGCTGCGCCACGGAGCTGGTAGATGTTAGAATATACTTTTTCTCTCTCTCATCTAAGCGTTTTTCCAGTTGCATCCTCTCACAGCTGAGGATGCAACTGGATGCATCAGAGCCCGGGCTCCACTATTATGACAGCATTGGTATTGTGTTTACAGTCCACTGCTTGCCCGAAGCCTTAAATAACTCCAGAACCGTGGAAAAATACTTGTGAAAATGGACTACAAAACTTCAAAATATTATTCTCTGCCGGGAATCGAACCCAGTGCTTCTCGTGTAGCAGCATTACGGAGACCGTCGGTTGTCAAATATGCCTTAAAGAAGTTTGAAAATCTAAGACAAAAGATGAGACCAAAACCACTTACAGCATCGTAACTGCACCTGAGGAGAGAATCCCTGTTCACCGCTAGGATCATATCACCAATTTGCAAACCAGCCTGAAAAAAAAAACAAATAGCTATTATATTTATATTTTTCCACAACTTTGTCTGCATAAATTATAGCCTTTGTCACCCGCAGATAAATTGACTAAATACATTTCATTTAACAGAATAACGTACGATCGAATATAACGAACGAATTCTCGTGACTCTACGTCACGAGAATACATTAAAAAGTATTCCATTTTAGACTTTATCATTCTCTACTCTCGGCGATACATACAATAGCTATAAAATGGTCCTTAAAAAATCGGACGTTTTAGTAGTTTTTACCTGTTCAGCTGCACTTCCTTCTTGCAGGTCAGAGACAAAGATCCCCCGCCCTGCTTCCGTGTGCCGACCCTCGATGATCATGATGCCCAGCCCGGAAGGACCCTGAAATAATATGCCAAATATTTAATAGATTTAATAATAGCAAATTAAGATCTTCTTTATTTAGTAATATTACTAAATAAAGAAAATAAGGGAAAATAGCATTGTGAATGCAAAATTAATCCCATATTAACTATCTTTACCACATTTTTTATACAACTAAGTAGGTTGTATAAGGAAACGTTTACCGTATAGCCCATTTCCGAAAATTTAATGGACATTAGAGCATAGAACACGCGTCAATTGAGTTTGAATTCGTGGCTTACACAAGAAATTCAAACTTTTTTGTATTACATACCCACACTCCAATAATTATCTATGCTTTCTATTGCAAAGAAAACATAAGGCAGTCGGTCGTCTGATACTACTAATAGTATCATCTTCGTAGTTTGTGCCTGTAGGCTTTGGACCCTTGCAATACCAGCCCCATGTTGTAGGTTATAGGGAAAACCATGGCGGGGAGATTGTTCCATATCTTAAGCGTTGGTGCATGAAAGGCCCGTTCAACGCGGATTGTACGCAACCATTTCGGATTGAAGAAGTGAGGATGAACTCCATGTCGATGGCGTGAGGTGTGATCATGGAAAGTGGCTGTTAGCATCATTATAGTCGTGATACATTACACATTTTTAGAGAATGAAAATATGACTTCGTCATAAAAAGCTAAATTTTAATTTCGAAGTAAGTGCGTAAAAGGATGAAACTAACCTTTTTGATGGTAATATCTCTGACTCCTTTGTAGCCAGCGAAGCGGTCCTCCGTCTGAAACAATGATAGTTTTCATGAATATCTGGTAGTTAGTATAAGCCACTGACGAGTATAGGCTTTACAGCAAAGCCACTGCCCAGGGCTTCCAAAAATGTGTTGGGATTAGTGTTCGTAAGACAAACACTTTTAGCATACATATCTGCTGAACAAAGTTCTCCTATCACCCATATTTTTTTTAGCGACGTGTACTCAGTGAGGTTTGTAACTAGTGAATGATCTGACCTCACGGAAAATTTTGTTCACAATCATTCATCATATTTATCGTTAAGTAGATTGTTTTTAAAATCATAATCATCAGGTCTTTGTTATTTTCCACTGCAGGAGTACGACCCTCTCTGTACTACTAGAGCCACTCTCTATGCTGGCCAGACGGTTGGAAAGGTCTTATTTATGTTTATAAGCTTTGTTTCGTCGCCTTCAAAGACATCCACGGGAAGACTTGAAATGGTCTTTTTCTACTCTGCCGGGAACTACACGGCGAGTGTTTTTAGAATCCATGAGACCAAAATTTAAACGTTAAAATGTTATAAGTTATTTTCGTAAAAATGGAAAAATGACATTGCTGACCTACGAGGCCCCTTGCCAAAGTACACGTGTTCTGATGTTTGCAGTCGATTGTCAACATCGGCATGTCCATACATAATGTTATGTTTAATTTATTTACCTTTATACTAGAAAACATGTTTTCGTTACCTAAGTACTGATTTCCTGGAAATTTTATAAACGGACTATGTAGTTCCTGGCAGAGTAGAATAGAGCCACTACAAGTCTTCGAAAGCATGTTGTAGAAGGCTAATTAGGGAGCAAACATCAAAGAGATGTTTCCAAACCGTTTGGCCAGCGTGGAGAGTGTAGGCTAATAATTGGCTCGGTAGTATTAGAGAGAGAGGGTCATGCTCCTGCATTGGAGACTAAGAACGACCTGATGATGATGATGATGTTTACCTTAATCGAGTATATGTCATTAACTCACTATCTTCATAGATCCTAACCTAGATGTACATGTAAATGTATAGGCTGAATTTAAAACAGACAGAATAACATGGAGAGTACGTCATACATTCTTAGTTTTTGTATTTTGGTTTTTTATATATGGCATAAGGTATCCATCATAGCTGTCATCATCCTTTGGTGCGAAACGTATAATTAAAAAAAATAAGAACCAAAGTAGACTTTTGACATAATTGGGATTTACTCTACTTGGAAATTTTCATGCTAAGCCTGTATCTTATTAAACATATTTGATCAGCTGTAATAGTGGCACGGGCTGTTGGTTTTAGTTCATATTTGTTTTGTCTGGCTTGAACAAATGGCAGCCATAGATAACAGTCATTTAATTTATCGAAAATGGAAAAGGGGTAGGATGATTGGTCACTTGATACGACATGATGCCTTCTTTAAAAACATACTGGAGGGTAAGGTAAAAGAAAAGAAAGGTCCAGGAAGACCAGAAAAAGTTTTGTTGACCAACTAAAGAGGAAGGCTGGTGTCGTGTCTTATCAAGAACTAAAGTGTTGGCCACTTACACATACGAAAAACAAAACAAAACAAGAACTAAAGTCTAAAGCAGAAGATAGAGAAGTTTGGCGCATACTCCATCGACAAGAGCTATAAAGCTCTTAACTAAGAAGAAGAACGAAAACAAAATCGGGACGGAAGTTGGAAAATGTATTTCTTTTCACGCTAGAGATATGCGCAATAAGAATTTTCATCATCTCAGCTGCAAGAAGTCCACTGCTGGACATAGGCCTCCCCCAAGGTTTTCAGATACGACCAGTTGGAAGCGGCCTGCCTCCAGCAACTTCCTGCGACCTTTATCAGGTCGTCCGACCATGTGATCGGTGGATATCCAACGCTACGCGTGTCGGAACGTGGTCGCCATTCGAGAACTTTTCTGCCCTATTGGCCATCGGTTCTACGTGCTATGTGCCGCCCAATGCCCGCTCAATGCCACTTCAACTTGATCGCACATTTTTTTTTTATTGAATTATCAAATTTTATCTAGTTTACTAGTTGCTCTGTGTGATGTAAATCTCGCTCGCGAGTCTGTCTTTGGATATATTAAAACTGAACAAATGAAAAACAATCTTTAGCAGTGGCTGATGACTTTTGGATTAGAACTTGCCAGGGCGTATATACGATATGCTGCTTAGAGAATTTGAACCCGAGTTTAAAATATTGCATGAAGGTTCAAAATCCACCTGTCTAATATTACCAGTTCATTCATTACGGAGAAACGTGGTTAGATTGCGTCAACAGTTGGTTACTGTTATAGTATTAGTTATTACACAAACTACCTTATTAGTGTAAAACTAAGTGCTCTGATTACGCACAAAGATAATTTTTATTGTCAAACGTCATTTGAAATACTGCAGTTTGATGTCACCGCTGGTTTTTCCTCGTTCGCTTCGGTTTTATGTTTGAATTAATTAAATATCACATCGATAACTTTGCAGCTACTGTAATGTAAGCCAATGACTTGTTTGTTTATGTGTTTGTGTGTTCAAAACACCGCGACTGGTCTGTGACATTTGCGGTTGGCAACGTAAAGTGGTCAATTTAAAATTTAATGTGGGTTATTTTAGTGACAATGAAAAGGTTGTTTGCTATTAATAACTAAAGAGATTAAGGCCCTATATGAATTCTTGCATTCTTCTATTAAAAAATCGGAAATATCGTGAAGCTTTACTGACCGTTTTCGTCAAAAGTATTATACTGTCTTTGACTATAGCAAGCTAATATATTTGCGGGTGACATGGGCTATAATTTATGCGGAAGAAATTGCCATAAAATTGCTAGTACTTAGTTCAGAAACATATTTGAAATTTACGTGGCCTTTAGGTTTTATAAACTTGGGCTCTGTCTACCCCGCAAGGGAAAAAGACGTGGTAGTATGTATGTATTTGAAATTTTACTAGTAAAAAGAAATCGATATCATTTTATAACAACGTAATTACAAAAAAAAAGAATCCTACTGATAAATCTAATGTTCTTTTTGTCATGCTTTTAATAATTTGAATATGTTTCGCAACTGCATCCAGACGAGTTAACTTAAATTTACATCCAATGCAATAAAGTGAATGTAGCTGCAAAACAAATCTTAGGAGTGCACTCAACTCAGAATGCATTTGTGATATTAAAATGAGGTAATATTATAATGTTGATTTTATAATGTTGTTTCCTTATTGTTTATATTTGTTGAGGTTTTCCATAACACGAATTTATATTTAAGTGTTTGAGTCGGTGAAAAAATTTTTGAGTTAATAATTTACACTTTACCTTATGAAAAGTTGTTCATATTGACGATCTCAGTCAACCCTTTAATAAACGCTCTAAACAACATGCCTATACATACAGACTAATAATAAAATAAAATTAAATTTCATTTATTTCGGATAACAAAGATCCATATTCACCGTTACATTTTACACTACACATTTTATGACTGTTTCTATGAAAAAGGTTGAATTATGCATCTGTGGTCACAGGAAGGCGCTGGATGCAGGCCGCTTCCAACCGGTCGTATTGGAAATCCTTGGGGAGGGGGTGGACTTCTTGTTGCTGAAATGATGATGATGCATCTGTGTCATTGAACTATTGAGCAGCAATCATTGGTGTAAAGTAAAAGGGCCTGAGAAATACACCTTTACGATCAAAGTTTTGAGGATTCCGCAATAATAGTAAACGCATTGAAAAATTTAGTATCATTAACGATAACACAGGTAGCGTACGGAAATCACGACTTAATAAAACAAGGCGCAAACACGTTATGCACACAACTATTATCCACTTTGTTATCATGTGACTTGGTGATAATAGGATTCTTAGCATCCCAGTGTTACTACGCGGCAGAGTCAATAGTTTATTGCGCAAAGAGAAAACTAGTAATGCGTAGATTGCGCGACTATCTTTGCAATTGCAGATCTTCACAAAGATGTGGAGGTATAGAACAGTATACCTAAGCCAAGTTCACACACGGCTAGTATTTTACTTGAGTAGCGAGTAGTTTAGTGACGCGCCGTGGCCGAACACCATAACATTTTAGTCGAGTACATTTGTAAGGAATTTGATCAAGCAGAGTTTTATAATGGACTGTGTAGGTAGCTCCAAGTGAGATTTTGTTATTTCGCCTGACTTTTGAGGTGAGGGCAGAGTGCCTTAACCTATAAAGCAAACATAACCAAAGGGCCCCCAAGAGAGACGGACCTCGGCTTTGATGCCTGTGTGCGCAGGCCTTGGATGGTCAGTAAAATCGCATAATATGCCTGAAGGGCCGCAATTTGCAGGCATAGCCTATAAGACCGAACTAAGAAGCATTTGAAAAGTCTTTGGAGAGCAGCAGCTCTCATGTTTTGCTGTATGGGCCGAAGGTCAAGCCTTTAAAATCTACTCTATTTTATTTCGCGAGTCGCGCCTCCCACCAACGTCACTGCCCATTGGATCACTGGCTAAATAAGTTCAAACCGGTCGTTTAAGTCGAATTTATTAGTGGCTGCTAAATATTTGCTTACTTGTTAACTGCACTCGATTGGTGCGAACGAATGGTCCGAATGGTTTTGGGCAGTGGTGAGTGTTTTAGTACTAAAGTTCTCGCTACTCGATTATTCTTCTAGCAGTGTGGGGACATGACTTAAGGTCAAGTAGCAAGAAGGCAAAAAATGATTTTACCACCATGTGCGATTCAAAGGTCCCTGTGATATCAGTCGCCACAACGGCCATCGGTCGATATTTATTTTATAAGTAATTGTTTGACTTTTGACGAGCTCCATGGTGCAGTGGTTACCATGCCATGACACGGGGGTTCCGGGTTCCATCCCCGGTCAGGTCATGATGGAAAACGATCTTTTTCAGATTGACCTGGGTCTTGGATGTTTATCTATTTAAGTATATATTATAAATTATAGTATCGTTCAGTTTGTATCCTGCGACAACAAGTTCACAACTTACTGTGGGGCTAGCTCAATTTGTGTGATATGTCCTTATATATTTATTTATATTTACATAGTTTTGTTAACAAATCTAGAATTCTGCTCACAAACATAAGTGTACAGAAGCGAAACCATGTACAATTACGCATGAATTGCTAAAGCAAACGAGATACAGTTGGCCCGCAAATATGTGTGTTCGTTAGAGATAAACTTTCTTTTTATAGTTTTCACTTATGATACAGAAGTAATTAGGTATTTAGCAAAAACAATATGTACCATTATGATGATAGCAATTTCAAACCAAACGAAATTGTGGTTGAAGTGGTTCAAACACCGACTTGTGTCTGAAAAATATGAATTTGAATCTCACTCTACTTGATTTTTTAAAATCCAAATAATTCCATTTGAATTTTAAACCATTTGAATTAATTACTAGTTTTTATCATCATCATCATCATCATCATCAGGTCTTTATTAGTCTCCACTGCAGGAGCACGACCCTCTCTGTACTGCCAGAGCAGTAAGAGGATGGAGGAAAGGAGGACTAGTTTATACTCAGATATTCAATTGATAAATATGTGATGCTTTTTTACTAGCTTGAAAAAAATACGATCATAGTATGTTACGTTTTGACAACAAAAAAGTTTTGCTATCGAATTTGGAATTCTGCACACGTTACATACATTTACGGGACACAAGCCACGTACAGTCACGCATGAATTGCTAAGGCAAACGAGAAACAGTTGACCCGCCGCAAATATGTGAGAGTTGGAGATAAACACACGAATTCACATATTAAAAAATAATACAGAATAACTAAAATAACTGTTTTAGAAACAGTTTTGGTTGCATTCACGTCAACCACAAAACCCAAATTAGTGATAATATGATCAGAGAAATTAAAACATAAAGAGATGTGGCTGTCACACTCTACATATGTTTCAAAGACACAAGACACAAATTCGAATCTTTCAGTTCAGAACCAAGCCACGTTAAAGTACGTATGAATTGCTTGCAATCGAGAGACAGTTAGCCCGCCGCAAATATGTGAACTTTGGAGACATACTGAATTCTGGAAATAAACAAATTTACAGAACCCAAGCCACGTAGGTACGAGCACGCATGAATTACTAAGACAAACGAGAGACAAGTGGCTTGCTGCAAATAATGTGAACATTGGAGACTTGGAGATATACCGGATTATGCGCACAATCAAATTTATAGAACCCGAGACACGTACGAGTACGCATGAATTCCTAAGGCAAACGAGAGACAGTTGGCCCACCGCAAATTATGTGAACGTTGGAGACATACCAAATTCTGCATACAAACAAATTTTTAGAACCCAAGCCACTTACGGACATTCACGAATTGCTGACAAATGAGAGACAATTGGCCTTCTTCAAATATATATATAAGCATTGGAGGCATGTATGTACAAATGTCAGTTGAATGTATTTTTCTCCTGTGTGTGGCTCTAAACAAAATATTTCTGTTTCTTTCTTACATACCGATTCTGCAAACAGCACAAATTTACAGAAACCAAGCCACGTATCATCACTTGCCATAGCTATTCGTGCGTATTTGGCACGAATAGCTATGGCAAGTGATGAACAGTTTTGTCGCTGCGAACATGTGAACATTGGAGACAAACACAAAGGAAGACAAATTTCTCTATGTTAATGATTAAGAATGATATCAATTTTGAGATTCTTGGTCAAATGATTCTTGAAGTAGCAGAAATTTCTCGCACTAAAAATTAAGGGTTAGGTATGGAGGGTTGTCATAAAGCCAACAGTCCGTTACTAGCCCAATGGTTCTCTAGTATGTAAAATGTAAATTAACATGCTGTAATAAGGGACCCATGATGCCGTCTTTCCTGGTTACCGGCCAAGTAGAATACGACCACTCCAAGTCTTTCCGTGGATGTCGTAAAAGGCGACGTAGGAAACACAAGCTAAACAAAGCTTATAAACTTCAAAGAGACCTCTCCTACGCGTCAGGCCAGGTTGGGTAGTGTAGGCCAAATCCTCTGAATACTTTGGCTAATATATGGCTCTGGTAGTACAGAGAGGGACATGCTCCTATAGAGGAAACTAAAAAGACCGGGTCATTAGAGACATAGCAAATTCTGAGCATACCTATACAAATTTACAGAACCCAAGCCACGTACGAACACGCACGAATAGCTAAGGCTAATGATGAACAGTTGGCTGACCCACTGCAAACATTTGAACGTTGGTGACAAACAAAAACAGGAAAGAAGAATACAAATGTTCCTATACCAATTATTGAGAATGATATTTTTTAATTTTTAGTCAAATGCTTTATAGGAGTAGTAATATCTCGTACTAAAAATATTTATTTATTTATTTTACAATAGTACACTACATATACTCATATGGAAGGCTGTCGTAAAGCCGTTACTAGCCAAATCGTTCTCCAGTATGTTAAGTATAAATTATCATGCTGCAATAAGGGACCCGTGGCCCGTGATGCCGTGAGCTTACCGGCAAAGTAGAATACAACCACTCCAAGTTTCCCCGTGGATGTCGTAGAAGGCAACTTAGGAAACAAGCAGAGCAAAGCTTATAAATAAATATAAGCATCAAAGAGACCTTTTCAATCCGTCTGGCCAGCGTAGAGAGTGTAGGCCAAATCCTCTGACTGTTTTGGCTTATATATGACTCTGGTTGAACAGAAAGGGAGTGCTCCTGCAGTAGAGAATAAAAAGACCTAATGATAATGAATAAATGACCCCGAGCTCCAACGCACTACGACCGAGCATGGTTTCAGATTCAGAAACACAATTGAAAGGCAAAGTTTTTGGTAGGGTGTAAGTGACATCTTTAAACAAAAATTTGGTACAAATACCTATTATTTGTAGAGATTTTAGTACCTAAAATGGAAAAACTCGTTCGAGCATAAAAACAAACAAAGAAACGGTCGAAAATATCGAAACAAAACACTAACACACAAAAGAGTTTATTCGCAACACAATACACACGAATTAGAATATTTAAAGGTAAACCCAAAATGCGTGCCCGAAGCCATACAAGAATTCATACAGATGTAAATTCTGTACCAACAGATAATAATAGAAGAATTTACGGAATTACAGACAATGCCCGATGGCGAACGGAGGTTTTAAAGATCACAATGAGCACGGGTAGGCCTCGTGTATGCGTACATAATAATATGTAAAAGGATGTGTACACAAGAGATTATTGCTGAAAAACTGTAAATTTATGTGGCAACGATTTATTTATACGTTCATACATAAGTATAACTGCCTCCGTGATCCAGTGGTTAAGGTGTTTACCTTGTTAACCCGGGGGTCGTAGGTTCGATTCCCACGGGAAGCATACTTTGTTAAGTTGTTTCCAGTTTGGCTAAGACATTGCAGGCATGAATCACCTGATTGTCCGATAAGAAAGATGATTCCGTGCTTCGGAAGGCACGTTAAGCTGGTGGTCTCGGCTGCCATCTGGTAGTCGTTAAAGGATCCACGTCAGAGGCCGAGAGGCGGTTCCGAAGAACTCTGACACCAGGGTGTGCATGGTGACTGACCGTGTCACCTACTCGAAATGATGACATAGGTACCAGATGATATTTTACCCTTGACATGACATTCTTTGGAGCCGATGTCTTAAACATGGACTCAAAATAATATTGACACCCCTGATTCGGGACGGGATGAGCAATCAGGAGTGTTTTCCTCAACTGCCTGTCCGGTGGTTGGAGGTATGCAACTGCTACTTTCTTATCCTCAATTTATCTGAGTCAGTAGAGATACTACTAACTTAATACCTTTATCCCATTCCCCTAATCCATCAAAAAAACGGTTTCGATGGACAGCAGCGTTGTAACCGATATAAGCCAAATAAACCGCGCTCACCAACCCGTTTGGCAAGCGCGGTGAGTACGGAGAGAACTCTTTTTTTTTAATGGACTATATAGCTAGCTCCAAGTTAGCTTTTACTACTTCACTGGACTTTTGAGGTCAGAGAAAAGTGCTCCAGCTGTAAGGCGAACATCCTCAAAGGGCCCGGTAGGATTCGAACTGCATCTTAGTCTTTATACGACGCCCTACCAATTAGGCCACCGCGATTTGACCCTACAAGTCAAATTTATATAGCATATATGTGTTTGTTGTTCTGTGGCATATACCATTCCTCTTATAAGTATTAGGGGTTGCGTCACCTAACTAAACCATTTTAAGGTGTGGTATTTGATTTAACTCATTTTACAATGCGGTTAAAATTTTATTATTATACAGGAAGCCAAACTATATTATAAAGATGTTTTTAATAATAAAAGAGAAAGAAATATAATCATTAATCATACAAAGCCCTTCAGGCGAGTAGGCGACCTATACTGTTGAAAAAAGTTTCTTTCGGCATTTCTACTCTGCAGTGGTCGGTTCCGAAATGCAGTATATATATAAAGTAAATGCATAATACTTAATAAGATAATTTTAAATTGATTTGACGTGATAAAGTGCCTGCAAGGGCCTATTTTCTGAATAAACGTTTTGAATCTTTGAATACATTCAGTATGAATACACTTTGAATACATTCTATATTCTTATTAAATTATGAAATAAGATATCGTCGCTGTCATATCAAAAAGTCGTATGTTTTTTTTTTTAATTTTTTTTATTACTTGGATGCGTTGTTTGAAACGTAATCTTGAATGTGTCAAATTATCACATGTTGTTGTCTTCTACGAATATGGACTTTAAAGCACTAGTCATAAAGTCTTATTTTCAATGATTTTGTCAAATTATCGTATGTTTAACATTTGATTTAGCCACGATTTAACATACGTCTTCTTGAGAAAAAAAAAACTGACATAAGATCTTTTGACGTTTTAACGCGGTTACCGCTAAATGCATATAGTGCATATAAGTAGTGCTTAAAGCAATAGGAATTAGCACAAACTACGAAGAAGATACTATTACTAGTATCAGACGACCCACTGCCTTATGTTTTCTCTAGGCAATAAAGATCAAAGACAAAATAAGGGAGTGAGGGTGAAAATGAAAAAAATGTCATACAAGTACGTTTGAGTTTCTATTGGGGGCCACAAATTCAAACTCAATTGACGTGTGTTCTATGACCTAAAATCCGAAAAGGCAGTTTTTCGGCAGTGGAATTTAGTTGTATTCTTCCTCAATAACGAGGTTTGTTAGTTATTTTTACTCACATCGAGCATAAAATAATTTACAATTATATTGATTTTACGAAACTACAATAATACTGAACAGTGAAATAACCCAAGTGACCGATTGTTATTGTAACTTCAGTTTAGTTACTGGCTAAACGACTAAGACTTTATGATATTGTTACATTCAAAAGTAGTCACATCTTTTATATTTTTGTTTATGTACATATATGCATGTTTCCATACCAGGAGATGGACCATGTTAGTAGAGAGGCGTACAAGTTTTCCTTGCCCGATAATCTTTCCCAGCTGGTTGACCAGGTGTCTCGGATACCCGGCGTTGAGAACCACATAGATAATTGCTTGGACCTTCTCCTTACCACTGAACTTGACCAATACCAAGTGGCAATCTCAGCTCTCTTTGGAGTTTGACCATTGTATGGTGAAGTCCGTTCTAACATGTCGTTCACCTGACTCCAGCCCCAGAAGCACTAGACGGGTGTGACAATATAGGTCAGCGTACTGGGATTAGATGCGGCATTTCCTAGCATCTTACCCTTGACTGAAAGTCTGCTTTTCTATGGCGATCCTTCGAGCTATGCAAGCGCTGTTGCTGAGGTTATCGGACTGGCGATGAAATACTATATTCCAATCTCGGATCGATCTTTTGGTATAGCTGAGGCTAATAAGCAGTCAGCATACCAGGTATGGCCCGAGGCACAGGAGACGAAAGCCTGCAACTTTGCAGACTTTATCACCTCGTGGATGTAAAATGTGCGAAATCCACATACACCAAAAGAAGGTTCTCAAAATTCTATGTAACCTAGACGTAAACAATGCCAGTGGTCCCGACGGTATACCTCCTACTGTCTTGCAAAATTGCGCAGCCGAATTGCCTCCTATTTTGTGACCTCCTCCCTCGACTGTATCGTCTTTCTTTTCAAACTGAAAAGCGTGGAAACTCGGCAACGTTGAATGCATACCCAAGCGGGGTAACCCTGAAATCTATCACCCAATTGCGATTACCTCCATTCTATGTCAGGTAATGGAGCATGTTATAAACTATCTCTCGCTGGCATACCTTGAAGATAATGTCTCAGTGAGCAGCAATTCGGATTTCACCAGCGCCGTTCTACTGGGGATCTTGTTTGCGTCGCATCTTTAGGGTGATGCTCTTGAAAGACATGGTGCAGATGCAAAGATAGCACCGTATCGGAAAAATATTTTTCAAGTGCAAGGTCAAAAAGTTTTGGTAGACCGCACCAATCTTATTCTGCAGGCTGTGTCCGATTTGGGTGATGCCAGCCTTGTAAGATTTAAGGCCTCGGAGATCCGGGCACGTCTCTTCACTGCAAAAAAGAAGCCCGTTCAACTAGGCTTCCACTTTTTCGAATGTAGGTACCATCCCATCCCCAGTCATCTCAAACTTCTTGGTATTGACCTTTCCATAAACCTTAACTTCGGCAACTATATTGAGTCCAGGGGTAAGTCTGCTTCGAAAGAACTGGGCAACCTCTCCAAGGTCCAACGGAATTTTAACTTCAGGCCAGCTGTTGAGCCTTAACACAACTCAAGCCTGTTCCTGTATGGAGTATTGTTAGCGTATGTGGGATGGATCCGCCCGCTATTAGCTTGAAGCTATCGACAGACGTGTCAGAAGACTCGTTAATTATATAATCGATGATTATTTTCGAGAATTATACTATTTTTAATAGTAAAGTCTGTTTTTTATTATTTTATTTGGGATTATCAAAACGCCTTTCTATCAAAAGGTTTCTGTCAAAACGTCGTTAAGGCAAGCAAAATGTCGTATATTTTGTTATTATATATTAAAAAAAAATTCAAAACGTCGTATGTTGAAAATTTTTTATGTTATAGTTATAATCTGTTTTCAAGGACATTACGATTGAATAGACGCAGTAAAATTATGCGTTTTCCGAAAAAAAGTTTGTGTAATTTTTACAAAGTACAATAAAAAAACAGTTTTTTGTGTTTCCTGAAACAGAGTAATTAAACTTACGACATTTTGATATGACAGCGACGATATGAGAAATAATTGCATTTGGATTGAGATGCTTCGTGTAACAACGAAGCTATGTGAAAACACCTTAAGTGGAACCTAGCATTGGTAACAAACACACATGTCCGTTCCCAAGTAAACCTTCAAAAATATTAAAATATTTAGGCCCTGCATTTGCCCCAAATTCTTGAAATACAGTAGGTCCATTTCGGGTTTTTTATGCTTTATTTCTGTTATATATTATAATAAAAACCGCATTGTATATCAAATCGTCGAAAATTGATTTTAACCTTCAGAAGTTTTCTATGGCTGATTAGTATGTAAATTGTTTTGTGGAAATTCTTCACAAAGATTGGATTTCGGTCGGCTTTGTTTGGAAGTAGATCAGTGAGATGAAGACAGGTACGCCTGGTTGATTGAACCCAGCCTTCAATAAAACATTTACTTGCAAGGTAAATTAATGTTGGTGTTCGTCTGTATGTTCAGACGTTTTCTCAACACCACGTTGAGGTCTCAAATTATAGGGAAACTGAATAATGAGTAAATTTTGAAAAGTTTCTGATACTAAAAGTAACTAGCTAATCATCATCATCATCATTTCAGCCGCAAGAAATTCACTGCTGGACGTAGGCCTCCCCCAAGGATTTCTAATACGACCGGTTGAACCAGCTAATAAAACTTTATAACGGAAAAATTAAACTGCCGAATAGCGAAAATCGTCCCCTATTTTTCTACCCTTAGAGTTAGTTTTTTAAAGTCTAAATTAACATGGATCTAACTTTGGAATATTCCCTTTTCAGTAAAAAAGGAATGATCAAAATCGGACTAATCTGTAAAAAGTTATGCGTGGTAATACATAAAAAAATATACAGGTACGCGTCGACTTGATAATCTCTCCGTTTTTTTTTTGTCGGTTGAAAATACTGTTACATGCACTTTTGATTATGGTTAAAGTTATTTGTTTCTGTATAAAAATTATGAATAAAAATATACTTTTGCCATAAGATATAATCATAAAAAAGAGAATACTTCATAAACGCAATGTACTTTGTTAACTTTCGAAACTAAGTACCGCAGATTATCTGTGCCCTATCTTATCATCATCAACAGATCTTTGTTAGTCTCCACTGCTGGAGAACGGCCCTCTCTGTACTACCAGTGCCAATTATTAGCCAGAGCAGTCAGAGGATTTGTATTCTGTATTCTTGTTCGCGCAAACTCAAAGGCGCCAGCTGAAAATCAGCTGCTACTCGCAGAGGGTAGCGTTTAGCTGAGCTGTAGCCTTTTTGTGTGTCTGTGGCACACAAATGCATGTTTGTCTTAAGGTTTTATTTGGCTCAATATTGTATAAAGTTGTGTGTGTGTGTGTGTGTGTGTTACAGAAAGCAAATAAATGTTTTATCTATCTATCTATCTATCTATCATTTGGCCTACACTGTCCACGCCGGCCAGACGGTTGGAGCCTATATCTTTTGCCAAAGAGTAATTTGTACTGAGCCTCATTTTCCTTCTTCATCAGAGGATTTGGCCTACACTTGCAACGCTGGTCAGACGGGTTGGGTTGGAGAGTTCTCTTTGATGTTATAAGCTTTGTTTAGCTTGTGTTTCCTAAGTCGCCTTCTACGACATCCACGGGAAGACTTGGAGTGGTCCTACTTACTCTACCAGGAACCACACTGCATACATTCCGTCATTCTACTTCGCAAAAACCTAATGATTTAACGAAAAAATATGTTTAAAGTTATTTTTAGCTATTAAGTAAGTTTTTTGAACACGTATTCACAATGAAAGACCATAAAAACTAAAATGGTTTTTGCAGACAATGGTGAGGTCATGTCGCGACCTCACGAGACAGAACATGCTTCCGCCGATCTAAAACCGTGGTATGCATATGCTTAGAACGTGGCAGTTGCTTCCAAGCTGGTCTGGAATAAAGGAAAAAACGTAGAATGTACTAGCTGCATTTCTTCTCGCGCAGATCGTAAAAGACGATTGAGGGAATGGGCGTCAGGAATCATGGCTAGCAACTCATCACTATTTTGATTCCGATCTCAACTTTTAGCCCACCAACATGCTAATCGTGGCCTTGGTTTTACAGATCTGGGCTCTGTCTGGCCCGTAAGGGAGAAAGACGTGATTGTATGTATGTATATAATATGTTAGATCGTTACAGTACGTACAAAACTCCATCTTGATGTCTTATTTTTTTTTATTTATTTATACTTTATTGCACAACTTAAAAATAAATGTACAAAAGGTGGACTTAATGCCATATGGCATTCTCTGCCAGTCAACCATTGGACCAATCAGAAAAAAAATCAGTTTGGGTGGTGCGATAGAGTTAATTATACATTAACAATTTATCTTAAACTTTAATGATATATAATAAATAATATACGTACACATATACAAAATATATACTTATATTAACAGAAATATCTATACCAATATACACAAATATTTATATGTACATACTATATAAATATATATATATATATTAGGATGACTTATTTTAATTAGATAAATTTTGATGAATGGGGACCTCCTGGAGAAATAGCTTGTGAACTGCACGCTTGAAAGTGCCTCTACCTGGAGCATTTCTGACAGAATCAGGGAGAGCATTCCAGAGCCGAATGGCTTGGACTTGAAATGATTTATCCATGAAGTCAGTACGATGAAGCGGGAAAGCTAACACTAAACTGTTTGAAGACCGAAGAGAGCGACAGTGAGTAGAACTAAGGAAACTAAATTTAGATTTTAAATAAGAAGGAGAATTAGGGTCATAGAGGATAGTGTAAAGCAAAGAAAGAATTCTGGCGTTTCGACGCATGGGAATAGGGAGCCAAGATAACTGAGAGCGAAACGTTGAGACGTGGTCGTATTTCCGAAGTCCAAAAATAAACCTTATACAATTATTAGCTAATTTATCTAATTTATGAAGAAACGCCTGACTTAAATTTGTACAGCAAACATCGGCATAATCAATAACTGGTATAATTAATGATTGGGCTAGAGAGATTTTAGATTTGAAAGGAAGAAAATTTTTATATCTGTAGAGAGAGCGAAGGGTACCAGTTACTTTACGACTGACTTCGGTAATGTGATTAGACCAACTAAGAGTGGAATCAAGCTGCAGCCCGAGATCTTTGACACTTGAACTAAATGGAATAGTGACATTATTAAATCTAACAGATGAAATAGATCCAGTATCGATGTTGCTGAGCTGTCGAGAGCTTCCAATAATAATGGCTTGACATTTAATTGGGTTAACAGCTACGCCGTATTCTTGAGACCATTCTGCAATTTGATGGAGATCATTATTTAACAAACCAATAGATGATTCAATATCACGATAATTGCATGAATGATACAGTTGCAAGTCGTCGGCATATAGAAGGTAAGAAGTGGAGAGACGATGAGTAAGAGAATTGATAAAGACGGAGAATAAAAGAGGTGATAATATTCCACCTTGTGGAACTCCAGTGTGGAGATTGAGCCAACCTGACAGTGACTGATCGTTGCGCACAGCTTGCTGCCGATCCCTAAGGTACGAAGAAAACCATTCTTGAACTGTCGATGAGAGGTTGAAGCGAGACAATAAAGCAAGTAGGACGTCATGATCAACGGTGTTGAATGCGTTGGAGAAATCAATCAGGACAATAACAGTTATCTTACCGTCTTCCATTCCGTTCCTAATGTCTTCGGTGATCTTCAACAGGGCAGTGCTAGTGCTGTGTCCAGGGCGAAAACCTGATTGGTAGTTACTAATAAGATTATTTGTAGTAATTAGAGAGGACAACTGAGAATTTACGACAGCTTCAAGAATTTTAGAAAAGAATGTCAGAATAGAGATTGGGCGAAAGTGATTTAGGCTACTGGGATCATTAATTTTAGGAAGCGGGATAACAAAAGCTTTACGCCATAAAGAAGGGAATGTCCCAGTGCTAAGTGAAAAGTTAATGATATGGGTGAGGACAGGGAGAATAAAATCAAGAAGAAGATACACCATTCGTTGACCTATCTCATCAACTCCAACAGCTTTAGATTTTATAGAAAGGAGATTTTTTTTTACTTCGTCAACGGTCACGGAAGAAAAAGAGAAGGAATTAGGTAGTATCTTATCTTATCTTATCTTCATTGGGGCCGATTATAAATCGGAAGCACGTCTAACCTTTGGGTTATTTTGTACTTACCCCATGCCTTACTCACTCACACGGTGATTCCCGAAGAAGGACTGCATAAGCTTCAGGATATCACCTGGTGCGTAGTGCCTGTAGTCCTCTAGATCAGGATACGCCGATCCGAAAAGGTCCAAACGCTTACCAGCCAAAGAGTCGCAGTAGCACAAGATGTGTCTCATCGTCTCCTCTGATTCCTCACATGCCCTACATAGAGGGCTTCCGACAATTTTCAATTTGAAGAGATGACTGTTATTTTCGAAGTGTCCGGTCAGGGCTCCCATTAGAAATCTTGTCTGTTTTCTGTTAAATTTACAGAACCTTTTGTGCCATCTGGCGTTGTCGATACCAAGTGTCTCCTTGGAGTGTACGTGTCCACTCAGATTACTCCATTCGGCTTGGTGTCTGCTGACGACATATGCATTTATTGCAGTTGTTATTACGCTGTATGATAGGCCTAAGAAAGGTTCCGGTCCAATGTATGGCGTATCTGACCCTTTCCTAGCCAGCTCATCGGCCGATACATTAGGTAGTAACTGTGACAAGGAAGTTATATGAGAAACAGTTTGTTGTCTAGTTGAGGAGTTAAGACAAGGAGCAGATGAAAAATGACCGTTAAGATCATCCAGAGAGAAAGAAGATATTAAGGACTTTTTAAGACCCTTGCCAAAGCCGAGACTTCTAAGGAACTTCCAAACATCTGCCGGAGACGAGTTAGAAATATTGGCATGAAAATAGCGCCGTTTGGCAGTTCTCACCATTTTGTTGCACTGGTTTCTGGCTTCTTTATATAGAATCCAATTATTTTCACACCGATCACGTTTATATTTATTGAAAGCCTTGTTGCGTTTTGACATTGCCATGCGCACTCCTCTTGTAATCCACGGGCATGGAGGACGTTTCAGCTTTACCGGACGGACAGGAGCATGAAGATCAAGAAGAGATACTATGGTTTCATTGAGTCGAGATACCTTGGCATCTATTGTCTCAGCTACTACTACAGCATGCCAGTCAGCGCTAGCCGCATCTTTATGTAGAGCTTCCACGTCCAATCGTGCAAAGTTGCGCATCATGACTGTCAATGGCTTATGTTTTTTAGTGTGGATCCTATAAGATGCAAAAATTAAGTCGTGGCGAGAGAAAGCAGGGGCAGGGTGTTGACCATGTAATAGAATGTCACTGGGTGAGGAGGTGATTATGTGGTCAATCCATGTGTCTGGGGAATCTTTATTAACGTGAGTGGCGTTAAGAGTAAGAATGGAAAAGTCAAAGGAGTGAACAAGATCTAACAGCTTGGAAGAGGAAGAGGAATCAAGCAAGAGATTGGTGTTAATGTCACCGAAAATAAGAGTATGACTATAAACAGAGGCAAAAGGGTCTAAAGTAGTTTCTAAATCTGACAGATAATTTATCCCCGGCGGTGAGTAAACTACACCAAGTAAAAGTTTGACGCGTTTCACTTCTGCTTCAATAAAGAGGTACTCAGCAGACGCATTGTAATCAGAAGGAGACTTACATAGTACTTTATAGGGGATGTTGCTGCGGAGATAAATGCCTACCCCTCCAGCTCCCTTACCTTTGCGATCGTTTCGGATTAGAATAAAGCCAGGGAGAGAAACTACGGATGAGTCCAAACAAGGCTTGAGCCATGTTTCCGAAACGAGAATAGCTTGAAGGTATTCTACTGATCCGAGATCCAAAAGATCTGTATAGTGGGCAGCAAGGCTTTGTGCGTTTATATGGCATGCATTAAAAAACTTTTTGACGGGAGTAAGATCATTCCGAAGTAGGTCACCTAACGTAGCGGCATCATGAAAGGACACATCATCATTACTCAAGGAGTCACTGTGCGTGGAATAAAAGGAGTCATCCATAATAAAAATAATAAATATAAAATAATACTTTAAAACTAATAAAAAATATATATCAATTATCGATAAAAAAAAAATGAAATGCACAACAAACTAATATCATCTTGGTCTGCCGGCTTACAAACATCAGTTTTGTAAAAGTTTTACAAGTAGAAGTAAAAACATTAAATTAAAATATTATAATGGTACAGAACGAAACTGAACCAATCTGAACGAAGCTAGGGCAAAAGAAACGAGAGAAAGAAAAGAAAAAAAAAGTGACAATAGCTGTCAGTGTCACTGTTACATACATAGGATTAAAATAGCTGTCATTCAGTGTTATGAATCTACCATTTCTTATTATAAAAACACACAGTAATAAAAGAGGGTGGTTATCAAATAAATTATTTGGCTTTCGCCCCACGTTTCGGTCGCGGCTGCCTATCACCTACCACTGGGGCTGCCGTATCACTCGCCGACGACAATGTTTTCGGAGCCCTGTCATCAGACTCTGAAGTTGTAGACGCCGTTGTGCCCTCAAAAGCCACGGTAGCTCGAATTAAGTCCTCTTCACAACTCAAAATAATGGGCTTACCGCTTGGAGGCTTAACAAAAATGGTGCCATCAAGTGACCAACACTTAGTAATCCCAAATTTCTTACGAGCCTCAATGAAGAGGTCTTGGCGGCGACGAGTAAGAAATTCTGACACAACGTAAGGGGTTCCTTTCAACGCAGTCTTCTTGCGCCAAATTGCAGACCTCAAAAGTTGATCGGCAAAACGGACAAGTACAGGGCGCGGACGGTCTTGTTTCATTGGACCCATTCTGTGACATGCTTCAAAGGATGAAGGGGAGACTCCTTCAATGTTCATTGTATTAACAAGGACGGCGGTAACTACAGCCGCCACATCCTCTGTACTCTTGTCTTTGGCCTCAGGAATTCCACCAAATAGAAGAAACTTGCGACGGTGCCTCATCTCAATGTTGTCCGTGTTTCTGACAAGCTTCCAGATTTGTTGTTGCAAAAGCTGCAATATTTCATGCACTTCAGACTTGTAGGCAAAGAAATCTTCGGAGAGCTTTGCAATTGACGCTGGCTCGTTTGCTGTAGATGCCACCTTCAGCTGGTTCTCAAATGCTGCCATCCGTTGCAACAGGGAGGACTCCAAAGACTTCTGTAGTTTGTGTACAGACGAAATGGAGGACATTTTGAAGCCAAAATAGTACACAATTGTGAAAGTGTTGTTATGTCTTGTGAGAGTGTGTTGTAGCCGGCAGTAGGTACTCAGAACTCCAAGGTTACTTCATGTGAGTTGCTGCTAACACTTCCTTGTGAGTCAAATGCCTAAGACAGTCTATTAAAGTAGTATAATAACTTTAAAAATTAATTTATCGTATTTTAATTAAAATTTTGTTCAAGAAGAAACTGTTGCACTTTTTAACACCTACCGCCGAAAAGTTACGGGGTAGACAGGACCTGGGACCGTAAGGCGTAAAATGACAGAGAAGGCATATGGCGCAGATACGACACAGGCGTTCTAGGATAGGATTTGAAGACTTAATAATTTAAATGAGACCAATTGAAAAATGGGGTATATTTTTCAATTGTCCCCGTCCAGATGTAAAAAAGATTATATCAAATCCGTTTTCATACGACAGAGTTATACAGTATAATTAGAGAAGAGGAAAATATATTTTTTTAAAAAGAATTCGATAAAACAAAATACCTCCTTTCTAAGTAAACCAATTCATTTTACAACAGGAATCTATATATCTTCAAAATTTAAGATCCTCAGGCGAATTTTAGGCTCCTAATCACTTCAAATTAGGTACAGAGAAATATTTAATTTAAGTGTCAACTCACCACCTTCTTCCTCCGGAAGGAGAGAGTCCTCTTCCATATCGTCCTGAAAATCTTGTCAGAGTGGACCGCGGGGCGCGGCCGCGACTCTGTCATCACCGTCATCACTACCGCGTCATCACGGTGTCACTATCACTGTATCACAGTCACTGATGATGACATTTACTTTCGGAAAGGTATCATCATTCAAATTGTCGGTTTCTTGATGTTTTGAGAGTATTGTTTATATATTTTTTTTAAACACTTCTTTTTCATACACTTGTAAACTTGTTACTAAATGATTATTTTATATTCTTTCGTTTGTGGTAGTTCCAACATTTTTATGTTTCACTTTCACTTCAAGTCAGTCATTACATTTTAAAACAGTCCGCACAAAATAAAATGGTTACTAAGTTTTGAAGCAATGGTCGGTCATTATTACTGATGATAGTATTTATGTTCTATTTTCTTTTTTCTTTAAACATAATTGTTATATGAGCAATCATAATACAATTAATGCCTTTTTTGTTGACTATGCATAAAGATTTTGCAACGTAGGTATTGTATAAATTTTAATTGCTTTTAGTGAGCTAGATTTGTGTTTTAATTGATCATCAGTTTAATGTCTATTAGCTGGTAAACCAGAGTAGGTTAGGACGATAGACCGGATCGGACAATATGTTTGATTTCGAAAAGTTGAGCGCTTTTTATACCTATGCTTACTCCTTGTAACAAAATTTACTAAAACCTTGAATTTTTCGGGGTTCAGTTGCTGCTTCCATTTGAAATAAATTATTTGAATATAAAAAGGGATTTAACATTTAATAGCTTGTTCTGCGAAATAAACGTTGAACTAATGTTAACAATTTAAAGTGAGAGCGAGTTTATATTTATATTTTAACATTTTAATTCGAATGGGGAAGCACTGGCCCCTTAAAATCGGGTTCAGCGATACTGCCACATTTTACCCATTGAACATAATAACGTAACTTGTGAATTTTATGGATACCTAGTTTATGAATAATTTTAATATTTGGCTATAAATACATGTTTTTGGCGAAATTTGTTCATCATCAAGTCTTTTTTATTCTCCACTGCAAGAGCACGTCCCTCTCTGTACTACCAGAGCCATATATGAGCCAGAACGGTCAGAGAATTTGGCCTACACTCTCCACGCTGGCCAGACGGGTAATTTGAAATTTGTTCAGTAACTCATAATAGGTTGAACCTGGCCTTGAAACTGATACTTAAAATTATTCCATAACTTTTAATTGCTCTTACTGAAATTTTTAGTTATTTATACTTCTATACTAATATCATAAAAAGAAAAGATTTGATTGTTTGTTCGCATTGAATAGGCTCCGAAACTACTGGGCCTATTTTCAAAATTCTTTCACCTATCGAAAGCCTACTTATCTGCGGTTAACATAGGCTATAATTTACGCGGACGAAGTTCCGGGAAAGTTGCTGTTATCAAATATTTTGAGATACTGCACAAAATTTATATCACGAGATAAGTCTTATCTCTGACGTGGTTTTGGACAAATGTTTGGCTTTTATATCACACGATTATCAGTGGAAGAGTAGTTAAAATTTATGATTTTAAGCTAGTAACTAAACAGACAGTTTATACCCAGCTGCTACTGATAGGTACCTACAAAATTTTAAGCCTTTACCAAGCAAAAATCATTATGTAGGTTATCACTTTCACGAGTGGTATTCTTTTAGAGAACACCACTATTATTTATTCTCCTAGGTATGAGATGGGTGGACGATATAGTCAAGTCGTGGGTCGCACCTGGATAAGATGTGCACAGGATCGCGACGGATGGCGAAAACGAAGAGAGGCTTATGCTCAGCAGTGGGCGGATGATGGGCTGAGTGAGATGATGACAATGATGTTCTTATGATGTTTTTTTAAAGCTATTTAAGAAATATAAGGGTTTTCAGACAAACCTAATGGTATAGCTACTGTGGAAATCTGTCAGCCGTTTGGAAGATACGAAGTAATGAAGAATATTAAAAAATACAAAATAATCAGCAATCACACAACAATCCTTCTTGGCAGTCAGGTAAAAACACAAGCAAAATGAGAAAGAAAAGGTGTGTAATTGTATTTTGATTAATAATTAGATATTCAGAGATCACATAAGTATTTTTTATTAATATTCTTAGTATGAGTTGTCTGTCTAATTATTATTTTTAGTCCGAGTTGGATTCGCCACTAAAAAAGAAAATCTACAGTATAGTTATTAACAGGATTTCTTTACCCAACTGATTCAGAAGAAAGGTTAAGTGTTTTTTTGTATAGATGCATATGTGAATATTTTTAAAGCCTCCGGTACAAGCATAAACCAAACGGTAGAATAGACGGTTGAGTATTTATTATGCTACTTATTTTACCGGTGTGGATAACATTGGTAGAGGTAGAGTACGTACTATAAATTGGTAGAGTAGAGTGACAAGCAAAGCGGGCAAGCTACACTACCACTTGACTTTCCTCACCACAGTGTTCTCTCTACCCTACCATGCACTCTGACAATATTTGATTACTCTACCTATGTTTCGCTTAGTAAAGTTCGAGATTTAGTGACAACGCGACGTTCTAACTTTACTCACAAAATTAACACTTACGTGTTGACATCTACTTTACCAAAACTGTTAATGAACAGTTATCTCAATTGGTACAGTAGAAGTGCACTCCTCCACTTACTCGACGCGTGTACTTATGGGTGATCCGCTACCAGTCTCGATGGATTTTAATATAAAGGGTATCCCAACATAAAAAAATCAGTTTGCCTAGTCTCTTGCATTCATAATCGTATAATCAATATCGACTCGAAAAACATAAATACATATCTACAAATATACATAAAACAATAATAAACTATTTTTGTGGGTTAAAACCCTTTTTCAATTTGTAAGTAGGTATAGTTATAGTTTGTAATTATTGTTTTATGTTTTTGTTTTTATGTTTTGTTTTTAGGACAAATCACACAAATTGAGTTAGCCCCAAAGTAAGTTCGAGACTTGGAGACTTGTGTTATGGGATACTTAACTCAACGATACTATATTTTATAATAGATACTTATATAGATAAACATCCAAGACCCAAACCAATCTGAAAAAGATAATTTTCCATCTTGACCTGGCCGGGGATCGAACCCGAGACAGCGCCATGGAGCTCGAAGTATTATTATATCATACTAGCTGTTACCCTCGGCTTCGCCCGCGTTATTTATAGCCTACGTCCTTCTCGGTACCCTTACCTATGTGTATGCAAAATTTCATGATGTTCGGTTCAGTAGATACGGCGTGAAAGCGTAACTAATATTATAAATGCGAAAGTGAGTTTGTTTATATGTTTGTTTGTTACGCTTTGACGCCGTCTACTGAATCGATCATCATGAAATTTTGCATACACAAAGGTTACGCTACTGAGAAGGACATAGGCTATATATCACGCGGGCGGAGCCGCGGGTAACAGCTAATAATTTATAAATGTACACCAAGAGTGGACAAGTACCTATAAAAACCCTGCTCAAAGCAGATTTACTATCAGATTGAGCTTGTATATCATATAGTATGTGATAAACTAATCCTTACCTATATGAACCATATTTCACTAGTTTGCTACTCATCGGAATAATGTGCCGATACTTTTAAAACTGCCCTAGCTAATATATGGCTCTGATAGTATAGAGAGAGTGGTGCTCCTGCAGTGGAGACTAACAAAGACCTATTGATGATGATGATTATTTATTAATATATGTTTAGTATTTCGAAATGAACATGTGGACATAGTTAACTTCACCTCTTCTTTTAATGTGTTTACTTTCAATGAAGATCGGTGTTGCCACCTATTATATGACATGAGCAACGAATGTTGAGTGGAATTAACTTTCAGTGGTTTGTATTAAAATATAATAAAAATGTTAGAAATAATTTTAAATTTTTTGTACAAAATTCGTGCACTGTTTTAGTTTACCATTGCTGTTGTACTTATTTGCAAATAACTGAATAAAGACTTTTCTATTCTATTTATCCATTTTTTTCGTCTAATCTTCTATCAATGCCACCCTAATTTTAGGTAATGTTCATAATGTTAATATCTTGACGTATATAAAATTTTCTAAATAAACGTTATTTTCACTAGACGCTTCTTTTCATAGGGTTGGGATTTTGGCAGAAAGCAGATAAAAAAAAAGCTTTTACTAGCTTACCTATTAGGTGGGTAACGCGTGTGTATTTTTTTTTATCTCCATCTGCCAAAGTTCCATATATCAAAAGAAGCGTCTTTTAAAAAAATAACAGGTATGCAAATATAAAACGATCAATTAAAGCACTTAGCAACATAGTATCAGTCATTTATGTGAGTATGCAAATATAATTAACACGTAGACATAATTTCGGTAATTTTAATTTGATAGCTACTGTGCGTTCCCACGACTATTAAGTATCGGACACCGACTGATAAAATGTTTATAAAGGTATAGTTTATCTAATTAGTTTTATACTTGTTGTTTATTTTTTTTAATAATGACTTGCATTTTATTCCCTCTTAATTGGACTGTAATAAAAAGGAGTAACTATAAAAAAATACTACTTGTAAATATAAAATAGTAAAATATATAAATATCTTGATGAATGATGTGCCATATGATTTCCCGGCAGTTTAGTACAGGACCAAGTCTCAAGACCCAAGACTCCACACGTTTGGCCAGCGTAGAGAATGTATGCCAAATCCTCTGACTGCTCTGGCTAATATATGGCTCTGGTAGTACAGAGAGGGCCGTGTTCCTGCAGTGGAGACTAAAAAAAGACCTGATGATGATGAATGATATTTTGCATTCTTCTTTAGAAAAACACGCTGCTAATTAGCCTTTTTCTTAAACATGAAATAAAGACCAATTCTATCAGCACCATCACCAAAAATTTTTGTTTTCAAGTCTCTTATTAGTTTTGTGTAATGGGCGTGCATAATGAAATCATGCGTAGATGTTTTTCTTTAAATTAAAGTATATAAATAATTCATGTCATACAGAATACTTTTATTATTAGGTACTCGACAAAGATTTTCATCAATATTCGTCATTCTTATTTTTGTGTCTATTCCACCTACTTCAAAGTAGAAAATATTTTATTTGAGATAAAAATATTAAATCCTTACTTTATAAGTAATTTTATCGCTAAAGGTCATAACCTCAATTTGGATTAATATCGCAGGATACAGGATACGTCCCACAAGGATCCGTTATAGATCCATCCTGTTTATTTTATTGTGTGTGTTAGGAGCAATTATTTCAAAATATAATTTTATATAAAATTATTTATTTGGTTTTACGCAAAAATTTATCACTTAGGTCGCGATTATCTTAATTCAGATCCTAGTAAAACTTTTGCAGTGAAAAGAATATACAGGATGTTAAACGCCATTGACCTTCAAACTATCAAATCTGCGCATCAAAATGAGCAACTTTTCCCATAAAACCAACCATGGGAACACTAAAAAGAAACCGACATTTTTCATACAAATTTGCCTGGCCGGCCCACTTTTTTTTATGAAAATTTCCTTTTTGTTTTCCAGCATAGGTCCCATAGGAAGAGTTGTTAATTTTGACGGGTTGATTTGTTGGTTTGAGGGACAACGGTGTTTACCCAAACTTTTTGTATAGAGAGTATATTAATAAAGCAGAATATCAAATAGGTATTATTTATACTATATGTTACTGATATCTTTTTGTTAAAACTCATCGTTTAATACCATAACATATATGGAACTACAAATAAATAATTATAAAATGTAAGTTTATACTTTTCGCAAAAGGCATTTAGAGTTTATTTTGTAAACATATATTTTACCGCATTCCAGCTACTATTTAAGTTAATTATATCACAACCACTAAATGTCAACACGATACAACTTCTCTGAAGTGGTTTATTCCTCATAAACTATATAAATTTATTTATATTCACAACCGTACACTACATAACCATTATACACAACACTATGTATATGTCACTCAACATATAAACACCATTGAAACAAAAAAGTCACGAAAACATGAACGCGTCGCCACCGTACCCCGAACTACAAAAACTGTTAGCAATATGACATTACTAAATGTATGATAACATACACAAAAAAATATACTATCATACATGCTACAACTGCTCAGAAAACTCCATTTAAACATCAACCTAAAAACGAAAATAACAAAGTTGAATTTCGTGAAACAATGCAAAACGTTTATGACGTTTTTGAAATTAGCATAAAAGATAAACACTAAACCAATATCGATTCCCAATTAACAACTTTATTTCAAAGACAGCAAGGTATAGTTTAAAATAAAGGTTGGAACATAGGAAAACCTTACGGAAACCAGCGATATATGAAATCGTACGAGTGTAAGTGAGATAGACAATGGTGAATACAAGGTCAATGTTTAATACCAATAATAAACACACATAGTCATAAGGATAAGATTTTTTCGTTCAAAAACCGGTAACGAATGTAAATATTTGAGTGCAGAGGAAAGTGTTGAGAGTAGACTACTGATATAGAATTTTTGAGAAGGTTTGTCATATACAGAGTGTAACAGAAGGGAGAATTAATATATTTGTTACTTACCCCTTTTTTTTCCATCCATTCAGTCAGGTCTTTGTTAGTCTCCAATGCAGGAGCACGACTTACTTACCCCTAAATCAGAGCAAATTAAAGCTCCAATTCCTTACCACTTTTGTAAATAACTTGTAGTATTTATTGTGGTATTTCTTTTTACAAGTAAAATAATAAATTGCTGGGTGGCGCTATATTCACGTCGAACGAAATACGCTCTACATAACTTATATTGCAAAAAACTAGAAACATTACGTAGATCTCCCAATAATTTAAGGGGGCACACTAGGCACAGTAGCGACGCCAATCATTTGATTCCTAATACTTTACAAATAAAAAGAAATTCAAGCATATAAACAATATAAGCCTTAGTAAATAACCTAAAGTATTTTTGGAATCATGTTTTAATATTATGAGAATCAGTCATTGAGAGAAAAAGTGATATCCGCCAAAAACGGCCGTTTTTGGCGGTAATCAGATTCTCATAATTCTCACTGATTCCGATAATAATAAACATGATTCCAAAAATACTTCAGGTTATTTATTAAGGCTTATAAATAAATATAAATATATACGGACAAATCACACAGATTGAGCTAGCCCCAAAGTAAGTTCTTAAGCAAGACTTGTGTTCTGGGATACTAACTCAACGATACTATATTTTATAACAAATACATATATAGATAAACATCCAAGACCCAGGTCAATCTGAAAAAGATCATTTTCCATCTTGACCTGACCGGGGATCGAACCCGGGACCTTCCGTGTCGCAGGCAGGCGTGTTGACCGCTGCGCCACGGAGCTCGTCGATAGCTTATATTGTTTATATTCTTGAATTTCTTTCTATTTGTAAAGTATTAGGAATAAAATGATTGGCGTCGCTACTGTGCCTAGTGTGCCCCCTATTTTGTGTATGTAAGTGACCAACACTTGTGTCAGATTTTTCAAATTGCACAACTTGAGAGTTTTCTATCCAACGCAGAAAATTTCTGCGTTGGATAGAAAACTCGGAAGTTAAATAGCAATGTACATTAAATCATCACGGTGGTAGCCGATCGTCGGCAATTGTGAAGAGGAACTTAAAATTTAAACGGGGGAAAATTGCATGTAAAAATAATATCAATATGTTGTTTGCATCCTTTGGTAATCATGTCACTGTTACGTTTCAAAGGTTCAAGGAACAAAATATTGTATAAGCTGTCCTTCCACATCTAAACTGACCAATCGAAACCGATCAACTATTTTCCTTCTCAACGATACAACTTTTTTGTTGGTCCAATGGGAATATTTTAAATTTAGTTGTTCACTATTGAAGAGTTTACTGACCTCGATCGACTAAGGCTGTAACTAGACCTATAAACTATGTCTATAGAGTGGTTAGTGCCGATCTATCACCCGCGTCGAACCCAGCGACGCGACCGCTACTAAATCCAATAATGTCTGATATTGCCTCCTAATGTCATATTTTTACTGAAATGCTCTTGGGGTTCATGTTATAGACTATACCGCCTTGAAGGAGCGACGCGGATCGGAACTCGATTTCTTTATAACTTCCTCCTAAGTGTAATTATGTCAAGGATTCAAAGATTTTATTCAGAAAATAGGCCTTTTCAGGCACTTTTTCACGTCATTTTATAATTTAAATAATTCCAATTTAACTTAGAAATATGATTATTTAGAAATATGTTAACATTATTAATTCGTGTTCAAAAGCTAGTGTTTCACAGCCTGACATCATCGTCATCATCAGGTCTTTTTTAAGTCTCTACTGCAGGAGCACTGCACGACCCTATCTAGCCACGAGAGCCGAGCCAGAGCAGTCAGAGGATTTGGCCTACACTCTCGACTCTGGCCAGACTGGTTAGAGAGGTCTCTTTCATGTTTAAAAGCTTTGAAGTCGCCTTTTTTGACATCCACGGGAAGATTTGGAGTAGTCCTATTCTAGTCTGGAACCACCCGGCACACGGCCTGACAATTTGTGGATATGTTGTTTTTGAGTTAGCAACTTGAGTCCTGTAGAATAAGTGGTTTTATATTGACGAACTGAGTCATCCCTTGAAGGCTTTATGATGAGGGAAAATTGGACAAAAGGACCTTAGCGTCATTACGGTGCACTATGGCCCTAGAACTGTTTAAGACTCAGAGGTCTACCTGTAGTCATTACATACCTACTAGTAGTAATTATTCTCCTCCGTGCGTAAAGATGGTATTTCTTATTTAAGATATTTTTTTAAAGATTTATTTATGTGCTTTTGGCCCTACCTGCTTGCAAAACAGCGATGAGATCTAGGCTGGTAGGCACCTACACACAAACTCAAATACCTTGCCTAGTCACTCTTAAAAAACTCTTAATTGCACGTGTCGGGAACACAGCGATATGTTTGTCCCGCGATAAATCTCAATCTAGTGCTCCAAATGAGATGAAATTTAAAAAGTACCTATGTCGGTACCTTAAACTCTATAAGCTTAAAAGCGTACAAATTGTGTCCAACTAATGCAAACACAATTTGACGGATTTTGATGGCATTAATTGACAGGACGCGTGTGCTAACACAAAGCTGTTACACACAAACATTGAAATATTGGCCAGTTCTTTAATCATTGAAATAATATCTAGAGAGTATTGAGAGTATTATAGTCAAAAGTCGATACCTACTTAGCACAATTTTCAAGTTTATAGGGCATCAAAGTCAGTTGAGTAGTTTATGAGATATTTAATAAATGCTCGCAAGGTCCAAGTTGATGTCGAACTACTAGTATATCTGTAATCTAAACTAACCTCTTCCTCCAAAGCTACCGGGAACTGCGACTGCGTGAGCGGCTTTACCGCGACGTCTTCTAACGCCGACTTGCGCCTGATAAAATATATAGAGCAAATTAGTCGATGTGTGTTGTTGCTCCTTAGTAAGATGTAGATAAGGGTAAGTATGGCGATTAAACGATCGTACCAGAATATTTAATTTTTAAAAAATACAAATGAAAAATCCTCTAATGCTCCTTGAAATCTCAGCTGCTGAAGTCACGGATCATCTAAACTACCTACTAAGGTAAGTAGCTTTTAATCAATAAAGCATTATAATGCGGATAGTAAACGGGAAAAATGTTGTTATAACTTCTGTCTACCGCAGGTAGTGTCACATACCACTTACTTGTCATCGTGACCAGCATAAAAAGAACATTAAGTAACTACTTAATTTTAAAAAATTAAACTGAATGGCTAAATGACATTTTTCCTAGTCACTAAAACCTACTGAACCGATTTTGATTCTTCCCTCCCAGAGGGAAGAGAGGATAGGCCTCCTGCTCCTTCACTCACCGAACGAAGCATAGCAGCGGTAAAACTACTATTCTAACGTCTGTTTTCTGTGCGAGTGTGTTTCTACTAGCAAAAATCAGCAAAATTGAATTTTACCGGTAGCGTTGCTCTGCCACACCTAAAAGTCATTAGTTAGTCAGTAGTCAGTTAAAAAGAAACTAGATTAAGCTCTCACCTGAGCAGAATGATCTTGAAGACCGGTCCGACTAAACCCTTGATGATGGCTGACGCGTTCAGGTGACATCTTCCGTGGAGGACGATGCCGTTGACCTGTAACAATAAAACACCGTTTAATTTTATAACCTAAATAAGTATGTGGACTCATCATCATCATTACAGCCCCGTAAAAATTCCATAGCTATAAACATAAGGCGCTGGATACAGGCCGCTTCCAACCGGTTAGATTGGAAATCTTTAGGGGAGCCTATGTCCAGCAGTGGACTTCTTGTGGCTGAGATGATGATGATGATGATGAAACATAGAGGAGGCCTATGTCTAGCTGTGGACAAGGATTTCTATCATTGGAGGGGTTTTTCCATACTCATCACTCTTGGCAACCCTTCTCTCCTACCCATCCCTAAACCCGATGTCATATCTGTAACCACCGGACAACTAGGTAGGAGTTGAGGATGTAACCCCTGACGGCATTATGCAGTCTAAAAGTCGTTTAAACATCGTTTACTATATACTCCTTGCGTCATTAGACCTACAAACTTTAAGCGTTCTATTCATCACCATGATTATCATCACCAGGTATTTTTTAGTTTCTACTGCAGGAACACGATCCTCTCCGTTCTACCAGAGCCTTTATTAGCCAGAGCAGTCAGAGGATTTGGCCAACACTCTCCACGCTAGCCAGACGAGTTGGAAAGGTATCTTGTTTGTTTATAAGCTTTGTTTAACTTGTTTTTGCCGTGTGGTTCCCGGCAGAGAAGAATAGACCACTCCAAGTCTTCCCGTGGATGTCGTAGAAGGCGACTTAGGAAACACAAGCTAAACAAAGCTTAAGAACATCAAAGAGACCTCTCCAACCCGTCTGGCCAGCGTGGAGAGTGTAGGCCAAATCCTCTGACTGCTCTGCCTTATATATGGCTCTAGCAGTACTGAGAGGGTCGTGCTCCTGCAATGGAGACTAAAAAAAAAAGACCTGATGATGAACTTGTTTTTCGTAAGTCATCCACGGAAAGACTTGGAGTGATCCTATTCTGCTCTGCAGGGAACCTATATTTCTGATAACGGTTTTTCAAATCAGTATTCTCAATTTTTACATTTTGAAACCAAATAATCTTATGAAGAAGGGAGTGAATCCGAAGTGAATCCGAGATATCTTGTCAAAAATGGCAGAATACAATCTTGTACGTCAGTCATATAGTAAAGAAAAAAAAATCTAATCTTTCCTCGCACAGAAGCAAAAGCCGGTCAAAGGAAGTGGCAAAAATCTGTGGCTCAAAAGCTACTTTCAATAGATCTGTAGTTATGAGTAAAATTCTGTAAATTGGGAGAGAGATAGCAAGAGATAGATAAAATTCGAAACAGAAAGGACGGTAGGGGACAAAGAGAAAGAAAGAGCTATCCCTAGCAGTGGGGTCTGAATAGCTAAACAAAAGAAAACCTTCCATGAATGACGAGCTCCGTGGCGCAGCGGTCAACACGCCTGCCTGCGACACGGATGGTCCCGTCCACGGAAGGTCAAGATGGAAAATGATCTTTTTCAAATTGACCTGGATGTTTTGAATATCTTGAATGTTTATTTATATAAGTATCTATTATAAAATATAGTATCGTTGAGTTAATACTCCATAACATAAGTCTCGAACTTACTTTGGGGCTAACTCAGTCTGTGTGATTTGTCCGTATATGGAGAATTCTCGATTCCAAACACCCTCATTAGCATCATCCCACTGACCAATTCTCTGTCCATTAACTCCAAAAAGTTGCTCGCAATAAAAACTCGGAAGTGATTCCAAGCGAAGTACTTGAGAAGTTTTGTTTCGCACAAAATAACATGATTTCTATTTTATCTGGCGCTATTAAAACTTGCTTCAACATTAATGAAATGCTTTAAAGGCGTTTTATTCCATTGAAATTTTTATTTCATGGCTTCCGCCGAGATCGGCGTTACATTGTGATTCTTCCAAATATCCAGTTTGAAGAGAAAGTAATCGGTGTTGTGCAGTATACAGTTAACAAGTAGCAATTAAAGATAGCGTACGCCTTTGATTGCTTTATGAGACTTTTTTCTGGTGACAAATCTATACGGAGTCCATATGCCAGTCTCCTTTAACTATTTCACACATTGTTCATGGCCACGAGCCACGACGAGCATTTATAACACCAAATTATACCATTTCGTCTTGTTAAATCCAATAAAATCAATTTACGAAATCATCTAAGGTAAACTCCAACAAAACTTGTCTTCCGATTAAAAAAACCTTACAAAGCGTTCGGTGTAGATCTATACAAAAATTCTACTTCATTTTACATGTATATTTTAATTATCTGAGGTTCTATAGCTACACAAGAAGGGTTCGTATACCTAAGGTAAGAGGCCGGCCGTAAAAACTATGCATAATCTTGTTACAGCAGTCATCATTATCATCATTTCGTGTAGGTGACACGGTCAGTCGACCATGCACACCCTGGTGTCAGAGTTCTGCGGAACAGCCTCTCGGCCTCTGACGTGGTTCCTGTAATGACTACCAGATGGCTGCCGGGACCAACGGGTTAACGTGCCTTCCAACAAAGTATGCTTCCCGTGGGAATCGAACCCACGACCCCCGGGTCAACAAGGCAAACGCCTTAACCACTGGACCACGGAGGCTGTCAGTAATGCTATCATAATAACTGACATCGGGCTACGAAGTGAGGAGTGGGTGACACGAGGACGCAACCGGGGTAACGCTTAGATGAAGAGACATCTTTTGGACGCTGTCCATTGGCTAGTAAATCTATTGTAGTATTGCGGATTACGGATTATTGTAAACCAAAATCTGAGTTTATCGTGGCTCGGAAACTTCATTGTCATTGCCATCTCGCTTTAAGTTTGTTGGTCAGCGTCCAAGCGTCTTCAATTTCTGACTGGTCAAACTCAGTGTTGCGATTCAATTCACTGATAAACTTGCTGTCTTACGTTGCTTGCCAGAAAAAACACAGCCCATAATTAATTCTGACGAAAAAGGAATCTGGCGAATGTGTCGGAAATCCAAAGCAAGAAGTTATTATCTGACTGTATTTGTAACGTATTCGCACTATTAGTGTAACAAAGAGAGTATTAAAAATCATATCGCTGACGTGAAGAATAGACGCTCAACAAAGTCCGAACATATTCATTCCAAAAGTGCCTCGTGAGGCTATTGAAATTAATCATCATCATCAAATTAAAGACATGGGCTCTTATCGGTGGAGCTTCTTCCATCAGGCCTTCAAACAGGTGTAAGAAAGAGAGGAATTGAAATTACTAAGCATCCTAATGTCAATTGATAGGATGGTTGGCAGTTACCACTAGTATGTGGGATCAAATTAAGTTTAGTTTTGCATTGTTCTTAAAAATGTTGATTTAGTCTTCCTGCGAACATGAACACTGTAAAGTTTTCGAAACGTTAGTTTTATCATGGTGGTATCATCTTTGACATGTCCATGTACAAATTTCCGTACAAACGGGAGTTGTACTCTAATTATACTAGATGGCGTTACGTGCTATACTTAATAGATATTAATTATTACAACTAACTAACTAAAAAAGGCATTTACGATTATTGTATTAAATCAGAATTACATTTTTATCCTCCAAATAAATGCTAACATTTACTATTCTTTTTACGCTAAAAGCATTCTAATTAGTCTAACTGACTAATAGTGAACCTGCTGCCAAGCCTATGTCCTTCTCAGTACCCTAACCAATGTGTATGCAAAATTTCATGATGACCGGTTCAGTAGATAGGGCGTGAAAGCGTAACAAGCAAACAAATAAACAAACTCACTTTCGCATTTATAATATTAGTTGGGATTGGGATAGTTGGGATTGGGATTGGGATGGAATAGTTTGGATTAGTTGGGATTGGGATGTAACAAACGAGCTAAAACTGGATTAAAATTAATTTTATTACGAATTGTTTTCATTTATTTATTATTGAACCCAATCCCGTTTAAAGAGGAGAGTGCTCCCTAGCCACGAGGCATCCTGCATCAATGTGCGTCCCTAATGGAAAAGTCCAATAAAGCGACTTCAGCGCTCAAAATAAGTAGACTTGTTCCTCCACATGTGTGGAGATGTCATCCCACCATTACGCTGATGGATGGAAGCGACGCGAAGTGACACGCTCGATGTGTGTGGACGTACACATGCTTAGTGTTTTAGGAGTTTTATAGGAATCAGTCAATATAATATCGTGGTAACGTGATGATTGCACAATTCGGTATTTGCCTAATGTTAAGATTATATAAAATTTGTTTCTAATAATACTAATTCCTATCTAAAAACACTATAAAGATCACTTTTAATTTGATATCGATTCGTTAAGTGTTCTAAAAGCTTCTTTAAAGTTGGGTGAATAGGACCATTTTTTAAAGTATGAAAATCTTAAATTACAATTATACTGTATTGTAGTCCGCTAAATTTTAAGCAACTTTTATTATGAAACCATTACCACAAACGTAATATTTCGTATTGCTACCAAACAAAGTATTCACGCCGCCCATACAAAATACAAAGTTGTGACGTCACAAAAATGTAGGCATTTCAGGAGTGCGTTTTCACGTCTAAAAACTAACGTCTAAAAACATGTGTCTTAAAAACTTCTATATCTGAAAAAGTTTTTTGTTTAGAAATGAATTTCTGTCACTATTGTGTTTATTTTTGGCAGGTCTTTACATAGCGACACGAAAAATTTTTTTGTCAAGTAGCCAATTGCACGTGAAAATTGCGTGAAAATGCACCTTCCGGTAAATATAAAACAAAAAAGTAATACCGACTTCAACCATCATACGTAAATATACAAACTGGAACTTAAAATTAGGTTTGTCAACGTCGTCATCAACTGGTCTTGATTCACGAAAGAATTAAACAGAAATAAAATTAAACCAAACGGCATATTTGTACAATTTTTTTTGTTTTTGTTGATTTTTTCTATAAGCTCTGAATACATTTCGATAAAAATATTATAGGACCACCTTTGAAGTTCAGTCAAAACAGAGGAGTAACATCCTCATCATCATCGTCTTGATTCGCATATGAATAAGATACAAATAAGTTTAAACCGAACGGGATCCTCTTACAATTTTTTTAGGTTTTTGTTTATTTTTTCAAAAAGTGATCATTACATTGCGACATAAATTTTATGGGACCACTTTTGGAGCAATTACTATCGAATAAAAAAAGAATTACTAAAATTGATCCATAATTGACAGAGTAATCGTGTAAATGTATGTTACATAAAAAACCTACAGACGAATTGAGTGAGAACCTCCTCCTTTTTTGAAGTCGGTTAATTAATACTGTTGCTTCATTCGACTCATCGTTCGAAATTGTCCGATTTCAATTGTAATATTGACCAGTACATCAATACTGGTATTCCAAAAACTCTAATATTATGAGAAAATAAAAGCGTGCAGACTTTGTAGCGACTGTGATAGGTGCTACAGCGAAAAAATAACGATAGCGCGTTCTAACTTTGAACAGCGCCATCTAGTTTTGGTTTTGAGAAGTTATTGCACCATATCACCTAGTCCATGGAAATCGTACAAAAATAGCTTAGTTCCGCTTTTAATAATGTGATTGTTTGTAATCATTATATTGAATCAAAGATATTAAGAAATAATCTTTTATTTTTTCTGACTTGTAAACTCTTCAATCGTTATTGTATGTTTGCATCACTTTTTCAGCAAGGCAATATTGACTTACTTATAATGTTGTTTACACTATTTTTACTGTTTTACAGGTATAAATCTTTATGTTATAAATCTTTATAAAATATATCTTGAATTGTGTCTGTTAAACATATGTAGTATGTAAGATCTGTGTGTTAAGATTATTATTATAGGGTTTCGAAGCCGAATAGCAAAAATAAAACCCTTATAGATTCGCCATGTCTGTCTTATATGTTACAACTATTTTATGCCAAAACTATTGAGACTACATACTTAAAACCTGGTAGAAAAATAATTGAACCTAAGCCTGCGTGACTTTAGATAGGGCTTTAAGAATGACAACGAGCTTTCTTATCAAAGTCAGCAAAAAAAATATATGCTGTAGATCATAATAAATAAATACGGACAACTCACACAGATTGAGCTAGCCCTAAAGTAAGTTCGAGACTTGTGTTATGGGATACTAACTCAACGATACTATATTTTATAATAGATACTCTGATAGAGATAGGTCAATCTGAAAAAGATCATTTTCCATCTTGACCTGACCGGGGATCGAACCCGGGACCATCCGTGTCGCAAGCAGACATGTTGACCGCTGCGCCACGGAGCTCGTCTATAAAAACTTTCAAAATTGGTTTGAGCGAGAAAAAGTCACATATTTTTGAAATATAGCACATTTTCATAAATCGCAAAATATAATTTTGGTATTCATACAGACACTGAAAAGCAAAATAATATTTGCTGGCAAAAACAATTATAGTGATATTTATGTAGGCTAATCTATACTAAGGAACCCTTTAAGGACGAGTCTTACTATACTTTACACTTTTAAATTTTTTACCATAACATATTTGTTTTTTTTTTACCATGATATACAGAGTGTCATAAATTGACACTCTGTATATCATGGTAAAAAAAAAACACTACCGCTACCATCAACGTGATACAGCCTGTCGATATAACTTTTCTTCTTCGACCAATGCTGAGAACTCAAATGGAATTTCGACATTTCCATACAAATTTATTCAGGACTTTAAAAAATCGATTTGACTTTCCAGCACTGGTCTCACAGGAAAAATTGATCATATATTCACGGTATAAATCAACAGTACCAATCGAATGTAAAATAAGAGACAAAGAAAATAAAAATGAAAAAAGTTGTTAAATATTGGAAAAAAATCCAATCTGAGCGCTCTCAAATTTGATTAATAATTAAAACATATCTTTCTCCATATTATGCGAATGAAGTTGCCGGCAACAACTTGTATGAAATAAATCATTAGTGAAGCGTGTGTATGAATTGAAAGCCCACGCGGGGAACAAAAGCTTCATTGAAGCTTTTGGAGAGCGGCCAATATTTTAGGATCGCTGTACAGAGTACAGTCCTATTCAAACTTTATGGCAGCTAAGATATTAAATAAATAAATAAAATAAATAAATATATAGGGGACATATCACACAAATTGAGCTAGCCCCACAGTAAGTTGTGAACTTGTGTCGCAGGATGCTAACTCAACGATACTATATTTTATAATAATATACTTATATAGATAAACATCCAAGACCCAAGGTCAATATGAAAAAGATCTTTTTCCATAGTGACCTGGCCGGGGATCGAACCCGGGACCCCCGTGTCGCAGGCTAGCGTGTTGACCGCTGCGCCACGGAGCTCGACATATTAGCTGCGAATTGAGCAGTACGCGCCCCGCCTCCCCGCGAGCGCCCCGCTGCACCTAATATTGTGTACCTACATCGACTCGCGCGATGTACCGAGCTGCCGTAATGTTTGATTTGGACTGTACTATGTTTGCAGTGTGTTCTTATATCTCTATTACCGCAGAGCAAGGAATGTTTGTCACGCAGCGCGCGAACTACATTGAAATACCTTGCTCTGTGGTCATTACTATTTTTTGGGTCCGAGACCGTATCTTAGGCATTATTGTTTTCTTACATACATACGTACACTGGGTCCGTGGGGTCCATCGGCTCATAAACTTTTCAAGCTCATAAGCAAAAGGCTGGTCGAGGTGTCCAATGACCAGAGGGCTGGTAGCTATTTCGCACGAAGAATAAGCATTGCTATTCAGCGTGGCAATGCTGCCAGTCTTTTGGGCACATTATCGCAGGGCAATGACCTGCGGGACATTTTATATTTATAAGTAGGTTTTTTGTTTTTTATAGGTAAGTTTTGTTTTAGATAGGAATTATTTTTTTTAGGTTAATTTAGTTTTAATCAATTATATTTAATTTTAATTTAGTTGTTAATACCTTACCTGTTAAAATTTTACGTACATAGTATCACATCATTATCCCTTACGGGGTAGAGCCTTAGGTCATAAGACCGAAAGGCCTCGTTTAGCATGATCGGCTTAAAGATGGCTTACGGAATCAAACAGTGATGGGTTATTCCTTAAATTATTTTTTTTCTTGTCATGCAGTGCGTGGTGCCACACTCCGTCACCGAGTTGATTTGAGCAGTTAGTTGGGCACATTGGGCATAAGGGAAGATGTAGCATAAGTCTGATCGACTTAACCAAATCTGACACCAAGTTTGATTATCGTAAGTATTTACCTAACTAAACTTTTATACGAATACTTTACTCTTTGCTGGCCTGGGAGAAAGTTAGGTACTAAAAATGTACTGGCGCCCCCTCTTTTCAATCTATCTATCCTCAGGTCTTTTTTTAAGTCTCCACTGCAGGAGCACGACCCTCTCTGATCTACCAAAGCTATATATTAGCCAGAGCAGTCATTTTATTTGATTTGAATGTCCAATCTATGATGAATGTCTTTCTTTTATTCTAGTCGGGTCTAATGACCTTCGGCTCCGTCTACCCCACTAGGAATAAAGACGTGATAATATGTATGTATGTGACATATATCTCCATGTGCAATATTTTCCATGAACAGGTGAATTCTCCGGAAGTGTCCCGACAACTGTTCAATAAATCATAACATATAGCCTACATATACATACGGTGGTACAACATATAGTGAAAACGCGTTTTCGGTGTTGATCATCCATCATAGAGACGACATATTCCCGTGTCCTAATGGGTTTTTATTTTATCTTTATAGTTTGTTATACAAGACGATATATTAATATTCGAGTTTTATATCCAACGCCTAAAACTGTATTAGATTTCGCTTTTAGGCACTCCGTGCCTCGAAAGGTAAAAGATAATAAATAAATGTATATGATACTAATCATACAAATTAATTTAGGCACACATAAGTAGGCCCACAGATCTTACAATAGACACTTGCATGATAAACATCTATAACCCAGGCCAATCTGAAAAATATCATTTGCTATCATGGCCTGGCCGGGGATCGAACACGGCACCCCTCGTGACGCAGGCTAGCGTTTTAACCACTACGTCAATGAGGTTGAAAATTATTAACTCTTATAACCCTATAAGCCGTGTGGTTCCCGGCAGAGTAGAATAGGACCACTCTAAGTCATCTCGTGGATGTCGTAAAAGGCGACTAAGGAAACACAAGCTAAACAAAGCTTATTAAAGTCAAAGAGACCTCTCCAACCCGTCTGGCAAGCGTGGAGAGTGTAGGCCAAATCCTCTACTCATACTAGTATATGGCCCTGGTAGTACAGAGAGGTTCGTGCTCCTGCAGTGGAGACTAGAAAGACCTGATGATGATGAATCCTATAAGGATTCTCCCACTCGTCTGGTTGTCAAGATCTTTTGTCAAGAATGCGTTAACGTATCAAGTCGAAACTAATATGACAAATTGAGAGTAAAATACAAAAGCCCTTAATAACCATACAATTTTTTTCTTACGGAACCTCAAAAACATGGGCCGAGTGTAACAGAGATTTATAAAACTTGCAAAAATATATTAATGTAACTCAACTCCCACCTCTTCAAAAAATTTATAACTGATGGATATAAAAATATAAAATTTTGACTGTACCAACATTTTTACAAATACATAAACAAGATTATCTGAATAAAAAAAAAATCGGCCAAGTGCGAGTCGAGTTGCCGGTATTAAAATATCGAGCAAAAAACGGCAAAAAATCAAGTTTGATGTATTAGGAGCCCCGTTAAATATTTATTTTATTCTGTTTTTCAGTATTTGTTGTTATAGCGGCCACAGAAATACATCATCTGGGAAAATTTCAGCTGTCTAGCTATCACGGCTTATGAGATACAGCGTGGTGACTGAAAGACAGACATCGAAGTCTCGTGAATAGGGTCTCGTTTTTACCCTTTGGGTACGAAACCCTAAAAAGTATACCTAAATAAAACCTCAAAAGTTTCATCTCTTAAATTCGATAACCATCAAGAATATGAGACGTTTATTTCCAGAGATGCGGCATACACGCACTGTCTCGGGCTCGAGGGTAAAGAGTCGATAAATTCTCGGTAATTTTCAATGTCGTTTAAATGCAATGAGATTTTGCCCTTTCTTTTAGATATTTTTCGAGCGCGATTGCGATTTGCTTTTTGCGAATTCAAAAGAATCGAGTTTTCTTATTCTTACTTATTTTAGAGCGTTGATTTTTGATTGAATATCAATTTCTATTCGATGTTGAACTTGACTCACGCCTTTTCAGTTTAAGACTTTCTTTTCCATTTTTACCGATATTTTTTAAAGTAACTTTTTTACATTAAATTGCCGTGTGGTTCCTCTATATATCAATATCAATTTCTATTCGATGTTGAACGTAACTCACGCCTTTTCAGTTTAAGATTCTCTTTTACATTTTACAGATAAAATTTTTGTGTAGTCGGGTAAAAACGTAGATGTCATTTAAAATTTTGTTCTGTGGGGATATTTTTTTAATTATTGAATTCGGCATTTGTATCCCATCTCACCTGATGGTAAGTGACGATGAAGACGAGGATTTTACATGCCTGTCCAAGATAATAATAATTTTTAATCCTACTAAGTATTTCGTGAGCTACTGTTTACAGTTTAAAGTTTGATCGTGATTCTTTACTAAGCGTTTTCGCTTAGAAGGCCTATTTTTGACAAAAGCGCTGATAGCTGATAGCTTCACGTTCTGGCTTTAAATGTTAAATAGTAGTTTAAATATAAGTTTGAACGTTTATCTAAGTTTAACAGATTAAAAAAAAATAATATCACTGTTTTCTTCTTTTTCAGCATTGGGCCCCGAAAAATTCGTGCTCTTTTTTAACATACTCTCTGAAGCATTAATAAGATTTAACCTTTTTTAAGGGTGCGTAAGAGTATGATAAAAATAGATCCTCCTGAGGTGTTGTACAATCAAATAGCATCAACAATGGACGTAGCGGCTGCCAAACCGAAGTTGATGTGTTGTGAGTCACGGCTCACGAATCACGATGGCAGTTTGATGTTTCAATCAAGGCGAGCTAAATAAAATTCTTTAATGTGCTGGCATCGACTCGTATGTTTGAAATTACTTCATTGATCTTCTTCGTGGCTCGAAATGTCTATAACTTACATAATATTAAGTATTTATCATTTGCAGAGTAGACAGAGCTTATAGCTTCGGCGTTTCTCTGCGAGATCGAATCAGAAACGAGGAGATCCGTGGAAGAACGAAGGTCACCGACATAGCTCAGCGGATTAGCTCTTTGAAGTGGCAGTGGGCGGGGCACATAGCGCGAAGAACCGATGGCCGATGGGGCGGAAGGGTTCTCGAATGGCGACCACGTACCTGCAAATGCAGCGTTGGACACCCACCGACCAGGTGGTCAGACGACCTGATAAAGGTCGCAGGAAGGCGCTGGATGCAGGCCGCTTCTAACCGGTCATATTGGAAATCCTTAGGGGAGGCCTATGTCCAGCAGTGGACTTCTTGTAGCTGAGATGATGATGATGATGACAGAGCTTATAAGGTCATAAAACCCAAACGCCACGTTCAGCGTGTTAGTCAATGTTAGGGTGGAAAGCGGAATCAAAATAGTGATGGGTTGCTAGCCGCATCGCATATTGACAAGATTTCTGCGCGAGAAGAAAAGCAGCTGGTACATTCTATGCTTTTCCTTTTATACCAACTAGCGATGGAAGAGAGATGTCAGAAAAAAATCTTATATTACGTTTCTCCTTGCCCGATAGTTGCGGGTATAGAATAGGGTATGCGCGCCAGACCTCCCGAGCTGCGCTCACCAACCCCTCTGCCAAGCGGGGTGAGTACGGCAAAACCTCCCTTAGATGGAAATCCTTGGGGACGGCCTATGTCCAGTTGTAGACTTCTTACAGCTGATATGATGAGTGAGTCAGGAAAGAGTATCTTTCCTCCTCTTTAAAACGTACGCACCGATCGCTAACTTCAGTGTGGTTTGGGACGAACTCGTGCGAGCGTTTCGATTCACATTCGCCTTTAGAAGACCCTCCGGATGAGGTGGAAACATGTCGGTCAGTAGCTGACTATTTATGTGAGTAACCCGTTGTTACTTATTTTAATGATGTCTATATCTCACATTAGTTTTATTAAAAAAAGAAATTGTATCTTACCTCCAAGATCTCGTCTCCAACTTTGACTGCCGGGGATGCCTTGGCAGCCGCGCCAGCTGGATGCAGCCCACATACGAACACAGCCATCCTGCTCCTATCCCGGTGTCCAGCTAAGCTCAGCCCAAGACCAGCCTTGGGACTCCTTTCTAACTTGACGGCGACCACGCTGTCCCCTAGCGCCGCGTACTTCTTGCGGATTTTATCTGAAACAACGGTTTAGTTAACGTTTTGTGCTAAAAGATGGCGATTGAATCAATTGCAGTTTTCCTGACACTGAAGGATGATTAAAATGCGTAAAAAGTTGAACCACGGAATATACTAAATCATTACAATACCCTAAAACAAGTTTTTCAACACAAAAGTAAGTCGTTTTTTTTTGCTTTTATTTTCTCTTATTTTAATGTCATTATACCGTAGCGTAGTGATCTAGTATATGTAGTACGCTTATATTACTTTATTTTCACAAGGACTATAATATAGACGGCTAACGAGGCGTCGGGGCGTCCTGGCAACGCGGGAAACCCATTGCTCTCCGCTGGCCAGGCCAGCCACGAAACTAGCAGATCTTGGTACAGCAGGTGTAGATGGTGATGCAGTTCGTGGTTTGCTTTTTATGCATAATTACTAATGTCCTTTACGCATTGTATACCTAATAAAAATATGCACAAACAAAAAGTAATATCATTGTGTGATTATATTATCAACGAAATAAGGACAACAATCTATAATATAAATAAATATAAACCTTACTGAAACACAATCCGCGTAAAAATAACAATGAATAGTGTCAGTGGCAGAAAAAGAAATATGATGAAGTTTGTAACAATATAATCTTTGTAACAATATAATCGACAAGCTCCGTGGCGCAGCGGTCAACACGCCTGCCTGCGACACGGAAGGTCCCGGGTTCGATCCCCGGTCAGGTCAAAATGGAAAATGATCTTTTTCAGATTGACCTGGGTCTTAAGTATCTATTATAACATATAGTATCGTTGAGTTGGTATCCCATAACACAAGTCTCGAACTTACTTTGGGGCTAGCTCAACCTGTGTGATTTGTCCGTATATATTTATTTATTTATTTAAGGAGTAGCTAGGTATAAAACAGTTAACAGTTAGCACGATTTGTAGTGGTAAAGTTTGTATTAGTACTCCTATTTTACTTAACAATATAAATCACAATAAATTATTCTTTTCAGAATTTACGAAAGACTTAAAGCGCCTCGAATTGTAGACAAAAATAGATTGATCTAATCTTTTGCTCGAAACTCGACACTCGTCTTAATTTTCTTACGACTGTATTTTATTTCCAATTAACAATATGGCTGGCCAGAGATATTAAATTCCCCGTCGAGCAGAGTACTGCTCTTGGACTTGAAAAAATTAAGCCAGCGCGGTCACTGTTGTTGGTTATCTATATTATGTATTTGAAGAAAAATATAGTATCGTTGAGTTAGTATCCCATAAAACAAGTATCAAACTTACTTTTGGGCTGTGTGATTTGTCCGTATATATTTACTTATTCACTCTGAAAGTTAGGTCGATAAGTCGAGATATTTCGTATTGGTCATGAAATGTGATAGATGTTTATCAGTTTCAACAAGTTTGAGTATTCAATATATCCAAAATATTATGGGCTTTTCCTATTCACATTTCATACTTTTGGCAGAGAGACTGAACTGGTAATCTTCAAAATAATATTACTACAGTACTAATTGAATCTCAACTAATATTATAAATGTGAAAGTGAGTTTGTTTATTTGTTTGTTACGCTTTCACGCCCAACCTACTAAACCGATCATCATGAAATTTTGCATACACATAGGTTAGGGTACTGAGAAGGACATAGGCTATATATCACGCGGGTGAAGCCGCGGGTAACAGCTAGTTCTTATATGTATAAGAGAAGAATTAATTTTCCCCGCAATCGGTAAAGTTGTTTGGGGAGAAAATACGAGTAAATTCAAGAAAATGAATTTGGAGAAAAAAAAAAAGAAGAAACCTTCTTTTTTTGGTACGTTATAGGAGACAGCAAACGTTATAAAGATATTTTTACACGACTGCATTTTGAATTGTACAACATTGCAAATATTTAAACGCGTTCAATTTACAACTCATTTTTTGTCTTTCCCGTTGTTAAAAGCGTGGCGTCTTAATCTTTCCCTCGTCGTGGAAGTCGTGGCCACCTCATTTAACGCCAGCAGAGACCCAATTTTCCCGGGCTGGTAAATGTTCACATGATATGAGGTCTATATATACACGCGTGGATATATTATATGAAGTTAGGTCGTATTTTACGGGTGATGGACTTATCAACTGGGCGTTTATCGTGCCTATATGTAAGTAATGCTGGAGTTAGTAGCTACTTTTTCTTTCACTCATTGAATGACAAAATAGCCAACTACCTATATGTATTTCATGAACTTAACTTACTTCCCTTCGCCCACGGCTTCGCACGCGTTAATATCGTTCTCTCCGAAACAGTACTTTTTTCCAGGAAGCCTATGTCCATTTCAGTACTCCATGCAAAATTTAATGATGATCGGTTCAGTAGATAGTGTGTGAAAGCGTAACAAACATACAAACTTTCACATTTATAATATTAGTTCGGAAGTTGGGATAGTTGGGATAGGGATTTGTTATTGGGATTAAGTTACATGAAAATATAGTAGGCCATTTTGTCATTCAAAGCTGCGACCACGATGGATTTATCTCCGTAGAAACGTAGGTAAAAGGAAATAATAAAATAAAAAGTTCGTAGCTAAGTTCCTGTTAATATTACAATATTAATAAGTTTAATGCGCGAAAGTTTTAGAAAGTACGAGTACATTTTGTCATTCGTTTGTAAAATATTCTACCGACTTCAAAAGGGGTTCTCAATTCAGCTATATATTTGTATGTTTGTAACGCGATTACTTAGTCAATTATGAACTAGTTTTTATGATTCTTATTTTGTTTAATAGGCAATACTTTAGAAGTGATCCCATATATTTTTTAGTTAAGTTATGAGTTATGAGTTTAGTTCTTGATTTTACAGTTAATAATTATAAATGTTTTTTTGTTTTTTTGTTTCAAAAATTATTTTTCTTTGGCAGTCGCTTTCAGTGTCTGTGGTTATAGCTTCTTAGAATTTAAAAATGCATTTTCGTCATAGTCCAATAGTTCTATTCAAGTTAAACTAGTTTATCTAACCACCTTTATATTAAGTCGGAAAAACACTACTCATAAACACTGGCTATCAATCCTATCATATCGATTAGCGAACACCGTTTGTGTGTTAGTTTTATCAGTAGCCGCGGAGATAATGATGATGTACATTGTTACTGGGTGTGGATCATTTTGCCAACCATTTAGGCCAGTCAATATCGACATCAAACATTGCAAAAACTATTCACGAGACTTCACTGTCCGTCCGTCTGTCCGTCTGTCACTAAGCTGTACTTATATCGAGACGTGAACTGTGTTCTTCTACATTCTACAGTTGTTCAGAGATGATGTATTTCCGTTGCTGCTATAACAACAAATACTAAAGATAGAAAATTAATAAATATTTATATCCCATACAACAAACGGGTCTTTTTTTGCCATTTTTTGCACGATATTATAATGGCAACAGGTATACACTTGAAATATTCACGGAATATTAATATATGTATATAAATATATCTATATATAAGTATAATAAACTTCAAAAATAAACAATTAGATATGCAACAGTCGTGATTTATTTACCGTTTTTTGCTCGATAGTCTAATGTTGTATAGATAATGGAACGAAACCCTTTGTGCGCGAGTCCGACTCGCACTTGGCGGATTATATTTTACTAACTGTTTTCAGCGGCTTTGCCCGCGTGATATCTTTTTGCCCGCTATGTCTTTTTCATTACCCCAACCAATGTGTATGCAAAATTTCATGATGATCGGTACAGTATATAGGGCGTGAAAGCACAACAATCAATAAAACACACTTTCCTCCTGTTCCTACAAAAAATGCCCAAACATATTTCCTAACTTAAGAGGGTATACTAGCAGTGCGTTTTCCATACAAATGTATTTCTCTATTTTCTCGCTGAAAACTGCTTCTAGAGATACAATTCTTTTTACATACAATCTATTACTAAGAAAGTTATGTCCCTATGTTTTATTTTTTTCTAAAAACCTGTTTAAAAGAAAAAAAAAATTGTACTATACAGTTTTTTGGAAAAAATAAAAAATAGGGGCATTGCTATTTTAGTACTAGATTTTATGAAAAAAGAATTGTGGCTCTAGAATCAGTTTTCAGCGAGAAAAAAGAGAAATACATTTGTATGGAAACCATATTGAAAAAATACTGCTAGTATACGCTCTTAAGAAACTCTGGTTATTAAATACTAGCATTTTTCGCGCGATTTCGTTCGCGTAAATTATAGCTTACTAGCAGCCCTCCTCGGCTGCGCTCGGGCATGTATTATACCTATAAACCTTCCTCATGAATCACTCTATCTATTGTTGAAAACCACATGAAAATCCGTGCAGTAGTTTTTGAGTTTATCGCGAACAGACTGACAGACAAACAGACGCCAGACGCGGCGGAGGACCTTGTTTTATTACAATGTACATGCATAATGTATATATAAATTTCTCTATGTCGCAGTTGCAAGTTATTGGTCAAGGCAAATATAAAACTAGCCATCTACGACTCGGAAAAAGAAGAATTTCTGTATGTGAAAGGGTTTTTAAAAACGGTCCAGTAGTTCCAGAGCCTATTCAATGTATGTTTATCTATTATGTATTTGTAATAAAATATAAGTAGTATCGTTGAGGTAGTATCCCATAACACAAGTTTTACTTAAAATAACTTACTTTGGGGCTAGCTCAATCTGTGTGATTTTGTCTGTATACGAGTTTATTTATTTATTTTATTTAATGCAAACAAACAATCACATCTTTTCTCTTTATAACATAATAATATAGTATATATAGGTTCAAACAAATGAGCTGTTAGTAAAGCAGCCGCTTGTGTGCTTTATCTCAATCTCTCAATGGCTTGCTGCTCTTGAGGCACACTTTGTTCACTATATAGGTACCTTACTTGACATCATTTCTTGAAGCAGAGGTAGTTTTGAAACATATACAGCGTGTAAATTAACAGTCAACATAAAGGAGTGACTCGAGCCGTCAATATGAACAACTTTTTCTAGAAGACTAATGCTGGGGTCAATAGTCAATAGTCATCATCATCATCATCATCAGGTCTATTTTAGTCTCCACTGCAGGAGCACGACCCTCTCTGACTATCATAACCATTTATTAGCCAGAACAGTCAAAGGATTTGGCCTACACTTTCCACGCTGGCCAGACGGGTCAATAGTCAAAAATTTTATTCATCTTAAGATATTTTAAATATTATTTGGTGAACGTCACTTACATTTACAATTGGTTTACAATGTTATGTTATTGTTGACGTCAATAAGTTACTTGGGGACCTGATAAATCGTCATTTTCCTACAAAAATAGTAGTAGATTGAGTTCTGTAAAGGTCTCTGTGATGTTTATAAGCTTTGTTTATCCTGTGCTAAATCGCCTTCTACAACATCTACGAGAAGACTTAGAGTGGTCCTATTCTACTCTGCTGGGAACCATACGGCGTGTGCGTGACAGCTTTGTGTTATCACACGCGTCCTGTCAATTTATGCAACAGATTAATGCCCTCAAAACCCGTCAAATTAATAGCTGTGTGTGTGCGCGACCGATCATGGGTTGGACACTAGTTTTTTCTATGCTTTTATGCTAATAGAGTCTCATTAGGCTTTATATAATCTAAGATAGATATAAGTCCCTATTGTTAAAATCCAAGGCTGTCATATGTCACAAGGTCTCCGTTATGTCATTTTAAGTGGCCATAAACGACGACTGCGCTTCGAATGGAGATTAAATGCTTTTATTGCCGTATTCCGGTTCAGACCAGTCGTCAAGATCGCAGTTAAGAAAGACATAAGGGAATATTTTTATTTTTACTCCAACATTTGTCGAGCTCCGTGGCGCAGCGGTCAACACGCTAGCCTGCGACACGGGGGTCCCGGGTTCGATCCCCGGTCAGGTCAAGATGGAAAAAGATCTTTTTCATATTGACCTGGGTCTTGGATGTTTATCTATATAAGTATATATATTATAAAATATAGTATCGTTGAGTTAGTATCCTGCGACACAAGTTCACAACTTACTGTGGGGCTAGCTCAATTTGTGTGATATGTCCCTATATATTTATTTATTTATTTATTTATTTTGATAAAGCGACAAATAAGATAATGACGCGATGTAATGCCAAAACCTTTTTCACTTATATCAGCGTGCAGACTTGCAGAGGGTCTAGAACAATAAAAATGTTTTTCTTACAAATTTACATTCTTTGAATTCTTCCCTTCGATTTGTATGACATAGGGCGGCAAACGAGCAAGCGGCTCCTCTGATGGTAAGTGATCACCGCTGCCTATGGACTAATGCAACACTAGGGGTGTAATAAGAGCGTTGCCGGCCTTTTATTTTTCCCTCCCTTAATTTGTGTTATAAGATCATGCCATATTTTATGACCCCTAGGATCTAGGTCAACGGAAAGTACCCTATCGGTTTATATTGCCTTGCATTTTGAGCAAATTGGCAAAATTTGCAACATGAACTCAAAAGTTTTATTTCTTAACAGATTTAAGAGACTGCAAAGATCTATAGAAATATGTAATATTAACTTAGACTACACACCTACGTCCATGCTTTTTGACAGATGATTATACAAGGGATCCTATAAGGAATCCTATGTACCTTTTAAGACATGGAACCCTAAAAATGCCCATTAATGTGTGATTGAATACAATTGACAGAGAACATAAAACCTCCTTTCTTTTTGAAGTCGGTTAAAAATAGGGCGGCTCTCAGGGTAACCGAGAGTAAGGGCTGCCTCTTGACCCGCTATTGTGCAAAACAAAGCAGACGCATTAGTCGGTCGGCTACTTTCGGCATATACAATATGATATTAAAACCCAGTTCCGACACTATGGCCACCTTCTATGAGAACTTAGATTTTTTTTTACGACTGTCCGATACAAAGTTGTTCAATGTTCCGGGCAATTTGTATACTAATGTTAAAATTGAATCTTTTAGTCTCCTTTCTCCTGTAACAGATTCTCTTTATTCCGTAAGGTATAAAGACGTGAGTTGTAATTAAAATTGAAATATGCAATGAAAAATAATTCGCCATAGTAAGATCCTGTGGTGATTACTTTTTCATCACAACTTTTGATTTCTTTAATATTTAACCTGCATTGTAATTCTATAGTAGAAACAATTTAATAACGTGAAAGTTGTAGGTACTTTTAATTTTTTTTTTAGAAGAATGTGATGTTCCTAGCGAAAACTAGTTAATAATATCAGAAACAATAATGTGGCAACTGACTGAGCTGTGCTTAAAGAAATCTATATTATATAAGCGTTTGATTCTTGGTTCTTGGGGCATAAGAATATTTTGCAAAGAATGCTTCATGAAACCCAGGAGTCACGTGTTAGGGAACGTGGACGCGCTCTTTTGTAGTCTCTAAAATTAGACCATTGAAAGTTATGCAAAAATGCTTTGAATGCTTGTATTTTGAACAGTTCCCTGTTAGATTAATACTTCATCTCAGCTGCAAGAAATCCACTGCTGGACACAGGCCTCCCCAAGGATTTCCATCTTTGAGAGGGTCAAATATATAAGGAGTAAAAATTTGAGTTTGTTTGTATTGAATAGGCTCCGAAACTACAGGACTGATTTCGAAAATTCTTTCCCCTTTAGAAAGCTAATTTATCTGAGGAAGACATAGGCTATAATTTACGCGTACAAAATTGCGGGAAATTGCTAGTCAAATGTAAAACTACAAGGATGAAACTGCAATCAAGAGGCGGTTTGAAAGCCGGCTGTAAACGCAGCGATAACAGAGCGCAGTTATAGACTCCATTACCAGATGTAAACTGGTACAGTCGGACTTACAAGTGCAGGAAGTAGAATGATTGATATATAACATTTAAGTTGTATTTTAATTCAATACTAGTTTTTGCAACATAGCGCGAAGAACCGATGGCCGATCGGGCAGAAAGGTTCTTGAATGGCGACCACGTACCAGCAAGCGCAGCGTTGGACACCCGCCGACCAGGTGGTCGGACGCCCTGATAAGGGTCGCAAGAAGACACTGGATGCAGGTCGCTTCCAACCGGTCATATTGGAAATCCTTGGGGGAGGCCTATGTCCAGCTGTGGACTTCTTGCGGCTGAAATGATGATGATGACTAGCTTTTGCCCGCGACTCTGCTCGCACTAGCGTCGATCCCTCGGGAACAGTACTTTTTTCGGGTTGAAAAGAACCCTACGTCCTCCTCCGTACTCCAGATTTCATGATAATCGGTTGCAGAAAGGCCGTGAAAGCATAACAAACAAATTCACTTTCGCATTTATAAAATTAGTTGGGATTAATAAATATTTTAGATTTTAAAAAATTACAACAATGAGAGAATAATATTTTTTTGAAAAAGCAAAGTGTATTGCAAAAAACTAATAATATTTAAAAATTAACGTTACCCTTACCATCTATTTACCTTAGGCTCCAAAGTCAAAGATATATACAAAAAAATCTCAAAAACCTAAGGATGAAATTTAATGATAGATAGTTTGACGTACTTTTTCCGGACTTATACGTACAAATGTTAACTATATATAACCACAGTTTACGCGATTTACTATGGCATAACTGCTTATTACATATTAGTGGAAACAGATAAATACAATAACAAATCTTATTGTTCTTTGTAATATAGTTTATTATATAAAGATTCTCAACACTAAGTAACTAAGGTACTAGGTGGGCTGGAAGAAATTGCACATTGCGAAAAGTCCGCACTTGTACCCATTATTTATTGATAATAACAAAGTTTTTTGTTTCTTAAATATTTTTATGGGTTGTTATTATGGTGTAATAAAGTGTATATATTAATTATTCAACAGCACTGTCATATAACACATGTTGTTAACTTAAAAATATTTCTTTCGAAAGAATCCCTTCGACACGGTTCCAATTTACAATAAAACACATCATAAATCCTCCACTCCAGCTATATCTGTAGATTTATTCAAACCAAGAGCCAAGGGGTCACATCACAAACGCGCCGCATTTTTCATGGGACCGTCATGACACGGGCGGTGGCTATGGGGCCTTTTATATTTCGAATTTAGTGGCTCATAAACTTTTATTACTGCGATATGTCATATTAGTGTCCTTGGAATATGACGTCACATATTATTATAGTGCTTTCAGATAGGTAAAAAAAGTTTTACAAAGTTAACTAAACCGTTGGAAGAAATACAACAAATGGGTAATTTTTGTATTCATTTACATAAGTTAGTTATACCTATACCAAAACAAGTTGGACACAGGTAGGTAAGCTTCTGTAGATTTCCTTGTGATCAAAACAGAAGTGAGCGAGCAATACCCCAAATGTTATGTTTTTGTTAAAATAATGCTATCTTTGCCTATATTGCAAGTTTAAATGATATGTCCGCGCTTTAAGCGTAGAAATATCACAAAAATCTATTGTGGAGAAGACTACAGCGAGTTCTTTTAAATCCAATCCTTATAAGTTACAAATTCGTGCTATGCTTTTCTAAAGCTGACTGCAACTGACTTTAAAAGACGAGCGATTCTTTTTATCCAAGAATTCGGCCCATACGGCAAAACATGAGAGTTGCTGCTCTCTAAAGGCTTTTGCCATCGTTTCTCAGTTCGGCCGTTCCTGCATGCAAATCGCGGCCCATCAGGCATATGAGAGTTTGCTGTCTCTCCAAGCCTTGCGCACCCAGGCAACGCCCAAACCCAAGGTTCGTCCCTCCCGGGGACCCTTTGGTGATGTTTGCCTTAGAGGTTGAGGGCACTCTGGTCTCACCTCAAAAAGTCCGGTGAAGTAGCGAAAGCTCACATGGAGCTAGCTACGTAGTCCTTTCAAAAATAAATTATCTAAGAATCATACGTTTTCAAGCACTATCCAATCGAAAATAGCACTTGAATTGAGAAAGACGTTATTGGCCTTTAAAATTCCGACTAGCCTAAGGCTTATGCCAATTCTCCACCAATCTTAGAAAAACAACCGAGCAACTCGAGGCCTCATTAAAAAGTTAGCCGTTTTGAAACAAAACATCACTATTGAATTATAAGTCAATTTCCTGGCAACTCGCGTAATTTCGAGATTTTGATAAGTTTCCCAACTTAGAAATACTTTGGATTCAGTTAACAAATAAATAAATAATAATAAATAGATCGTTTATTTTTTTATTATGTCTTCATTGTGCGAAAGTTATTTTTGTTTTAATTCACAGTTTATTGGAATTGGAACAGCCTTGGAATCATTTATTATATTTCATTTATAAACTCAAATATCGCTCTTTTTAGGAGTGTCATAGGCTATGTAAAGTCAACAACAAATCTACATGGCAGAATTAAACTGTCAAGAGCAGCCAGCGGCAGTGGGATTTTATATATTTTTTTTAAATAATGTAGTTTGTTATATATCAGGTTATAAATAAATATCAGGTTACGATTTTAATTAAATTCGTCTTTTGGAAGGTATACATGGATATACTCATTAATGTTATCCTTACATAATTATACAAATAAGATTTAATATTAAAGTCTATTACACGGAATGAAAGTGGAGGATAAATTATGTCAACGAATCCTTAGAAAACAAATAGTTTTCAAAACATTTTTGCAGTAGTTTGAAACAAGAAGAAAAAAAATGCTAATTGTTTTGTTCTCAACTGTACTCTGTTGATGCATCACTGCGCTCCTTCAATACTAAATACCTCTCAAAACGCAGTCGCGGGTCAACGATCTCGCTCGTATTGAATGATCTGATTGAAAGCTACAAAATAAATAAAATACGTGGAGGTAAAGGTACAGTCCGAATCAAAGTTTATGGCGGCTCGGGACATCGCACGTGTCGATGCGCAGTACACATAATTTGGTTCAGCGGGGCGCGCGGGACGCGTACTGCGCAGCTAATATCCGAGCCACTATAAAGTCTGATTAGGACTGTACCTAGTTCGTTTCTGATCAAAACTATTTAACTTATTTTGTAAACTGAATATTCAATAGCCCATGGTATATACAGAGTAAGGGGAGATATGAGAACATAACAGCATTATTTACGAAATATATATAGCAGAAGCTTCAAGCTGGTTTGGGAAAAAGGAAAATCATAAAATACACCAGCTGCTTTTCTTCCCACGCAGACCGTAAAAGCCGGTCAAGGGATTGGGCTAAGGAATCTCGTCAATAGGCGATGCGTTTAGCAACCATCACTTATTTTGATTCCTCTTTCCACCATAAAGCCCACCAACACGCTACACGTGGCCTTATGGTTTTATGCCCTTGGGCTCTGTTTACTCCACAAGGGATAAAGACGTGAAAATATGTATGTATGTATATATAGCTTCAGATTTAGCTAACTATTTTGTCCTCAACAGTCCCCTGTGGATGCAACAACGCGCACCTTCAATCACCTTCAATACTGAATGGTCTACACACGGTCGCGGGTGAATGATCGCGACTGAATTGATTGAAAGCTTTGTTTCAACGAAAGCTTGTGCAACGTAAATACGTTTATTTGAATACGTACGAGTATACAGGTTTCCTCTGTGGGTAGGCGAAAATAGTACACGCAAATTTAGAGCTCTGACTATTTATTTTCATTTAAATAATATTAAGGACAAAATTTTGGTCAGTTACTAAATTAATTGACTGCCAAACTCACCTGCCCTCACTGAAGAACTATTTCTCTCTAAATCTCCTATATTTTCTCAAATTTCACTGTCACAACATACCACTTTCACTATGGACACACAACTTGCAAATAATTTGGAAGAATTGCAAAAAATGTTCATCTCACGCATGAAGGATTACGACGAGAAGTTGGAGAAGGCTTCAGCAAGTGCTCCCGCACCACATCAGGATCTGGCTTCTTTGTCCCGTGAGTACATGGACTTCAAAACTTTTATATGGCGGGCTTTCTCTAAGATGAAATCACAGCTGGAATTGTTAACGCTGGGTCATGATAGACATGAAATGGTCATGCGCAGAAAAATCCTGCTGTTTCATGGACTTCCAGAAGAGGAGAATGAAAGATTGCAAGATAAGGTTCTCAAAGTTATAACTTCTCAAATGAAGTTGTCCGATGTGGCCAGTACTAGTTTGCAATTATGTCATCGTTTGGGTTCATCTAAGGCAAAATGCCGTCCAGTACTGGTACGATTTGTGTATTTGGAACATCGTCTTTTGGTCTGGGACAACAAAACTTCACTTAAAGGTACCGGTATCACCATTTCTGAGTTCCTGACCAGACCTAGACATGATGCATTTACAATGGCCCGTAAACACTTCGGTGTCAAGAACTGTTGGTCTGTCGAAGGCAAAATTGTGGTTCTACTCCCCGACAAATCGAGACGTAAGGTCGAAACTGTGGCTGAGGCGCAGCGGCTTATTGGGCAGTACCCAGCAACTCCAGAGGCCGAGACCACTGGCGTCAGTGGAGATGAAGACCCGGCACCTAAACAGGCCGCTAAGAGGACCCGTCGCCGTAATTGAGTCATAAGTAGTCCTCGCAAACATTGGTTTGCGTTCTGGATTTTGTTTGGAAGTGTAAATTACCTTCATGTAACTTTGTGTAATTTATTACACCTTAAGTGGGTAAATGTTTACTGTTTATAAATTTTCTACCGGCACTCACTTTTTATTTGTTTGTCAACAAATTTCTTTTCACTTTGACAATTACGTATGAAATATTTTCCCGTATTTGTATTTGACAGCTGTCACTTTTTTTTTTTTTTATTGCCGTGTTTGCGGCATAGGAATATAATATAATGTTTCATATTCCTTCTCGATTGTATTATGAGTAAATATTCTGACACCTATGGTATTATGTGTACTTAACTTAGGTAAGTTTTAGAGTTTTAGTTTTATTTTTTGTTTTGATGTCACTCACGTAGCAATTCAATTGTTGCTTTTTTTTTTTGTTTGTTTTGTTGTCACTTAACAATTCAATAGTGTTGTGTAAACTTAATCCTATCAAATTTCTTTCATCTCACCTCACCAGTGAATAAGGGTGGGTTTGGCAGGCTGCCAGTGCAATAATTTATTTATAGTACTTATTATATTTTTATTTAATATTTTATATATTATTTTATTAGGTATATTTATATTTTACATTGTAATATGGATGATATTGTCGATTTTGAGGATGGTTTCTTTTCCTGCTCGTCTTCTTGTAGCTATGTTAGTGTGGATAGTGATTCTCCTGACACATTACATGACTCCATAGTTTCTGCTTTTTCCAACTTCTCTCACAACCTTAACCTTGTACACATAAATGCTCAAAGTGTTCCTGGCCATTATTCAGACCTGTTAGCGTCAATAGACAGTGCACATGTAGATGCCTTATTAATTTCTGAATCTTTTTTAAAACCTTCTCTCCCCTCTTCTCATTTTGTTCTACCTGGCTTTATTTTAATACGCAATGATAGAACTGGTAAACAGTGCGGTGGAGTTGCTATGTATCTGCGTGACGATATTTCTTATAAATTGATAGATGCTTCTCCTTCTCAATACACTGAATCAGCTGAGCACCTCTTTGTGGAAATTTCAATCCACCACACTAAGATTCTTTTGGCAGTTTACTACAGTCCCAGTTTGCGTATAGATTACTTTGATTCCCTAGATACACTGCTTAGTGATTTCTGTCCTATTTATGACCACTTTATTTTAATGGGGGACTTCAACACGTGTCTTATCAAAAATGACTGGCGCACGCTCAAACTTCATCATCTTCTTTACTCCTATAATCTTCACATTCTGCCTACTTCTGCTACTCATCATATCCCTGACTGTCAACCTTCTTTAATTGATCTCATGATATTATCTGCTCCCAATCTTGTTGCTACTCATGGACAAATGTCAGCTCCTTTCTCTCACCACGACCTTCTGTATTTATCATACTCTATTCGCCCTCCTAAATATAAACCACAATACTCCTTTCGTCGCAGTTTTGGAGGAATTGATATGGAATTATTTAGGATTGATTCTAGTAGGGTCGATTGGACTTCAATTTACGAGGTGGACACTATTGATGGTAAAGTGGAAAAGCTTAATAGCATTATTTTGAGCCTCTTCAATAAACATGCACCATTGAAACGCATTAAAATAAAACGTAACCCTGCTCCGTGGCTTTCCCATGATATCAGACAGGCAATGGCGCGCAGGGACAAAGCTAAACGTAGGTACAAGTGTTGCCCGACAGAGCGTAACCTTATTTTATTTAAAACCCTTCGCAACCGCTGCAATCGCATGTGTAGAGATGCCAAAAAAGCATATTTTCATAACTCTCTTGTCGACCGTAGCCCAGCGGAAGTTTGGAGGTTTCTGAAGTCTGTTGGAGTCGGTAAATCTCCTTTAGAAACCGTGTCTAATACTGACCCAACGGATATCAACAGACATTTCTCCCAACCCCCTGTTACCATCCCCCTGAATATTAAAAACAATACTCTGGCTCAACTCTCTAGTCTGCCTCTTCCTTCTTTTCCATCCTTTTCTTTTGCTGCAGTTTCTGAGGAAGAAGTTAAAAAATGCATTACTCATGTCACTTCGAATGCTGCAGGCAATGACTTATTATCTTCTAAAATGGTTACCCCTCTTCTACCCGTCATTCTGCCTGTTCTTACTCATATCTTCAACTTCTCTCTATCCTCTGGCATTTTTCCTACAACGTGGAAATCAGCATATATTATACCTTTACCCAAAAAAAATAATCCTGTTTCAGTATCTGACCTGAGGCCTATTTCGATCTTACCTTATCTATCCAAAATTTTAGAGCTAATCGTTCACAATCAACTTTCAAATTTCCTTTATTCTAATAACATCATTAGCAAATTTCAGTCAGGTTTTCGAGCTGGTCATAGTACAGTCACAGCATTGCTTAATGTTACAGAAGATATCCGATGGGCTATGGAAAACAAAAAGATTACTCTCTTGGTACTTCTTGACTTTAGCAACGCCTTTAATTCCGTTGATTTTGACATTCTTCTTGGGAGTCTACAGTCTATTAATATTTCACCTTCAGCTGTAAAATGGTTTGATTCTTATCTTCGGGGGCGCTCACAATGTGTTCGCCTTGGAGAAACCTTCTCCGAGTGGTGTGAACTCAGCACAGGTGTCCCCCAGGGCGGCGTCCTTTCCCCTCTGCTCTTTTCAATTTTCATTAACTCTGTTACCAATGTTTTATCCTGTAACTTCCATCTCTACGCGGACGATTTGCAGCTCTATCAGCATTTTGAATTGTCTAATTTAAATCTAGCTATTGGTGATATGAATAAGGAACTCGGTCGGGTAAGTGAGTGGGCTAAATCCTTTGGTGTCAAAATCAACCCCAAAAAATCACAGGCCATGCTCATTGGTAGCCGTTATTTCCAAAGGTCAATTGACCTTCGCAATCTTTCTCCTTTATTTATAGATGGTTCTCCAATAGAATATTCTGAAACTGCTAAAAACTTAGGGGTCGTTATAGGATCCACCTTAAACTGGGTGCCTCATGTCTCTGAAGTAAGTCGTAAGGTTCACTTTTCTCTTCACTCCCTTAAATATCTCCAAAATTTCTTACCTTTACAAACAAAAATTTCGCTTTGTCATTCTCTCTTGCTACCTTTATTGGACTATGCTGATGCCTGCTATCTTGACGCTACAGAAGAGTTACTCTCGAAGCTTGAACGTTTGCAAAACCTATGCATTAGATTTATCTTTGGTTTGAGAAAATTCGATCACGTCTCCCATTTCCGCAAACAACTCAAGTGGCTCCCTATCCGTTATCGCCGGAACACTAGAATTCTGTGTCTTCTCTTTAATGTCCTCTACAATCCTTGTTATCCCCCCTACCTGCGTGAGCGTTTTTCCTTCATCCGTCCCATTGAAGTTCCTTCGAGATCTAATCTGAGATCAGTCCTTAGATTCCCGACCCATACCACCGCCACTTACTCCCGCTCCTTTTCCGTTCTAGCTGTAAGGCTATGGAATCAACTACCATCGGACATACGCGATTCTCAATCCATTTCTATTTTCAAGAAACGAGTAAAAGAATACTATCTATCCTTAACATCCTGATATTTATTTATATATGTGTATATATGTATATGTTGTTAATTAGTAATATGTATGTATTTATGTAAATTGTTATTTGTATCTATTTAAGTATGTTTATGCGGTATGTTATCTGTGTAGGTAAATATTGTTTTTTATTTGTCAAATTCGTGCACGCCATTTACCTTTTATCTCCCTTTTCCTCTCGCAGGTCTGCTGGAAGAAATTTCTTTTGAAATAAGTAGTACCTATGTACTGAAGTCTCCTTTTGTAACTTTGTTTCTTTTACTGTTTAATGTGTACATGAATAAATAAATGAAATGAAATGATAAACACCATATAGAAATAATGCTGAGAACTCGAAAAAAATCGTCATTTTTATTAAATGGTTGGCCGGCCTAGCATAAAAAGTCGATTTTTGAAGTGAAATCGGAGCTGTGCACTTTTTGTGATGGGGAAAAAATGTTAAACTCGCGACAGGTCACGTGACCTACAGATTCGTCAGATTGAAAATTCGCAAGACGGACACGTGTCCTGATCGAAAAACAACGTTAATTTAAGTTTTCACTTCTGCCGGCACTCCCGGAGTGCAACCTTTTTTTTAATTTTAGCTCTGGTGCCTTAGCAAGAGTTTTTCATTTTGACGAGTGGAATAATTTAGATATGTTTGAGGAATAATGGTATACTTTAACACTCAGTACTTACAGGTATTCAAGTATGTGTATTATACCAAATTATCAATAACAAATAGGATTAAACATGGTAGGGAACGTATAAGTAGCATTTTAATATAGTGGTTAAGATTTTAAATTTGTTCGAATAAATATAAACATCCCTTGAACACTTGAAGTAAGGATAATAAGTGAGTGAGATTGTGGCTTCAAGCAATGAGATTGTGGCCACAGGCCAAATTACCAGAGGCCCACGGGTCCTGTGCAATCGGCGAATAATTGATTGAATATTGATTCACTTAGTGGCCTAGGGTGGAGGTCTTTATTCAGGTCAGTTATCCAATATCCAAGAGATGGGTCAGTGGTATTTGAAAACTTAAGGGTTATAATTTTCTAAGACAAAAGACAAAATTGTAGAAAAAACATGATTACAGCGTGAATTCTGTCGTGATTGCCAACCCCGGGATGCAACCATTAGCTAAGGATGCAGCCGGAAAAATAGCTTAGAGGAGAAGGAAGATATACTTAGCTCGAGCTTCGCCTCCTCCTCTCAAGATATAGTGTTCATTATCCGTCAAGGTAAGGTACACTTCCGGGCCGTGCCCGAGAAGTGGTCAGAACGAGTTTCGTCACAAGTCTCCAAAAGTACCTACAGTTGCATACATTTTCGATGGATTTCGATCACACATAGAAAGCCTTAGGGAGGCCTATGTCCAGCAGTAGGCTCCTTGCGGCTGAAATATTGATGATGATTAACAGCACGACGAGGAAGACATACCTAGTTCGAGCTCCGCATCTGCGTCATCAGATATAGTCTCTTTTATTATTTATATTCTTTATTTATTTTTACAAACTTTGATATAGGTTTTTAAAAAAAATATATTAAAGTAAAAAATAATACAAAACATAAAAACTTTATAAAAATCTGAACCTAGAATGCCGCCAGCAGCTGGGCAAGGCTCAAGCTACCAGCGGTCAGGGCCCCAGAGAGAGAAACATTCTGACAATACGTGCTGTATCCAGGAGTACTGCCTTCTGTATCTATCTATTTATATTATTAATAATAGGAACTGCAAAGGATAGGGACAAGTGGAAGGAAATGGGAGAGCCTTTTTTTTAGTACATAAATATTAGACCTTTGCCCAGCAGTGGGACATAATAGGCTAAATAAAAAAAAATAAGAAAACTTACCTAGCTCGAGCTCCGCCTCGGCATCCTCAGATATAGTCTCCATCATCAGCGCATTTCGGCCGCGCGGAAATACGCGCGACCGTGGCGCCGGCGATGCTCACGCGCACATTACGCTACCTTTTGTTACACTTCACTTTCTTACGATAGGCTTTTGAACTCTCTGTTTCACTACACTTTGATACACTTGCCTTTTAATAATAAATTTTGTAGCACTTGGCTTTGACACAGACCTCAGTTCAATTTGTTAATTTGACGTTATGGATTTCGGTTTACTGTTCACTTATTTTCACTATACCTAATTACCCTTATAAAATCATGAGTCTCTTATAATGTTGATCGTCACAAACTTCATGTGAATAGTTTTAATATAAATTGACAAATTGATTCTCATCACTTTTTTGTAACCCTGTATAACCTGAGAAATTATTTAGTGTTATTAAGTATTCAGTTCAAGAATCAAAAATTTCATTTGAAAACTAGCTTTCATTCAATGCACTAGCAACCCTCCTCGGCTGCTCCCGGGAATGTAATATCCTTTTAAACCTACCTCATGATCACTAACTATTGCTGAAAACTGAATTAAAATCCGTTTAGTAGTTTAAAAGATTTAAGCGAACCGACAGTGCAAGCGACTTATTTTATACAATATCATGATTAGGAACAGATCAAAAATAAAGAGCCATCATTTAACCTGGTATGGCCATATCGAGAGAAGGGATGCCGATCACCTGGCTAAAAGGATGCTGCACTTAAATGTGTCAGGAAATAAAGGAAAGGGAAGGCCGAGAAAGTCGTGGAGGGAATGTGTGAGGAATGATATGAAGGAACGGGGAGCTAGTGCCGATATGGTTGGTGACAGGAAACTGGAGAGAGTTGACATACAGAGCCGACCCCAAATAGGGAAAAGGCAAGGAAGAAGAAGAAGAAGAATGATTAGGAACAGAAACTATTCTGACTGCCTCGCCAACATACAATATATTAAAGTAAAACCTGTTAGAGCCTTAAAGGACTGACCCAGCCCATAACTATGAAAAACTTTTTCTATAGAGCTCAACATTGGAAATAAAAAATATATATATTAATTCAACATTTTCATACAAATTACCCGGCTGACTGAACACTTTTGTGTGAGAATGTAATTTTTGTTTTTGTTTGGTGTACGGGCCGGAAACAGCGTGTAATTTTATTCATTTTCAGGGTTAGGTAGTCCAATTATCATCATTTCGTGTAGGTGACACGGTCAGTCGACCTTGCACACCTTGATGTCAGAGTTTTTTGAAACCGCCTGTCGGCCTCTGACGTGGTTCCTTAAACGGTTGTTCAATAGGAAAAGTTGATCATAATACCGGGCTGAATCGTCCCCTTATGAATTAGACAGATTGTTACATTTTTATTAGCGTTCTTAGGAGAAAACGCGTACTTTAAAGATGGTGCAACGTTTAACTAACACATGACACATATGTTACGGATGCCAATTATGCACGCATAAAGTTTCGTGTTAGTTGTCGGTGAGTTCATACCTCATAAACTTTATTTGGGAGTTGGCACATGACCGCAGTGGAAATAGTGCATCACTAAACTAAAATTGCGTAGTTTTCATTGACAAACCTACTCAGAAAAAGAGTTAACGTTGGGTTTTATAGATATACAACCATAAGTTGGTCACAACATTTGGATCTTAAGTCCTAAGACTTTGTTTAGCCTAAAAGGGAAAAATAAATATATAGGGAAAATATCACACAAATTATAAAAAATACGTAGGAAACTCAAAGAAAACAACGATAATTCAACGAATGAAATTCCTAAAATCGGTAAATTGTTTTTTTTTTTCAAGTTTCATTATTGGAAATATAAAAATCCCTACATTTTACCATTTGTATCCCATACTTTGCTGACATAACATAGCCAAAGACAATCTAATGACACCTCGCACTTCAAAATTGGTCAAGCCATTAAGGCTACAGGAGGCAACAATAGAACAGACAGGCTCACACATATAATGCATTCATACGCGCGATAAACATTACCCTCCCTCTCTCTCCTCTGTTTATGTAGGCATGTGCTCATCATTCCTTCAGCATTCAGTCTATGCAAGTCAAAGAAACAACCATAAAACTAACTCACAGTCTACAGTAATGAACCGAAATACTCTTTCAATAGATCAGATCACACCGAATGGTATTAAAATAGAAGTTAATAAATTTAAATATTTAAGAAGTATTATAAGTAACGACTCCAGATGTAAATTAGATATCATTGCCAGAATATCCATGGCCAAAAAAGCTTATAATTATAATAATAGGAAACATATCTTGCACTCAAAAATGACGAGGTGTATAATGCAACGCCTCATAAAGACATACATCTGGAGTATCGCACTATATGGTAGTGAATCGTGGACATTGGCTAAAAAGGATAGAGAACGCTTGGAAGCTTTTGAAATGTGGTGCTGGAGATGTATGGAGGGCATAAGCTGAACACAAAAAAGACGAAGGAGGAAGTGTTGGGTATAGTGAATAAGAAACGAAAATTACTGAAAACGATCAATTTATTAAAAGTTTCATGGAGGGAAAAATTGAAGCAAGGAGAGGGAAAGGTACACCAAGGATAATATTTTGATGAAATAAAGAAAAAGGCAGAGGTTGTGGCGTAAAGATATCAAGAGAATGGCTGAGAACCAAGAACCATGAAGAGTACTCCTTCGACATAACACGGTACTTAAATTATTATAGATAGATAGGGTCACAGGATCTTAATGTATTCATCATACTTCGGAAAAAGATGATTCAAACCACGTAATCGTTACTATAGTATTTATAACATTTATTAAAAACATCGCTTAACGTTTAGCAAACTGTATTCATCATTATCTGGCCTTTTTTAGTCGACACTACAGGAGCATGTCCGAAGTCTTTAAATAGACTTCAGACACAGGTCAGTCGGAGCAAAGAAAATATGTCCAGATGGAGGTTTTCTGATGGCACAGACCTGAGCTGTTTGTGTGGTGCATTGCAAACAATGGCCCACCTGACCTCGTGCTCTGCGTGCCCCAACAACTGCACGCAGCAGGACCTAATGGATGCCACCGACAACGCGATTGGGGTGGTTAATTTCTGGGCTGCGACTATTTAATGTATTTGCCATTAAAACGCTAAGAAGAAGAAGAAGCCAGGAGCATGCATGACCCTATCTGTACTACCAAACCCATATAAACTAGAGCAGTCAGAAGATTTGGCTAACACTCTCCGCGCTGGCCAGAAGCGGGTTGGAGATGTCTGTTTGATGTATAAAACCTTTGTTCAGCTTGTGTTTCCAAAGTCACCTTCTACGACATCCACGGGAAGACTTGGAATGGTCCTATTCTGCTCTACCGGGAACCACACGGCGTTATTTAACCACTTCGCCATACAGGCCGACTAAAAGAGACGATAATATGCAGGCATGTACCTATGTACTCCATTGGAAGTTGTAGGATCTTAATTTCTAGGTACTCTATTAGCCTAAAAGCGTAGAAAAAATAGTGCCCAACCCATAGTCTGTCGCGCATACACACACCTACCAATTTGACGGATTTTGAGGGCAAAGGCTATGCCCTCAGCTATACCGCATAGCTGATAGCTTGAGATAACACAAAGCTGTCACGCACACAAGCATTGAAATATTGGCTAGTTTTTATAATTATTGAAATAAAGGCTTGACGGTGTCTAGAGATATAGTCAAAGCTTAATGTATACATCATACTGCAGAAATAGATGTTCAAATCACGAAATCGTTACTAGAGCAATCATAACAGTTATTCAGAACATCGCCTACCGTTAAGCATGCTGCATTATAATGTTTCAATTGGCGAGCGATTGCAGATTGCAGCTATTTCAGTATAATGGAAACTCAAAGGTAAATATACAGACGGTTCAAGACGTCGATTGGTAGCACCTAGCTTTTAAATAAATATTTACGGACAAATCACGCAGATTGAGCTAGACCCAGAGTAAGTTTGAGACTTGTATTATGGGAATTAACTAAACGATAGTATGTATATAAAAATACATTTATAGATAAACATCCTGATCCAGATCAATTTGAAAAAGATCAAGAGTTAAGAACAATTTTGGTGTGATAACGAAACATTAACTAGGTATGGTTAAAATTTCAGCCTTCAAAATATAATATATTTCGAACTATTATACACATATTTGAATTAATGTAAAAGTTATAAAATAACATTTGTTATGAAGCCATTTCAATTTTACGTTTACGTCGTGATAAAATATTTGTAACCTATATAATCTTAAAGAGTTTTTAAGTAGAAAGGTATCTATTTAGATTGACATACATTTTTATGATATTTTTTTTCATAGCACAACGAGAAAAAAGTTGTAAGTACACGTTGCCTATTATCATCATCATCATAATCATCATCATCAGATCTTTCTAGTCTCCACTGCAGGAGCACGACCCGCTCTGTACTAACAGAGCCATATACTAGCCTGAGTAGTCAGAGGAAACGTTACGTTGCCTATTATATGTTTTTTTTTTGGATTGCAGAAATGCTGACAAAGTAGCGAATCCCGGGCTCCGATGACTGATTGAGTCCACATCAGAGAGAGATTTCAGAGTTCTGCTGACCTATGTGTGTCACCGTGTGGTTCCCGGCAGAGTAGAATAGGACCACTTCAACTCTTCCCGTGGATGTCGTAGAAGACGACTTGGGAAATACAAGCTAAACAAAGCTTCTAAACATCAAAGAGATCTGTCCAACCCGTCTGGCCAGCGTGGAGAGTGTAGGCCAAATCCTCTGCCTGCGCTAGCTAATACATATCTCTGGTAGTACAGATGGGGTCGTGTTCCTGTAGTGGAGACTTAAATAGTCCTGATGATGATGTATGTCTAGGTACTTCTAACTATCAATGCTAAGGATAAAAAGTCTACGAAACTTAATGATAAACACCAATATAGAACTCAAGGCTTTAGAACTACTCATTAACATTTATAATATGAAAAATCCACACACTAAACGTGATCGTGAAATTAGCAGCCGCGTTACAAATCAATTACCGTCAATGTGACGGAAATGCCGCGAAGGTGTCCATTGCGTGCTTTGTGGGCAAGACGTCCGTGACACTTCGGTGTAGTTAACAATGTATTGTGTTGTCATGTCAAATTAACATATCCTTGGGGTTGCGTAACTCGTAGCAATTATGTAGAGAAGTAAACACGGAATCGATAAATGTAAATCCTTGATGATTTATTATTATAAAATCAAAACGCGACTACAAGGAAAAAAATGCACATTTTTCCTCCAATAATTTTCAAAGGCGAAACAACTTACTTTCTTAAGCAAAACTGAACAAAATCGAATGCGCTTTCTGAGAATATTTAGCCTAAATAAATTAACTAACATAGATACGCGCAAAACCCATAGAGGTTATTGGCAGTCGAGTAAAAGAAAGCACTCCTGACGCTATTTCAGCGTTTGTATTTCAGGAATTTTGTATGGGCATACACATATAGAAATGTATGTACCGGTGGAAGAAATACAGTACGCGATTGTTGTTCATTGAAACAACTCAATCCGTTTAAAAATAAAGCTGGAACCGCAACAGCAAGTAACCACCTGTTTCATAATAACACGTTAGGGTTTCTGGATATAGAAACTACCAACTTCATCGCCGCAAATAATGTAAAGCAGTAATTTGTTTTGCAGATTGACTAATCCTCATTAGCAAATGGCAAGTGCTTATTAAATCATTGCAATTTGCCAATGACTTCGTCCGCGTAAATTATAGCCTATGTCACCCACAGATAAATTACAACAAACAAAAGATATAAAGTTAATTACTTTATATAGGAATTTTTTAAATCGGTCCAGTAGTTTTGAACCTTTCGACGCATAACACCATATACGTGAAACACCACCTCTTGGTTTTGTGGTGTTTTGCGTACTGGCAAAAATAATTACGTCAATTACCAACTACGGACAATTCCGATGACACAAAGCGCACATAGCTGTCTCGTGGCTGTCTCGCACACAATCATTGAAAATTGGCCAGTTTTATCATTGAAATAAAGGCATGACGGTGTCTAGAGAGTATATTATGGTCAAACCATGGAAGTATCTATGTATCCATGAGCAGGAAACAAAAATAGTACTCCCAAAAAACTAAATAGAGCCAAAATATCATATAACTTTGTTACTAAAACAAAACAACATTAAGTGCAAAGTTGAGATGCAGTGGTGGAAATGGTTTTTAGCCGGTAAGAGTCCGGCACTACCTGGGTCTCCCTTCCCAGGTGTCCATGATGGATATTTCCCTCTTCCAGCATTAGTTTAAAAAAAACCATGGAAGTTCCAACTTCAAAGCAGTCAATAAGAATGCACCTGAATTATTTATCAGCGGCCCGACCTTGAGACAACGTGAGCGAACCGAATTTACATTCCGTTTTGTTTCTACTCATCTATTAAGGTACATGGTTTTCTTTGAATTATAACTTTCCTTCTATTATTATTAACTATAGGTTCAAGGTCACTATTTAATTATTTAGTCCTTAAGATTTAGACATATATAGATAACACTATATCTTCTATAACATAAGATAGAGTTTCTTTCGGCGTTTCTTCTCTGCAGTGGTTGGTTCAAAACGCTAGTAGTCAAATCAAATTGAAAAAATCTAAATCATTACTTGGCTAGTAAATTACAGTATTTTTAGTATAACTTTTCATCAACGTAATCATTTCAAATTAAGAGAACTACTCATTGGGTGGAACACACATGAGTACTCTTAATTTATCAAATACAAAATAATAAAAAGTAATACCAAGAATACTACAATTTAATTACTAACGGAGTACAGTCATTTTTTCACTAAATTGTACTGAAACAGAATTTATAATAACACAACGTCACGTGTCTAACGTATGGAGATATCTCTAAATGTAGGTATGTAACGTAATACGGCGTCCTTCTCATAAAATTCTAAATATCGGGTCGTGTTTCTAATATCTGCTTTAATCTTGGCTACGACTCCACGAGAAAAGAATTCTAAAATCCTTAATCCCAGCATGCGGGGCCATAACGGCAATGAGCGGCAAGTGGCAAATAAAATGGTCAAGTCAAACGGCAATTGGCCTCGATCCGCCGCTTTCATCTGGATATTAGAAGACCACTATTACTATTGTATCTATAACATGAAGGACAAACCTGACTTCTATCAACGCCGCTTTCATAGATGAAATGACTCCGTGGCGCAGTGGTCACCACGCCAGCCTGCGACATGGAGGTCCCGGCTTCGATCCCCGGTCAGGTCAAGATGGAAAATGATCTTTTTCAGATTGACCTGGGTCTTGGATGTTTATCTATATAAGTATCTATTATAAAATATAGTATCGTTGAGTTAGTATCCCATCTCGAACTTACTTTGGGGCTAGCTCAATCTGTGTGATTTGTCCGTATATATTTATTTATTTACTATTACTATTGTATTTATATTATAAAGGGCAAACTTTACTTATATAGAAGAAACAAATGTTATTACCTAAAAAGTAGAAACTTCAAATTTGGTACAGGGGTCCTATCGTGATATGTTCGGGTTTAGACCGAAGCTAAGACTTCTGATCAAATGAAAGTCATTGATAAACTGATAATACCGAGATATATTATGAGTATTATCCTAATATTATAAATGCAAACGTGACTTTGTTTGTTACGGAAGGACGCTATAAATCACGCGGGCAAAGCTGCGGGTAATAGCTACTAACTATAAAGTAACTTGACGTATGTGGCAGTGGAACTGACAATTTTATTGTTATGAGGTGAAATGGTGCAAATGCTGACTTATCAAATACTGTACGGTGCAATGCTCGTACAAGATTCAAGATTCAAGATTCAATCGTTTATTTAATATAGGTTTCTTTGAACACTTATTAATTGTCATATTTGTGTTTACAATTTTTACAACAAAAAAAAATGTACATGTTACATGTAACGCCATGTGGTTTCCAGCAGAGTAGAATAGGACCACTCCAAGTCTTCCCGTGGAAGTCATAGTCGTAAAAATATTTTAACGTTTATAATGAATACAGAGTTGTGTATCTCTATACACAGAGGAGAAGAATAAATCGATTACCTATAATTTAACGTGAACATTATTAAGTTTGATCGTGGTACGTAAATTCCTTACAAAGTTGCAGTAATCTAGCGGGATGTAAACTCTCGCGGTATTTAGTTCACACCACCCGACCTTGCGAACAGTTTTAACGAGCGATTTACTCCACAGGTGATATCGGGGCTATTAGATACGTGTTTCTCTCCTACTAGCGTTCCCGCGACTTTGTCCGCGTAAATTATAGCCCATGTCACCCGCTAATTAATAAACTTTCGACAGGTGAAAGAATTTTGAAATTTGGTCCATTTTCGGGGCCTATTAATAGTAAACAAACAAATTATCAAATCTTTCTTTTGCTGTTCCCGGCTGAAGTATTTACTTTTACACTTAGCAAATATCCCGCTTTATGACATGCGCAAATATTTTTTCACGTACTAGCAGGCCTAAATTTATTTCGTTACGAGAATTACTTATTACCGCCAAAAATGGCCACTTTTGGCGGTAATGATTAACTCTATAATTTGAAATAATAATATTGATGGAAGTAATTCTTACCAAAATACTACAATACTTATGACGATTGAAGTACAGATTTAGATATATTTAATTTTATCTGATTTAGGAGTAAGTAATAAAATTAGCCGTGTGGTTCCCGGCAGAGTAGAATAGGACCACTTCATGTCTTTCCGTGGATGTCCTAGAAGGTGACTTAGGGAACTCAAGCAAAACAAAGCTAAAAAAAAAAAACCGGCCAAGTGCGTGTCGGGCCACGCGCAGTGTAGGGTTCCGTAGTTGCAAATGACAACTTTGAGTTCACACTGTTCACACTCGCACCCCACAGTTTAACGACCAAAAACATCTCGTATGAAATTTTACATTTTCGAGTACATTTTATAAGTTTGTTGCCTATAACTTTTTAGTTTATACTTAGTACTCAGCTCTGATAGTTTTCCTTTCAATTTCAGTATATATACTACTGCTGTAATTTTTTTCACGTATCCATATATAACCGTTCGGCAGATAGAGGGGACACACACACACACACACACACACACACACACGTACGTCTAACAAAAATTTGCACTTTAAAACCAAATATTTCGGAAACGGATCCCTAAATCGAAAAGTGGTGTTCTCAACCTCACAATATTTTTTAAAGACCTATTTAACGATACCCCACACGATGGGTAAGTAGGGAAAAAAAAATTACTCCCCCACTTTACTTGTATGGGAGCTACCCTAAAACAAATTTTTTTTCAAGATTTTATTCTACCACTTTTTTGCCAGGATTAATATACATACCCATACCAAATTACAGCTTTCTAGTACTGATAGTCTCTGCGTAAAACCGCGGACGGACAGACAGACAGACAGACAGACATGGCGAAACTAAAAGGGTTCCTTGTTTACTACGGAACCCTAAAAAGAGATCCCTCCTCGTCTGGCTACAGCGTGGAGGTGTACGCCAAATCCTCTGACTGCTCTGGCTAATATATGGCTCGGGTAGTTCAGAGAGGGTCGTGCTCCTGCAGTGGAGACTGAAAAGACCTGATGATGATGATGATAAATAAAATTGTGTTGCAAATACGTTTGCATCTTTCGTTATTTGCGTCATCTTTACGCTTCTTAGAGGCCTATCGTGATTATTCTTAGATGCATTAGATCCAAAGCGATCGGTAAATTCACGCGGTATTAAGTTTACACCACAGGTTTACACTACCTGACCTTGCGGACATATTAACGACCGATGTTCTCTACACCTACAGGTGAATTACCAGGTCAGCCACGAACCACCGGGAGCCACGTGTTTTAAAGATCCTCTATTAGTGAACTGTTTCTAGGGTTTTGACAGAGAACTAAATAAGAACTAAAGTGCAGAATGGATACTCGTACCTACCATGAAGTGTGAACGTGAAGCCTCATTTAGCGTTTCCGCCAAAAGTCACCGATTTTGCAAAAAATGCAAAAAAAAAAAGCTTTACATTATCACTTTAAACTATAAACGGTAGTTCAATTTTTTTCTTACAAATGATTTATTTAAATAAAAATTAAATAATTTTTTTTTACCCTAAAAAATTCGTGCTTCAGCCGATTTAGACGTATCGGGTATCGAAGAATTAATGAAAGTACTAACGTATCGGAGTACTTATAATATCATAGGTTACTTAATAATGTTCCACAAAAGGACTAAGTCGAAACCTATACATTTTAAAGATGATTTTTTTTTACAAAAAACATCGTCTGAATGAACCCACTGAAAGCGCTGGGGTTTTAGCCGTCTCCAATTAGTTGTTATGATACTAAATACTTTCATCTATATGCGGAAAGATTTGATTATTTGTTTGTTTAAATTGGATAGGCTTCAAAATTACTGGAACGATTTTCAAAATTCTTTTACCCGTAGAAAGCTAATTCATCTGCGGGTGGCATAGGCTATAATTTACGCAAACGACGTCGCAGATAAAATTTTAGTATCTAATTAAACTTAAAACGGACTTCAAAACACGTGTTTTCCAGGAATGCCGAACGCTTGTTAGCCAACTTTCGAAGCCGATTTTTACACGACAACTAATGAGACAAATGGTATAATCCGACAATAACAAACTCTTCGCCCACGCTTTGCTATAAAATAAAGACGAAAAGATGCGACAACTATTATGCCGTACGATTATTACTAAGCCTTATTATTTCTATCTCTTTTTAAGAAATAAAAAGTTTTACGCGCGATGCTTCTAGTGTAATTATTTTTATTTTTTTCCAGAAATCCAACTTTTTCTCAAGCTTATCTTGAATTGAAATATGTCAACCAATTACTTTAGAGAATTTTAAAGAAAAACTGCACATTAAACGATTTTTAAGTGCATTATAGCATTAAATATATTAAAAAACAAAATACTTTAGTTCCTAAAACTGATAGTATTAAAAAACTATTATTAAGAGGTACTGTGTGGGATTTTTAAATCTTTTTATCCTGCTCTGCACCTGATGTCCACTGCTCGTGACAAGAGAGACGGCTGCTTTCTCGCACAAAAGATAAGCATCGTAATCCAGTGTGGAAATACATCCAACTGTCTAGTCAAAATGTAACACAAGCACGATTTTTTAGGGTTCCGTAGTAAACTAGGAACCCTTATAGTTTCGCCATGTCTGTCTGTCTGTCTGTCTGTCTGTCTGTCTGTCTGTCCGTCCGCGGTTTTACTCAGAGACTATAAGTACTAGAAAGCTGTAATTTGGTATGAGTGTGTATATTAATCATGGCAAAAAAGTCGTAGAAAAAAACCTTGAAAAAAAATTTTTTTTTGGTTAGCTCCCATACAAGTAAAGTGGGGGAGTAATTTTTTTTTCTCTATTTACCCATCGTGTGGGGTATCGTTAAAAAGGTCTTTCAAAAATATTGTGAGGTTAAGAACACCATTTTTCGATTTAGGGATCTGTTTCCGAAATATTTGGTTTTAAAGTGCAAAATTTTGTTAGAGGTACGTGTCCCCCCCCTCTATCTGCTAAACGGTTATATATGGATACGTGAAAAAAATTACAGCAATAATATATATACTGAAGTTGAAAGGAAAACTATCAGAGCTGGGTACTAAGTGCAAACTAAAAAGTTATAGGCAACCAACTTATAAAATGTACTGGAAAATGTAAAATTTCATACAATCTTCATTGTTAGATGTTTTTGGTCGTTAGACTGTGAGGTGTGAGTGTAAACAGTGTGAACTCAAAGTTGTCATTCACAACTACGGAACCCTACACTGCGCGTGGCCCGACACGCACTTGGCCGGTTTTATTTGGTTAGTTTTGTTTTTCTCTTAATTCAAATTAAGAAAATTTAGTTCAATTGAAATATACAATGCATGCGTGATCCTTCTGTAACAATTTCATTCCATAGTTCGGGGCCTACTTTCCGTATCCAATTTACCTTCCAGCGCAAATTGACAGTCGCACTGACGGACGTGTGTTTAACCAAATTATACTTCTGCTAAACTGCAAATTGTATTCTAATTGAGTTCGTTATTCTAAAATAGTAGGCAACGAGCAAAGACTAGACCCAGAAAATGGGAATTTCAATTTCAGGTTCAGTGGTTGAACCATGGAGATGTAACAAACAGACATTCAGAGTTACTTTCGCATTTATAATAATAATAATATCGTAAATTTTGGTGAAGGATGTGTTATTATTAATAATAACTACGAAAAGTAATTAATTTCAATGAATTATTCACATTTCACAAAACACTAGGTTATTATTCATAATGTAAGAAAATTATTAATAATTTTTAATTAATCAAATTTACCGTAACAAATATAAGGCTATACATTATGAAGTTTCGTTACATCCACATAGTTAAATTTAACGCAAAGGAATATTATACTTCTATAAATTTATAGACAGGAATAATCTGATTGTTTGTTCAAATTGAATAGGCTTATACACCACAAAACCAAGAGGTGGTGTTTCACGTATATGGTGTTATGCGTCGAAAGGATCACACGCGTCCAGTCAATTAATGTCATCAAAATCCGTCATATTGGTAGCTATGTGTGCATGATAGACTATGGGTTGGACACCATTTTTTCTACGCTTTTTTAAGTGCATTATAACACATTATAGACTATTGAGTCTATCTAGGCTTTATATAAGCTTCCATGCTGGTTTGGGAGAAAAGGAAACGCAGAAAATACCAGCTGTTTTTCTTCCCACGCAAACTGTAAAATCCGGTCAATAGAAAGGGCAAAACTCTAAGAGCCATGTTAGCAGGCGATGCGGCTAGCAACCCATCACTATTATGCTTCCACCTTTATGCCCACTAACACGCTAAATTATTATAAACTTTTGGATTTTACGACCTTAGGCTCTGTCTCCCCCGCAAAGGACGTGGGCGTGGTAATATGTATGTATGTTTGCTTACTTTTAAGTCGTTCAAGTAGTTGTTGCAGTTTGTGGAGCTCGAGAGCCCAGCCGGACGATTACGGAATATTTTGGTTTGCTCTCACTGTCTCAAGGTCTTGCCGCTGATAAATAATTCAGACGCATTCTTATGGCCGCTTTGAAGTAGTTGTTACAGTTTGAAGAGGGAAAGAACGGTAAAGAAATAGTACAGTAATAATAGTTTTATAATTTCCAAGGACAAACATTAAAAACTAAATTAAAAACTCAATGAAAAATATCATGAATAATTATTATAATTTTTACCGAAGATTTTCACTTTTTTGGTAATTTTTTTATTGTTGATTCTAATGTCATCAATAAAAGCATAATGTGTTTAAAATTGTTCTCTTGATTTTAAGTAGTCAGTAACTAGATTAAAATAGAGCATAGATTAAAAAAAAAAAACGTCTGCATACAAGAGTCTGACAATAACCTCTGTATTTCTGTGAAAATTTTCCCTTTCGACCTTGACGTGGAAAACACAAACTTATACTCAAATATTTTATTCATCGTAAGATATTTTAAATACACGTATCATTTGATGAATTACAATTTATTGCTTACTATAAATATATTATTGTTGACTTCAATAATATATTTATAGCTAAGAATAGGGCCGGTTTCAAACCCGAGTAAAAAGTGGCAAAAAACAAAATATTGGCACATAATGAAAACTATCATATTTGAAAGACAAAAAATTTATATGTTCGTGTGTTTGTTTGAAATAAACTAAAAAACTACGAAATCAATTTTGAAAATTATTTAGATCGCGACATTATTAGCGGGTAACATACGCTATAATTTACGCGGACGATGTCACGGAAAAACGCTAGTTCGTATATGATATAATTTTCACTGCACTGTTTTATTAACATTTTATGGACAGCCATCAATTTATGGGCTGTGGAGGCGCTCCCATAATTATACTTTACGGCCCGTGGTCTGTTATACAACTGTCATTCAGAGCCTTGTAAGTTATCATTTTTATGGGTTTCTGGGTATTTTATACTGGGTATATTATTTCACAATACAGGAAATATACTGTTTTATTCGTTATATAGCTTAAATAATATTTTGATTATAATCATAATAATATTTTTTTTCATGAAGTACATACATACATACATACTATCACGCCTCTTTCCCATGGGGGTAGGCAGAGACCAAGGACCGCCACTTGCTACGATCCTTACAAAACTCTTTCGCTTCATCTACATCCATCACTCTTTTCATACATGCTCGCCGGTTTCGGGTACTCCTGACTTGCCCCTTGACAAGAATGTCCGCAATCTGGTCACGGTATGTGCGTCTAGGCCGGCCCTGACTTACTCTTCCGGTCACATCTGCCTTATAGAGTTTCTTTGCGAGACTTCTTTCATCCATCCTTTCTACATGTCCAAACCACCTTAACATTCCTTTCTCAATTTTTGTCACTACATCCTCTTTCACTCCACATCGCTCCCGCACTACATCGTTTCTCACTCGATCTCTCAAATTTACACCACACATGCTCCTAAGCGCACGCATTTCTACCGCATTTATCCTACTTTCATGCTTCTTCTGCCATACCCAACTTTCACTTCCATACATAAGGGTGGGCAACAACACTCCCCGATGAACAGCAAGACGTGCTTTAATGGACACCTTCCTACTGCTCATAAAGGAATGCAATGCTCCATTCACTCGATTACCAGCAGCCACTCTTCTTTCTATATCCCTTTCGTACCTTCCATCTCTAGTAAACACACATCCTAAATACACAAACTCTTTTACTTGCTCCACTTTTTCTCCGTCTATAACTATATTGCATACCGTTGCACTTTCATCCCTTTCAAAAACTATCACTTTCGTCTTATTAACATTTACTTTCATACCCTTTCTTTTAAATGCATCATTCACACCTGTTACCATCATCTGTAAATCCTCCTCAGACGACGCAAGCAGAACCTGGTCATCGGCATAAAGGAGGCATTTGATAAGTAACTCTTTCATTCTTAAACCACTTTCATCATCTTTCAAATCTTTCAAACAACTGTCCATAAATAAGTTGAACAGCCATGGCGAGGCTACACATCCCTGTCTGACACCCTTGTCGATGTCAAACCAGTCTGTATAGTCCGCGTTAATTCTGACACAAGCACTGGAGTCCTTATAAAGAGACTTCAGTGCCTGGATCAGATGGCCGTTCACCCCATATGCAGACAGTGTCGACCACAATTCATTCCTCACCACTCTGTCATAGGCCTTTTCCAGATCCACGAATACGCAGTACACTTTTTGGCCTTTAGCCAAAAATTTCTCCAGTATGCATCGCATGGAAAAGACCTGATCTGAACATCCCATTCCTTTTCTAAATCCCGCTTGCACATCCCATATCTTATCATCCGTATCTTTCATAACCCCTTCAATCAATATCTTTGCATACAGTTTGCCAACCACACTAAGAAGACTAATGCCTCGGTAATTCTTGCAGTCTTGCTGTGAGCCTTTTCCTTTATAAAGTGGCACTAAAACGACCCTACACCAGTCTCTGGGAACCACGCCTCTTTTAAAACACATATTGAAAAGACTACACAGCTGACTAGCCACGAGGCCTTGTCCAGCCCTTAGCATTTCGACAGTAATCCTGTCATATCCCCCAGCCTTTCCTGCTTTCATACAGTTTAACGCTTCCACAACTTCTTCAATTTTTATTTCCTCATTCATATCTTCTGCTTCAATCTCTTGTATCACATTCTCTGCAGTAACAAACCTTCTTACATCTTTTTCAAACAACGTAACGTAACGTAACGTAACATGAAGTATAAACATAATATAGAGAATGATACGAAAATATCAAATAAAAGTATATATTAATATTTATTTCTTTCACGCTGGTCTAGAAGAAAAGTAAAAACGTAGAATATAACAGCTGCTTCGTAAAAGCCGATCGAGGGAATGAGCGTCAGGAATCATGTCATAGGCGATGCAGCTAGCAACCCATTACTATTTTGATTCTGTTCTTACCTACCCTACAAGCCCACCAACATGCTAAACGTGGCCGGTTTTGCAGACCTGGGCTCTGTCTACCCCGCAAGGGAAAAAGACGTGATAGTATGTATGTATTAATATTTATGTCTCATTTTTAGAACAATTTCTTTGATTTTATAAAGAGAAGGCACATCCTATAAAAGTCGAGTTTTGCTTATGAAAACCGTCATATAAATTACATCCATTGAGTAAATAGAAAATATATAACATAAACATACCTCAAAATAAAGTGTTTGAAATCAAAATCAAAATCAAAACGTTTATTCAGAAAATAGGCCTTTGCAGGCACTTTTTCACGTCATATCATATTTAAAATTATCTTATTAGATAATATGTATTTATTAATTGTTCAAAAGCTACAGACTACTAGCGTTTCGGAACCGACCACTGCAGAGAAGAAACGCCGAAAGAAACTCTTATCAACAGTTTTGGTCGCCTACTCGCCTGAAGGGCTTTATATGATTACGAATATTTATTCCTTATTGTCTTTTTCTTTCTTTTCTTTTTTCTTTCTTTTTTCTGTTTTCATGTTACAATTTCAATATACATAGATTTATTATTTTTGGAACATGTTTATGTTAACGATCGAGTGTGTAAAGATAATAAACAACATATGATACTTAAAGTAGTCTCAAAGAGGCCGAGCAGACCAGTCCCCCCTGACAGCACCCGTTCACGAGTTGACGTGTGGATTTGAGACGTCTACATAATAAGTAACGTTCTTTAAATAATTATTAATAATAAGCATCAGACGAGCTCCGTGGCGCAGCGGTCAACGCGCCGGTCTGTGACACGGATGGTCCCGGGTTCGATCCCCGGTCAGGTCAATATGGAAAAAGATCTTTTTCAGATTGACCTGGGTCTTGGATGTTTATCTATATATGTATTTGTAATAAAATATGGTATCGTTGAGTTAGTATCCCATAACACAAGTTTCGAACTTACTTTGGGGTTAGCTCAATCTGTGTTATTTGTCCGTATATATTTATTTTATTTATATTTATTTATTTTATTTTTAAGCATAATAAAATGTAATATATATTTCTTACTAGCCTATACTGTCCCATTGCTGGGCAAAGGCCCATTTTTTCTCTGCCGACACTCATCTCTATCTCCTGCGATCGATGATCAATTTGGGTCAGAAGCCGCTAGATTATCAGACCATCTTGTCCTTGGGTGGCCTCTTTTGTTATATTTTACAATACAATAAAATATCCATGTAATATTTATATCTTATGGTAACGTTAGTTCAATCTCATATCTAAAACTGCATTCGTTTCAAATCTGTCATTTACGGACAGCAGTTACATGGAAATGTGACGAAAAGAAATCTGCATAAACGGTGCCAACCTGAACACCATTTGTGGTGGTTTTGTATTGGATTTTCTTTTTTGAGTATTATAATTTATAATATACAGCAAATATGTCAACGTTTAAAAACAAATTCTACTTAAAAGTGTTAAATCGTTTAGTTGGGTTCAATAAGATACTTGATGCTGTAGTACGTAAATTTTTGTTTATTATCATAGATAGGTAACTATTCAAGTACACTATCTAGTTCGAATTTTGCCTTGAACTAGAAAGAATTCCAAAGAATATTCGTTTCAAAATCTGACAGTTGGATGGATATATGTAAATGTGACGAAATGAAATTTGCATAAACGGATCCATCCCGACTAACCATCCGCGTTGGTTTCCAACTGGATTGTCATATTAGGGATCTGTTGCAAAATATAATTGTTAGATTAGAGAACATTCACAATGGTTATGTATAAAATGCCTTATAAGACATTATTAATAGACTTCATCTTTAAGATTTGGTATGAAAAAAAAATGCCAATTAGTTTTCCATGTTACTTTAAGTATTAATTGTTTATTAATACTTCATAAAATTATACAAAATAAATGATAGAAGAAAGGGAAAAAATAATATTATTTTAGTTTTCCGCTGTCATGTTCCTTTAGTTTGTTTCACTTAAGGTGATCAATGCTTGCCTATCTAAAATACTTTCCTATGAAATCATAAGTAAGTACTTATGTCCACTATTTACGAGTAGCTTCAGTTTAGCTCCACCTAATTGCTAAAGTTTAAAGATCCCAACATCTGACAGTTATGTCCATGAAAATGTAACGAAATCAAATTTGCATAAACGGTTCCAGCCCGACTGACTAGTCGCTGAATCTATATTAGATTGGACTTTTTAGGGCTCCGTTGTAAAATTGTCAAAAATATTATTTTGTCTTTTACTAATAGACTCAGTAAGTATGTATTTAGTCTAAATTAAACTAGTGGCAAAACTGACTCTGTGATGGACTTTACTCGACTGCCAGGAATGGAAAGTAGTATTTTTTGAGTTCATTTATGTACATATGTAAATAATAGTAAATACGCATGTAAGTATGTATGTGACTTGGACGGTCGATCATTCGAATCCTTACATCAAAGTGACAAAGGCTGTAATGTTTTTTGGCAGGGCAATCGTGTTTTGTATTCCATCAAAAATTTTACCTTTAGGTATTAATGTAGTAATAAAGATTTTTTCATTGAATATACCTACTTATAAGTTTTATTTAAATCAATCTGTGAGTAAAACCTTTTCTTTTTAAACTATACATACCTACTATATAGCATATATTTCTACTTGAATAAGAATATATTATAAATAACGAACTATTTCAGTTCATGTGCCAAGTCTGTAAATAAATAGTGCTTGTCGATAATAATGACATCAATCAAACATTTATGTAAACAACTCTCACTAAGATTATTTTTAACTCCCTTCGCAAAATGATGTTGTAAGTTTAGTCGCTTTGTTTTTGTGTGAGTCTGTCTGTGTCACCGTAGCTCTTAAACTGGTGAACCGATTAGAATGCGGTTTTTAGTGTAAAATCTAGACTTCTAGCCTATGGTTTTTAGACATGTTTTATCAAAATTGGTCTAGCTGTTTTCAAGATTTAGGAACTTGTATCGAGGGTTGCTTAGTTTTTTTATTTTATATTATTTGTTATTTAATGTAGTGAAGGCTACAAGGGAAAACTTCTTAACAATCTCTCCCTACTGATAAAAAAATATTTATTATTTAATAGAAATATGAAGAAATGTTATAATATTTTAGCTTCACTCAGCCACATAAACAACATATTTATTTTCATAGAAAACTATTTTGCACCTTTTATACACTTAACACTTATAAATCACTCAATTGACATATTGGTCCCAACACTGCACACCACTACGATAAAATTAAAAAGTAAAAGTTCTTATTTCGAATTCTGAAAATGCGCGGCGGAAAATAGGGATTTCCATCACGACCGCGCGCCCGCCATCCCATAGCGCTACTGAAACGCACGTGGCAAATATATTTCACTCTCCCTATAAATACACATAACAACCGCTATTCTTGTACTCCAATATAAACTTTATCACAACAACACAAGATCTATTTTTAATAAACAACGTCAGATATTATCATGAGATGAGTTAAGGGAATTTAAACTGTAATGAAATAGACAAAAGGTTCAGAAATTTCCGACAAGAGATTGTTTCTCAAATATGGAAAACGGATCGTGAAAATTCGTCCGTCGTCGACAATTTTCGTGCTCGTTACGAAGCGAGCTTTTGAAAGCAAACATACTTCTGAATAAAATTCTTAAGTTCCAAGGGAATGTAGGTTCTAAATCGCATTTTATTAGAGAATAAAAGTGTATGTAATGTTATTTTATTATTTTTTTTTAAATTCTACTAAATTATAAAAATAATGATGTGTGAAAATGTTTGTAATAAATGCTTTAACTCAGAATATTGGCCATAGGGGAAAAAATGAGCTACGTTTCCACCAGGATGTGCCGTGACAATGTGTTTGTTTTTCCACCTGAGCTCTGAATTTATGGAGTTGTGAAACTGCAGAGCGCTGAGTAGCGGGCATTTTTCCAGAGTTACATTATTTGACTGTCAATGATATGCGCATTATCATTATGTCAATTGATGTTAGTACCTACTTATTTTTAAGATAAAGACCGATTTTAAACCAACTGACAATATGACTAACTGGAACGTAATTTCTTCCAAATAAAAAACCAGCCAAGTGCGTGTCGGGCCACTCGCAGTATAGGGTTCAGTAGAATAAAAAAAAATCATTTCAAAAATTTCATTTCATTTCATTTCGTGAAGTTTACATTTTATCGGTCAGTCGACCGTGCACACCCTGGTGTCAGAATTCTTCGGAACCGCCTCTCGGCCTCTGACGTGGTTGGTAGCCAGGACAACCGGCTTAACGTGCCTTTCAAGCACGGAATCATCTTTCTTATCAGACAATCAGGTGATTCATGCCTGCAATGTCCTAACCTAACCAACAAAGTATGCTTCCCGTGGGAATTAAACCCAAGATGATATTGATGATGATTTTTTTTTCGGTCGGTCATTTTCATTTCATTTATTCATTGCATTTTCACACTGTACAGGTCTTACAATACTACAGTCATTCAACAATTGTAGGTACAACATGAACCCTGTCGGGCATCGCAACACTATCAATGGAACGGCATGCGGATATATTTATTACTTGAATGCGAATCCACTTTATAAAAAAAAAAAGTCAAGTACAATGTATATTAAAACGAGGCTAATTTCATGAATATATACTATTTTATAAAAAGTCAAAGTATATTATATTGGACTATCTATTTAGTTACAGGAACCGTATTAAAAATGTTTATTATTTGAAAGATTAATATTATTTACGCAGTGTTAATGGTACCTATTTTTATTATAGTTATATGATTAATATTTGATTTGAATGTCATGATATTAGATGTCTAGGCTAGATGTTACACTTAGTTATGTACTTATAATTTAACTACTTATATTATAACAAATAAAATAAAATAAAAATAAATGTCAAGAAAATATTGTAGATCAAATGTCAATAAACTTATCGTCCAAGAACTCATTCGACGTGTAATAGGCTCTTGCATACAGTTTTCATCAGGAGGGCCGTATACCAGTTTGTATACTTCAGGCTTTGTATAATATAATATGTAACTATATAATTTTTATGTGTCAATTGGTTAATTAAGAATACTTAATTCTACGTAAATTCTTTTATTCAGCCAGCCTTCTTATCACAGAGCAAGGAATATATCGTCGCTCGCGACCGAGCTACATTGAAAGTCCTTGCTCTGTGATAATAAATAGCAATCTGACATAGGACGAAGTCTTATAAAGCTTAAGACGCAGGTTTGAATCCTGCCCACGTGGATATTTTACCATATCTTATTTGAGAAAGTACGACAGTATTGAATAGAATATTTTGCGTCAATATCGTACGACTTGGTGTATTCGCCTGTTCAAAGATAGCTCTCCGGCGGTGGAAGCACAGGCTAAAAGGGGTCGTGTAAATCGTTTTGCAGATTTATCTAACACATGTTATGCCGTATACATTATTTATCTAATACCTTCTCTACACAATCGGCTATCATAATGACGATTCACTGTACATTGCTGTTTAACTCACAAAAGCTTTTGAGAGTTTTCTATTCAACGCAGCAGTGTACAGTGAACTGTCGCGATGATAGCCGATTATCGGCAATTTGTGTAGAAGAGGCGTAGAATATAGTTGGCACGGTTCCTAATACGACACAGGTAGGTCGTTCATTCATTTATTACTCGACTGTGTTAGAGGAAGGAAAGGAGATTGATAGCAGAGTGGGTGTAAGCATCATTAGCGCTTACCAGTGGCGCATCTTAGTGCAAATGTCAGAACAAATCGTACAAATTCGACGAGCTCCGTGGCGCAGCGGTCAACACGCCGGCCTGTGACACGGATGGTCCCGTGTTCGATCCCCGGTCTGGTCAAGATGAAAAATGATCTTTTTCAGATTCCACTCAAAGCCTCCTCGTGGATATCGTAGAAGTCGACTAAATAAACACAAGCTAAACAAAGTTATAAACATCAAAGAGACCTCTCCAACCCGTCTCGCCAGCGTGGAGAGTGTGGGCCAAATCCTCTGACTGCCCTGGTTATTATAGAACAAAGGCTGATGTTATAAAATATAACTACTTCCATATTAATTTAGTCGCAAATTCTGTCCACCATGTCAAGAAATAAAGTACTTCCATATTAATTTAGTCGCAAGTTCTGTCCACCATGTCAAGAAATAAAGTACTTCCATATTAATTTAGTCGCAATTTCTGTCCACCACGTCAAGAAATAAAGACGTGGGTCTCTCAATGTGCCGATCACGACCGATCCGTCAGCCGTTGACGTGAAAAGGGGTCATCTATCAATAGCATGTCAGAGCAGCACCTCAGAAATCAATCAGTGCACTTTTCCTCTTTGAAATCGGTTATTTATTAGTAGTAAAGGAAAGTCGAGGCAAGGTTAAGTTTATATTTATTGCATCGTAACTTTTTAAAAATGATGTTGGTACCTACATTGCTTGGATGTACAGTGGTGTCGATAGGTACAGTGGGCCACATTGAAAAGTATACTATCCCCATACATTGGTACTATTGTACGAGTACCTAATATTGATGATATACTTTTTTATGTGGCCCACTGTACAAACATAACAAACATACATAATATCATCTGAGATCCGGACCTCGCGCGTACGTATGGTGAGTATGTCTGTTCCATTGTTTCTTCGTGAAGCCTCAACAGCTGGACCGATCTTGAAGTGTAAGGTGTCATTAGATTCGTATTTTTCCGGAGTGTCATAGGGTATGTGACGTCAGCAAAAAACAATACTCGGACCTAAACTGTCAAAAGTCAGTCGGGTTTTGAATTTTTTGAAATATTGCTCTTGTTACCGAAAATAATTTTGTATAAGTTGTTGTCCAGTATAAAAATTGTTAACTGAGCAGTATTTTTGATTTAAACGATTACCCTTCATCTATCAAATTTTTGAGGTAACGAATGGCTAGCGAAAGTTAGCAGTCATGTTAAAAATTTTGTTTTCTGATGTCCCGGATAGATGTGGTCAGAAAATTTTATACAAAAATTTTAAGAGTAACTTTAAAAAAAACCAAGTGCGTGTCGGGCCACGCGCAGTGTAGGGTTCCGTAGTTGCGAATGACAACTTTGAGTTCACACTGTTCGCACTCGCACCTCACAGTTTAACGACCAAAAATATCTAACAATGAAAATTGTATGAAATTTTACATTTCCGAGTACATTTTATAAGTTGGTTACTTTGTTGGTAAAAACTGTTGTTGATAAACATAGTGTTGATTGTTGAAAGATTATCCTGTCACTTTTTGCAAATATTTATAGGCGCATTCTTCTTGTCTTGTAAGCAAACTAAAATAAAATAGGTTTATTAATTTAACCTTATCACTGTACATATATTTACAAAAATAATTTCCTAACGGTAGGATGTAAAAAAATCTACTTTTATTTAAAACAAGTGCAGATTTAGGCATTTAAAACAAGTTCAGTGATATACACGCATCAGCACCTAGTGCTGTATATTAATATAGATAAATCAATAAACAAATAATAATAATGAATGGATTAACCAAACATATATCTTATACATTCCAATTTAAATTTCTTTTGGTCGTCGGCGTCGGTCGCTGAAACAAATAATGTTTTTACAAATTGACGTAATGGCTATCATGACTCAATTCCACGTCCCAAGACTTTAGTAACAAAGGATGTAGGAATGCCACAAATTGCTGGCTACAATGCGCCCACTCGCTGCATGCTGAGGAATTTGTCTAATAGTAGAACATGGACACACGGACATATCAACTGGCCAACATTTAGTTAAGACAAGACGAGCAAATTGTCGTAAGTCCAAATGACTCCAAAGCTATTCTACTTAGCAGTAAAAAGACATATCTCTACTAGTATTATAAATGCGAAAGTAACTCTGTTTGTATGTCTGTTCACGCTTCAACCATTGATAAAATGAATGGTAGGTATAGAGATAGTTTAATGCCGAGGAAATAATAATGCATCAGGGTACTTTTTATCCCGAAAATATTGACTGTTCCAGAGGGGTCTACAATTTATGCAGTGGAACTTCAGGCAAAAGCTAGTTTCAAGTAAATATACAGAATTTTTGAAAAAGACGAGACTAATAATTGCCCTAAGTTTAAATTATTTCTATGGGTTTAATGGCCAAAAGTTTGTTTACAACATTCAGATGGATAAACTTGTCAACAATTATGATGAAAACGATATATTTAAATGATATCAAAATGTCTACTGGTGGCATAGCCTGCATGACTGATGATCTAAAGATTGACATAGAGATTATAAGAACGACGCACAAGTAATAAAATGATGTAATTATTATTGAACCTGCGACCAACCGCGATCAGGTGAATTGCACTGGTGATCTTAAACGATATATCCTTCTTTGCTATAGTTTAATGCAAAATTTCAAATTATATGGCTTGATTGCTTAAACTTTTCCTTTTTCGTTATTAGCTGACTATTTTTATCTGTATTTTTGTGCTACATTAAATAACGCAAGGACAATTCATTTGTTTATAATACCTACTTACTTACTTTTTTTATTTAAGTTTAAAATAAAGTTTCTTATAATTACATGCATAAACTCTTAGACCAATATTTACCATTCACAAAGTCTGTATGTCACTGACAAAAATAGCGGCAATGTTTACATCTCGTTTGCTTTACAGCATAATAAAATATGTTGATGCGCGCTCGGTGCGTGATTCGGAACGGCGTCGCTGGGAGAAACAAGAGTTCATCTCTCAAACGTTCCGTTTTACGTAATTCGGCCTTTGAATGAAGTCTGTTGTTTGGGTACGAAAATGATGTAGAATATTACAGTCTTTGAATGAAGTCTGTTGTTCGGGTACAAAATATGTGTAGAATATTACAGATTTACCGTGATGAATTTTGAAGTAAGTAAGTAGGTTGAGTTCTAACCAATAATCGAATTTTTTCTCGCATAAAAAGTAGGTTAACCTTAAAGTATGGACATGTAGTCTCACAGGCTCCGCGACAATATTGGTTTCTTTGTTTCATTCACTTCCCCCCACTCCCCGTGACTGAGCCGCCCAGTAGCTTCAGTTTTATTGCAAAAACGACTAGAGAAGAAGGAGGTAGCGTCGCCCGGTGCATAGGACGTGAGTATTACCTTTTGAAAAATTGGCTGGAGCCTGTGAGACTACATGTCCATAGTTGCGGTATAAAAATATTTACAAAAATTTTTTGTTTGGTTTAGTTTTATGTGTAAAAAATGGCAGAAAATGTGAAGCTGGTTGTTCTCGTTCAGAGGGCAAGCGACAAAGTTCACTTCATAGGCCGGCAAACAAAATATTACGAGTTAGTAATCCATCTTTTGTTCCCGTTCTCTATGTAATGACTGTCAATCATTAGTCTTACAAAGATGGTTGTGGTTTTTTTTGTTTTTCTCTATCAGAAGTTCATTTAATTTTTTTTTAATTCTTCATACAGTAGATTATAAGAAAAAGATTTGATTATTACCAAATATTTTAGTAAAGTAATGTTTTATGTTTAAAAACTAACCAATAGTCAAAATTACCAAAAATGGTGACTATGCTCTTATTTTTAATATTTTTAAAGATTTTAAATAAAGAAGTTGATTATGCACTAACGTCATTTTATTTTTAGTTTCCTTCAATTTCATCTAGTTATATTGTTCAAGCAATTTGGAATAATAATGGTAAAAAAAATCGCATTCTTATATCGGAGTCTGACAGACTACATGTCCACGGTAGTGTTATAAATATAAGACGTCCATAGTTAAAGGTTAATACGAGAAACCATATAAAATGATTGATCTTCGCTATTGGTTTACCAAAACATTTGTTTATCCTAGCAAAAGTGATAACGTGTTAATTCGTAATAATATACAAAAAACTGACGCGCTTTTCTAATCATTTGATTTAACCTTTAGGATTGATGGGTCGATTAGTCGTCTTATTAGTTTGCAGACTAATCAGAATTCATTAAGAAATATCCTTATTCACAAAAATGACACATTGCAAAATCGACCACCTCAATGAACACATGAGCAAAAAATCGGTAAATATATCTATACATACGCATGAAAAGCAATACCCTCCTTCTAGGTGGGTCAGTCGGGTAAAAAGTATTACAAATTTAAACCTGTAAATAAAACTTCTTTCAACACCTCAATAAATTATAGACAATCAAAGAATCCATACCGATAAATTAAGGAAACAGCATAACAGACGTATCAATCCAAGACGTCGGAAAAATACGCGCGTAAATCACGCATCGCGGATTCTGGACCGAATTTACGCTCGTAAACACTGTAGGTGTTTGTTTATGCGTTGAATAAAGTTTTTAACATTAATTTCATATGGAGATACACTGTTTACTTCAACTCTTAATCACTGCGGGACTTACCGTAATTATTTTTGTGATTTATCTGATAGCTCACTGAAATATTGCTAATGTCTATATATTTAGAGGCAGCTGCTATCATCATCATTAAGTCTTCTTTAGTCTCCACTGCAGGAGCACGACCCTGTTTGTACTACCAGAGTCATTATTAGTCAGAGCAGCAAGAGAATTTGGCCTCCACTCCCTATGCTGGCCAGACGGGTCGGAAACCTTTGCAACCCATGATGATTCTAAGCTTTGTTTATAGACCCTTTGATGTTTAAAAGCTTTGTTTAGCTTGTGTTTCCTAAGTCGCCTTCTACAACATCCACGGGAAGACTTGAAGTCCTACTCTACCGGGAACCACACGGTAAAAAGTGTTTTGCATTTTTTTCACGACAATTCTATCTACTTCCAGGAGTTTCCGACAGAAATAGATTTGGCATGCAAATCTATTTCTGTGGGAGTTCAAGCGTAAACAATGCTAACAGGTTTCTAGATAACAGATGTACTTTGAGAGTTCCTAGTATTTAATAGTGCCGTAAGGTCACTTTCGGTCGCTTTAGGGTTCCGTACAAAAAGGGTAAAAAGAGACTCTATTCACGAGACTTCACTATCTGCCTGTCTGTCTCTAGGCTGTATCTCATAAACCGTGATAGCTAGACAGTTGAATTTTTCACAGAAAAATAATTGAGTTACCATGAAGGTATGTATCATTTCGCTTTATATTTAAATAAACGAATTTTTTATACACCTTTATTTAAAATTCAATACACAATCTTTAAAAGATGACTCAGCCTATCAACATGAACAACTTTTGTTATCGGACCAATGCTGAAAATTCCATTTTCCTTTTAGCTTTTTCATACATTTGGTCCGATTAGCTGGATACCTTTTGTATGAGTAAGTATTTTTTTGAGTTCCCAGCATGTCCCATATCAAAAGTTGTTCATGTTGATGGTCTGAGTCACCCATTAAAGTTTGTGTCTGAATTTAAAATAAGGGTGTATACTATAGTATAATTCATTTCTATAGGCATTTATTATCCAAGTTCGTATTCAGGTATTTGTATATCGGTTAGCACCTACTTCCAAAAATCTAAATTAGGGAAACAAAACATAAGTAAAATAACATTTATTAAAATAATTATAACAAGAAGAGTGAAAAGATACATTACGGTTTAAAGTAATATAGAGAAACAAATTTAGGGTAATAATTTGTGAAATATTAGTAGTTATAAGAAATAATAATGAGGAAATGCGTGGTAAATATTGATATGGTAAACGATATAAAAATATGGAGAAAGTCTACATACAGACAGAGCTCGGCTCAATAGAGCAGAAGTGGCCAAGTGCCAGTCGGACTCACTCATGTCGGGTTCCGTAATAGCAAACGTAGATTTTGGTAGCCACTAAACGTACCGATACTACACCGATTCAGAATACCTCTGCCATGACGACTCTATAAGGTTTTCGTTTTTTGCCATTCAGCTACGGAACCCTAAAAAGCGAGGAAGAGGAAGAAAACAGGTTCTATGTAGTGCATTATTTGTAATATCTTTATAGTATTAGTTAATGATGTTTCAAATCTGATGAGATTTATGGAAAATAATTATCTTAAATCAACAGTGCAGATATCTTTCCATGCACACTAAGCTTGCAAACTAATGAGACGATTTTCATGGGGTTTTCGCTGACCATTAGAGCATTTTTCTGGAAAGGTTGTAAGTATTATCTATCGGATGCAGTCGGGGAGGGTAGCTTCTCTATTTTGTAGGCACTCACTTAATCATCGCTCATTACTTTATTATTCTATGCAATTTCAATGACACACAAAAATATTTTGAATTCAAATCAAAAATAATTTAAATTTTTTTTATAAATTTAGTATGCAAATTTAAAAAAAAAAATTAAAAAAAAATATAAAAACTTTGTATGCAAATTTTATATCTAATGCTTCGAATGCAAAAAAAAATTAGGTTCCCAGCATTGGCCCAATTGGAAAAGTTGTAATGTACACCTTTTAATAGAAAGTTGTTCATTTTGACGGGGAGAGTTACCTTTTTGAGATCGATTTACACGCTGAATAATGACCACATGCCCACAATGTCAATGACCCCTCGAGTGTCGGAGGAAGTGTGTTATTCCAGTAATGGCGAGACCTACATTGTCAAGTGGACGCTCCGGCAAGTGGTCGAGGTAAGATTGGAGGACTTTATGCATGGCAAGATATCTCCAAATACTGGCTTCATTATAATACATGGTGAAATATTGATCATTTTTGTTCAAGGGGTGATTTCATCCCGTATATTTGAACTAATTTTGATTTGAGTAAAACACTGGGAAAACAAATTTATTTTTGACATTCCCATAAAGGGGCGACTAAATAATTTTCTATGAAAATTTCCAAAAAAGTGTGTTTTTCAAATGTTGATGCTGAAAACAGTCCTTACAGGATCAAACACAATCAATATTTCACTGGGTATAGGCGCACAGTAGTAACGATTTCTCATTGAATAACCACGATAATCTAAGGGCCTACATTGTCCAGTGTACTCTTGACAACAAACGGACGAAGTAACATTGAACGATATATAGGTATGCTCGTAGTATATCTTCGTGACATTCATAACTGTAGGCAACAGAAGCATGCCATAAAGTTATAACAACGCATGGACAATATGTCAATCTCGTTTAGTGTCGCAAGAAATGTGTCATTAGAGTAATGGCCAAACCTACATTGTCAAGTGGACTCTTGACAGCAAACGGACAAACTGAGATTGGACTACATATCTATGACATGCATATCTGTGGGCATGGCATAAAGATATATAGTAGTATTTAAAATTGTTGAAAGAATTTCTAAGAAAAAAAACCTACTACTCGTATAGAATATCTGCATGATCCCTCTCTCTCGTTCCATTGCAATGCCTGACAAGGTACATATGTATTTAGTCAAAATATGTAACATATTTGTGTACAAATCATATGTAATGCAATACAATAAATGATATGATATGGTGATATGAATAATATGGTATGGACATGGACAACTTCTCCATCTTGTGTCATTGGAGTAATGACCTGCAGGCCTTTTGCTAACTTTTGACAGCTACAGTGTACATTTTGATGATCTATTCAACATCCATTTATCAATCTTCAATTTTAAGAGCTTGGCTCTTCTCGGTGGAAGAAGCTCCACTGTCAACAGCCATTACGGGTTATATAGCTAAAATAAAAATAGTCAATAATGCGAAAGGATTTAAGGTATGATTGGTTAAGCCTGAAAATTGTTTTGATTCGTCAAGCGAATTTTATCACACATTATAGTACAAGTTTGTCAAATGTTAAAAAGGTTTCGTTTCGCCAAACCATGTAAATGTTCTGATTGGTCAAGTCTACGAAAAGTTCTAATTTGTCAAGTCTATTGGTAGTTTCGATTGGTCAAGCGTTAACATGTTTCGATTCGTCAAGCCTATTATTAGTTCTGATTCGTCAAGTCCACGAAATCTATAGCCCAGAATCGAATAGACCCAATTCTAACCTTTTTAACATTTGACGAACTTGTACTATAATGGGTGATAAAAATTCGCTTGACGAATCGAAACAATTTTCAGACTTGACCAATCATACCCTAAATCTGCGAAAGCCGTAATGTATTGAAGTGACCACCAAAACGTACAGTTGGAGGCAGATAAACCTAACCCCGTACAATTTAAAATCTGTTCGTAGGGGGTCAAGTTTATCTGCCCCCGAGTGTACACAGACCTACATTGTCAAGTGGATACTTGACATAGGTAGAGCTAAGACTGAACGATATTTAAAGACGAATAAGTGTAGTGAAATATCATCTCCAATTACACCGTTGACCGTGTGGTTCTCGGCAGAGTAGAATAGAACGACTCCAACTCTTCGCGTGTCTTCGAAGGCGACTTACAAAACACAAGCTAAACAAAACTCATTAACAAATCAAAAAGACCTGTCCAACCCGTCTGGCTAGCGTGGGTGGAGTGTAGGCCAAATCTTCTGGCTGCTCTAAGTAATATATTGGCTCTGGCAGTATAGAAAGGGTCGTGCGTTCATTAGAAGAATATTTAAAATAATATACATACATACATACCTACTATCACGTCTTTTTTCCTTGTGGAGTAGACAGAGGCCAGGTCTGTAAGATCTTAAGCCCACGTTTAGCATGTTAGTGGGCTAGTAGGTGAGAACGAAATCAAAATAGTGATGGGTTGCTAGCCGCATCGCCATTGACATGATTACAGATGCCTTTCCTCGATCGGCTTTTACAATTTGTGCGAGAAGAGAAGCAGCTGGTACAATTTAAAGGAAATATTTGTATACTGTTTTCAACAGTTAGATAGGCAGAATTTTTTGTAATATTCCTCCTGTATCATACCCTATTTTATACAAATAAATGATTGATTGATTTGACGTTTTTTCTTTTTCACAGACCAGCGTGGAAGATAATATTTTATAATATAATCAAAGTTTATACACAAACATTCTAAGTCAAAACCGCTAATACTGCTGAAGCAGAGATAAGTCGTGAAAAACTAGCAAACATGAAAAGTTTAGTGTAACGAAAAAAGAAAGAAATAAATAAGTCCCCACATCTGCTTAAGATTGCTACCCCGAAATTGCGAACAACTTGTGCCGGCTTATTGAACAACTTATGTTTTATCGGCGAAGTAGGCCGATGCCGCGACTTATGAACCTTTGACATGCGTAAGTTGTGAGAAAACCTTATTTGTACACAACTGTCCAAAAATATGAGTGTAATATGTATATTCTTATTAAATTAAGAAAATATTGTATGGCTTCTTATCATCATCAGGTTTTTTTTTGTCTCCACTGCAGGAGCACGAACCTCTCTATGTATACTACCAGAGCCATGTATTAGCCAGAGTAGTCAGAGGATTTGGCCTACTCTCTCCACGCTGGCTAAACGGGTTGGAGAGGTCTCATTGATGTTTCTAAGCTTTGTTTAGCTTGTGTTTCCTAAGTCGCCTTTTACGACATCCACGGGAAGACTTGGAGTGGCCCTATTCTACTCTGCCGGGAACCACACGGCAATTGTAAAATGAGTTAATAATAAATCAAATACATCACTTTTAGTTAGGACCACAAATACTGCTGAGGTAGAAATACGTCGTCGAAACTAGCAAACACGAAAAGTTCGATGTCATGAAAAAATAAAGAAATATGTCCACATCTGCTCGATATTGCTACCCCGAACTTATTGCGAACAACTTGTGCGGCTTATTGAACAACTTATGTTTTAGCGGCGAAGTAGGCCGATGCCGCGACTTATGAACCTTTACCATACATACATACATACTATGGGGTAGTATGAGCCTAGGGCTGAACCTTTGACACGCTTAAGTTGTGAGAAAATCTTCTTTGTACACAACTGCCCAAAAACAGAATGTACTCTTACTAAATTAAGAAAATTAATTTAATGGAAAAGTAAAAAAAAAAAATATCGGTTCAATAGGAACAGTTGTTCATTTTAACGAGGGCCAATTTACACAAACATATACAATGTTTGTTAATATTATGCACCAAATAAATATATTTCTTTCCTTCAGTTGTCTTGTCAGTTTTATTACGACGTTTGCCTTAAAATCACATTTAACATTAAAATTAATAAAACACACGTGTTTGAAAGATTTAAAAGAATAAAATTGGAGATTAAAGACGTCGCAGGAAGTCGTTAAATCGGTATTGCTCGTAACACATACATTCAGTTTATGATATTATCATAATATGTCTCCGGCAGATATATGGCCAACAATTCGCTATCCTAAATTTTAACTGGCTGAATCTAAAGCCATTTCAAGATAAACGCTCAAATAACAATATTTTCGATGTCACAGATTTAAAAACAAAGGATTAGTGAGATATTCAAGAAATAAATTTCACGTTTTGTGACATCTTTTGCGGACGCATTTATTCCAACCCCGATCAATGTAGATTTTTCATACGAAAAATATTCAATAATATTTAATAAAATACATACCTACTAAAAGACAACATATCTTAGCAGCAAGAAGTCCACTGCTGGACATAAGCCGAAAGATTTCCAATGTGACCGGCTGGAAGCGGCCTGCATCCAGCCTCATCGTGTCCAACCACCTGAATAAGACCTTATTCAGGTGGTTGGACACCCGATGGGTGGGCGTCAGACGCTGCGCTTGCCGGTACTTGGTCGCCATTTGAGAACCTTTCTGTCCCATCTTCCATCGGTTATGGGTTAGCGGGAAAGAATTGAACAGGCGTAACATTTAAGAAATGGTTTGGCGTCATATATATAATGGTAATAAAATAATGCATAAAAAACACAATAATATCCATTGTTGTTGTTCAAAAACTGAGTATGTTATTGATTACCTATTGTGCTCAAATAGGCACTTGAACGTAAAGGGAAGTAAAGGAGTGCAAATAATGCATCTTACTCACTATTCGAATCTTAGATAAGTAAGCTATCGTCAAATTTCCTATGTCTGGATTCTATTCTTCTTATCTTTGGAATGAAAAAATAGTATAGGCACAATAACTAGTATTGTAAAAGTAATTAAGCACAGAAACCTATGGTGGTATTGTTTGTAACAACAACACATAAGATATACTTATAAAAGATAAAGTGAAATTGATATGTAAAATACATGTCGCACATGAATAAAGTAAGCTATAGGTCGATATGTTTCGATCTCATCTTTCTCAGAGTGAATATAAATGGCACGCATGAAACCGTCTCAATCCTGCGGACTGCGGATGAGGACGAAACAAGTCGGCCTGTAGCTGACTTTATACGCGATTGACCCGTATTTTACATAGTTATTAGGTACACACGTTATTTTTAATCAAAAGAAGTCAAAGTAGTATAGGTTTTATTAAGTATAACATACATAAATATTATCAATGCGGGGTAGACAGAGCCCTGGTCTATAAAACTGGTTAATGGCTTACTAGCCGCATAGCCTATTGACAGATTTCTGACACCCATTCCCTCGATCAGCTTTTACAATCTACATGGGAAGAGAAACACCTAGTACACACTACTTTTTTTCTACTCTCCCAGACCAGCATGGAAAAGAGTCAAGTATAAGTAAAATATTAATCATCTGTAACAGACGGAAAATCACTGATTATGTTCAACAAGGCGCGAATGCAAAGAAACATGATTAATGTAAAAATAGAAGTTAACCAGAGCAAATAATGTTTCTTTCCACTCACTGGTTGTGCGGCTGCACATGTCCACGTCTTCCTAAATGTATTTAATTAAGTACCCTTTTCTAATAAAATATTTTACTTGATAATAAGACAAGGGATTATGTTAATAATTGAGTTAGCACGAATCTTTTATTTCTATGTTTCCGCTGACGTTTTTAAGTGTAGTAAGTACCGGGGCTAATGCCTAAATATTAGTGGGTAGTGCAATTGTTAAAATTAATAGTGCAACTGCGTCTACAACCACAAGATGACACCGCCAGTACTCCAGTGTCGCTGCGACCATGGATGTAACTCCATTGAAACATTAGCGGAAACAAATAATGAAAAATTTCGGAATAAGTCCTATTTATATACAAAATTATGTGTTTAAAGTGTGAAAGTTAAGACAAAGCACCGTAGCCATAACGTTATAGATGAGAATAGTTTATGGTTTTATAAATTTTAAAGCGAAGAAAGAAAACAGACAAAAGTATTTTGTTGTTATTTTAAGGAACTCATCTAGGTATTTATTGTACGGTCAGAGTAAGATATGACTCCAGGTAAACATACTATACTGTTACCTGGCCTAGATATATATCTCATCTATCTGAAAGCGTACGTAAATGATGTTTTGGCCGAATAAACGGAAGTAAGATCTAAAATTCAGTGAATGAAAACAAAATAAGAATAATATTCTGAAGTACACTGGCAGTGCAATAGATTAAGGTATAAAAATATAGGTTAAAAGCGCAAATAATGTGTAGTTGTATATAACCATTAATATAACACATGAAAAATATTGAAGTGTGGTTACTGTTTAGAGTTGAATTTAAATCTGAGGGGTTAAATTTTAAGGCAATAATCCAAAAAAGGGTACTAAATGCCCTGGAATACAAAGGCCCGAAAAAGGCCAAAATGTGGATAAATTTGATAATGTTATATAAAAAGACCATAATTCCGATGATAAAACATTACCGATTGCGCTTAAAAAGGCGCTAGTTCCAGTGAAAGGAAGCGTTACATATAGTAAAAATATATGTTGTCTTCACTGGTCAAAATGACTAGCGAACAGATAAAATTAAATTATATTGTACTAAAGTTGCTAATGTTAAAACCCTACCTATTGTGTTCCACAAGGCACGAATACAAATATACATGGATGATGTAGAAGGAAAAGTTGAATAGAGCAAATAATGTATCTTTCCACTCACTGGTCGTGTAGCCGAAATCATCCTCCTCCTCGGGGTCCGCCTCTTTCTCTTCTTTGCTGCGCTTTACTGCTCCCGCTGATGCCCGGTCAATCTGCAACAATGACACGTTAATTATACATATAAAAGTCGGCCAAGTGCGAGTCGGACTCACGCATGAAGGGTTCCGTACCATTATCTATATATACACTATTAGACTATCTTAAATATTTCTTTTATTCTGTTTTTAGTATTTGTTGTAATAGCGGCAACAGAAATACATAATCTGTAAAAAAATCACCTGTCTAGTTTATGAGATACAGCCTGGCGACAAACAGAGAGACGGACATTGAAGTCTAGCAAATAGGGTCTCTTTTTTAGGGTTCCGTAGTAAACAAGGAACCCTTATAGTTTCGCCATGTCTGTCTGTCTGTCTGTCTGTCTGTCTGTCTGTCTGTCTGTCCGTCCGCGGTTTTACTCAGAGACTATAAGTACTAGAAAGCTGTAATTTGGTATGAGTATGTATATTAATCATACTAAAAAAGTGGTAGAAAAAAATCTTGAAAAAAATTTTTTTTTATGGTAGCTCCCATACAAGTAAAGTGGAGGAGTAATTTTTCATTCGCTATTTACCCACCGTGTGGGGTATCGTCAAATAGGTCTTTAAAAATTATTGTAAGGTTGCGAACACCATTTTTCGATTTAGGGATCCGTTTCCGAAATATTTGGTTTTAAAGTGCAAATTTTTGTTAGAGGTACGTGTCCCCCCCCTCTATCTACTAAACGGTTATATATGGATACGTGAAAAAAATTACAGCAGTAGTATATATACTGAAGTTGAAAGGAAAACTATCAGAGCTGAGTACTAAGTACAAACTAAGAAGTTATAGGCAACCAACTTATAAAATGTATTCGAAAATGTAAAATTCCATACAATTTTCATTGTTAGATGTATTTGGTCGTTAAACTGTGAGGTGCGAATAGAAATCAAAGTTGTCATTCGCAACTACGGAACCCTACACTGCGCGTGGCCCGACACGCACTTGGCCGGTTTTTTTACCCTTTGGGTACGGAAACCTAAAAACGCAAACCTGACTGATTTACTGACTTACTAGTATTGTTTATTTACCTATCAACGCACAGACCTAGAAACTTGAAATTTTGTACTATTTGTTTTCATTCATGATTTTAGACAGCATTAAAAGATTTTTTTTAAATTCGACCCCTAAGATGGTGAAATAGGGGGTTAAAATTTACGAGAGCAAATTCGTGGGAAAATTGGTAGTGAAATAATAAACTGCCCGAACGTGAAGGGTCTCCTCTACAGCTTGGACTAAATTAATCTCTCGCTGTTCAGCTGTACAGGTCTCATTTCACAACCAATTCTTCAGTGATTGCATACAGTTTATTGTTGATTCAATTTATGGAATTTTTCCAAATTTCGGTTTCCCTCGGTAAACTCGATAGTGAGCACCTTAAGGACATTCGTGAATTTTCTGGGGTTCCTAATGTCAATAATAAAAGGGAATGATGACTAGTATGTTATTGATGCACTAATTCATTTATAATGAAGTAGCAACTTACCTCAACACCCTTATCAGAATAAACCCTTCCACCCAACTCCCTTTCATCTTCTTCATCGCTATCGTCCGAGTCATCAGAGTAGACTGGTTTTGGTTCTTCAGGCACAGGCTCAGGTGGTTCTGGCTTTGTTTCTTCTTCTTGCTCTGGTTCGCTTTCTTTCTCTACTTCTGTTACTGTTATCTGAAGAAAGAAAAGGAAAATCAAATTATTATAAGTACAAATATCATAATAATTAGTAAATTAATTCTTTCCGAGAATATTTCATCAATGTCATTATACCGGGTGTAAATTAACCACCAACATTTCCTTAAAGGGGTGACACACCCTGTTAAAATAAACAACTTTTCCTAAAGGAGGAAGTTTTCCTCCCAAGGCTTGAAACAAATTCAACATTTTCATACAAAGTGTTCGGCCGACCCTACAACTTGTTATTTTTTTTTAAGATAGACACCCTATTTAAATAACAAGTCAATTTAATAATCATCATCATCATCAGGTCTATTTAGTCTCCATTGCAGGAGCACAACCCTCTCTGTGTACTACCAGAGCCATATATTAGCCTAAGAGGTAAGAGGATTTGGCCTTCACTTTCCTCGCTAGACAACGGGTTGTAGAGGTCTCTTTGATGTTTATAAGATTTGGTAGCTTGTGTTTCCTAAGGTTTTTTTTATTTATTAGCTTCACTAACTGGTTAAACAATATACAAGTATATTACACATACAAATTAGGTCATATATCAAAAACAAAAGTATATAAGCATATTAGTACAACATATTTTACGACATCGACGGGCAGACTTAGAGTGGTCCCATTCTACTCTGCCGGGAATCACTACTACTATGTTAGGATAAAGAGTCACCAAAAAAAAGATACCCCACCTTGATCTCATGTTGTGGCGTTTTCGGAACGGGCGGCGCCGGCGACTTCCTGGAATGTACGGAGTGGGCTGGTGATGCCACCGGGGACGTCGCCTCCATGTCTGACGAATCTGTGTTCTGCACAAAATGAAAAGTCCATTAATATTCTAATAAACAAAACCAAAATTTCGACGTTAATAGATGCATTCATAATAACGGCTAAGTAAGCTGTAGATATCGCGAATCTTATCTCCGGTATTTGAAAAACTCCAAAAACAGAATCGTCAAAGAGTTCTATGCAAATATTTTTTGAGCTGACAAAATTTAACGAGAACCGGTTGAAGAATGCAACCTGTAGAGGAAACAGCCAGACAAATATAAATTTTCTTTGGCTAAGCTGAAAAAAAAATGCTTGTAGTAGCTTGTTAAATTAGTTTGAAGTAGTAAATTTCTCTTTTACTTCTTATTTTATCTGAAAAAGATCATTTTTCATCTTGACCTGACTAGGGATCGAACCCGGGACCATCCGTGTCACAGGTGTTGACCACTGCGCCACGGAGCTTGTCATAATATTGTTTCTTACCTTACCCATGCCAGTAGACTCTGGACAGTCAGCTTGACGACGTCTCCAGCCATCTTGATCAGCTGCCAGGCCCAGGAGTGGGCGTCATCTATCTTATATAGTTATAATATCAATGGTACTAGTAAGGATAGATAACAATGTTGCTTACCCACGCCAGCAGAATCTGTACACTTAGCGTGACAACGGCTCTAGCCATCTTGTAAAGTTATAATATCAATGATCCTAGTAAGGATAGATAATATTGTTGCTCACCCACGCTAGTAGACTCTGGACAGTCAGCGTGACACCGTCTCCATCCATCTTGTAAAGTTATAATATCAATGATACTAGTAAGGATAGATAACATTGTTGCTCACCCACGCTAGTAGACTCTGGACAGTCAGCGTGACACCGTCTCCATCCATCTTGTAAAGTTATAATATCAATGATACTAGTAAGGATAGATAACATTGTTGCTCACCCACGCTAGTAGACTCTGGACAGTCAGCGTGACACCGTCTCCATCCATCTTGTAAAGTTATAATATCAATGATACTAGTAAGGATAGATAACATTGTTGCTCACCCACGCTAGTAGACTCTGGACAGTCAGCGTGACACCGTCTCCATCCATCTTGTAAAGTTATAATATCAATGATACTAGTAAGGATAGATAACATTGTTGCTCACCCACGCCAGTAGACTCTGGACAGTCAGAGTGATGACATCTCCAGCCATCTTGATCAGCTGCCAGGCCCAGGAGCGGGCGTCATCTATCTTATATAGTTATAATATCAATGGTACTAGTAAGCATAGATAACATTGTTGCTCACCCACGCTAGTAGACTCTGGACAGTCAGCGTGACGACATCTCCAGCCATCTTGATCAGCTGCACGGCCCGGTCATGCTGCGCGTTACGCACGCACGTCCCATCTACTTCCAAGATCCTGTCGCCGGTCTGAGAGGAATTACTTCGATTATTACTGTATCACAATTATATAGTTATTATCTTTCGCGTGCAGCTATCCCTTTGGAACAGTTAAGGTACCCTTTGTTACTATGTCCTTATCTGTACTCCAGACAACGTAAATATAGTGGCTACAGAAATACATCATCTGTGAAAATTTCAACTCCCTAGCTTACAAGATTTCGTGGTGACAGATGGACAGACAGACAGACGGATATCAAAGTCTCAGTAATAGGATTCCATTTTTACTTTTTGGGTAAGGAACCCTGAAAACGACATTGGGTCTCAATTTTGTAAAACCGACTAATTCAAATGGTCCCATGGAGAAGGTTGTTCCATCGTTCCAAAAGATCTCTTTGTATGACCAAAATAATGGATGTAGGTTTAAATAATTTTAAAAATCTAAAAATGCGAGGCAATAACCTGTAATTCCCCGCTGTTCCCCGCTGGACTGCCGGGCACCACATTTTTGATGAAGATGCCAAATATGGCTTTCTCCTCACCCTCATCATCTTCACCAGTGATGATGTCAACCTGCAACAATTCGATATAAATTAATAAATACGAAATACTGTCTCTCTGACTGTCTGACTGAATCGCGGAGCTCGGTGGGCCAGTAGGCGTGAGCATTATTAGCGCTTACGCATGTTGACCAACCCCGGGCGTAGTCCCCACTTGGATGAATGACGTTAAACCGTTGGTCCCGGCTGTTATCATTGATGGCAGCTGATAAGCTATATCAGATGCCTCTGGGCAGCTTGAATGCACCAGTAATGAACTTTTGTGATAGAATACTAACTCAACGATACACACACATATAGATAAACTTTCAAGACCTAGGCCAATCTGAAAAATATTTTTTTCATCATGATCTGGCCAGAGATCGAACCATCCCTCGTCTCGCAAGCTGGCGTTTTAACCACTGCGCCACGGAAGCTACAAAAAATTAAGAGTAGCACACCAGATTACACTGAATATCTCGTTTTAACCATACTTAAATCAACACGGACGTACGGTCTAGTTAACCGGAAAATTCTAACAGGCATATGATAACTAGTTATTAGCAGAACGGTGTCACTTACCAGCAGCCTTGGACATTCACCGGATTTGTTACAGATTATATTCTAACAGGTGGAATAAGGTTTCACTCCAATATTTTCTCACATGCCCACGACTTTGTTTAACTTTAGCTAATTTCCAAAAGGGCCATTTTCCAGGATTTCCTGGCTATCCCACTAGAATCGTGGGATTTTTTTGAGCGTAATCCCGGATGGTATCCGAACATATTCCGGTCCCGTATAGTAATTTTAAATGTCTGGGTTAAACACAAATTTCACTGAACTAAGGAGGGGTTTGATTCTCGGTCAGGTCATGATGGAAAAAAATAATTTTCAGATTTACCTTGATTTTGGACATTTGCCTTCAGAAGCATTGAATTAGTATCCTGCAAAACAAGTTTACAAGTTACTGTGGTGTGTGGGTGTACTAGCTCAATTTGTGTGATATGACCATAGGGTCATAATTTGTTTGCTAAATTTACATTACCCATCTACTGGCACAGTTGGGGAAATAAACGACTGCATTCACCATTTGTCCTACGACGCTAACCCCTAAAAGGGCTCTAAACGCTAGCTTGAATTCACCCACCATAGAGGCTTATCTCAGTTCAACGGTGGATTTTCTCTTTCAAGCAACCTATACTAACATACAACCCGTCTTCTGACGCTGTCTGAAAGAAAACGGCTAAACTCACATTTTCTCCTACGATGCTGATCCCTAAAGGAGGTTCAAGAGCTTGTTTGGGGATCACACACCGTGGTGATTCCCAGCGTTAAGCCACCAGCGTCTCAGTTCGACAGTCCAACACCGGAACCTTTCCCTTTCGAGCAACTTACCAACATGCAATGCAACCCGTCTTCTGACGCAGTCACCTTTATATCACTTTTCTTCCTACAAAGCTGGATCCCAGCGTTGGGTTTCCAGCATCTCTCGTCTCGTCTGACATCGTTACCGCTCCCTATCTTAGTGTGTGCTTTGTTTCATCTACAGCTGTGTTGCGCTTGAGCCTTAGTTTCATTGGAAGACTGTAACTCGTCTTCCGTCAAGACCTATGGTGAGACTAGGCTACTTACATAATACTTAGGAAGGAATACAGAAACTCACCTTTCCTCCTACAATGCTCACCCCCAAAGGGGCTCCAGGGGCTCGCTTGAGGGTCACTCGCCGTGGTGGTCCCCAGCGCTGGGCCACCAGCGTCTCAGTTCGACGGTCTGACACCGTCACCGTCATGGCTGATTGTGGAATGTAACTGCAGAAAAAAGAAACGTTTTCATACAAAAAATCCATTAACATTTGTCACAGTTGCCTCGAGGTTCTCGGCAGAGTAGAATAGGACCACTCCAAGTCTTCCCATAGATGTTGTAGAAGGAGAATTAGGATGCATAAGCTAAACAAAGCTTTTAAACATCAAAAGACCACTCCAACCCGTCTGGTCAGCGTGGAGATTGTAGGCCAAATCCTCTGAATGTACTGGCTAATATATAAGCTATGATAGTATAGAAGGGACGTGCGCCTGCAGTGGAAACTTAAAAAGACCTAATGATGATTGGTCACAAAACAATTTAAGCACAGGTACCTATAAGGGTTTTCTGAAATGCTTATCACCAAATGGGAACACTGAGGTATTGACCTTGATAATCTACTGTCACTAGATTCGACAAGCAGCAAGAATAACCACACTTTGGCTCAAATGCCCTCGGAGTCCGGTAAGGTATTACAGCTTACCGGACTCCGAGTGCATTTCATATAAATTATCTCTACAAAAACATTTCTAGCTCTAATAACAGATTATTCAACATATATACATACATAATGTCATGTCTTTTACCCTTGCGGGGTAGACAGAGCCCGGGTCTATAAAACCTAAAGCCACGTTTAGCATGGTGGTTGGCGTGGAGAAGGAAAACGGAACCAAAATAGTGAATCGCCTATTGCATGATTCCTTAGATTTTTGCCCATTCCCTTGATCGGCTTTTACGATCTGCGCGGGAAAGGAAGCAGCTAGTACACATACATACATATTATTACGCCTTTTTCCCATAGGGGTAGGTAGAGACTATGGATCTCCACTTGTTACGATCCTGACAAATCCCTCTAGCTTCATGTAAACTCATCACTCTCCCCATGCATGCTCTTCGGTTTCGGGTACTTCTTACATCTCCTTTCTTAAAAACGTCAGCAATCTGATCGCAGTACGTTCGACGAGGTCGACCCTGGCCAACTATCCCATTCACACTGGCTTTATATATATTTTTTGTTACTCTTCTTTCATCCATCCTTTCAATGTGGCCAAACCACCTTAACATTCCTTTCTCAATCTTAGTCACTACATCATCTTTCACTCCATATCGCTCCCGCACTACTAGCTAGCAGCTAGTACATTCTATAATCTTTTTTTACTCCCAGACCAGCGTGAAAGATTATTCAAAAATACTTTAAAAGTTTAAAACTCCAAATTCGTGACATCTTAAGTACGTGCTATATTAATAATATTTTACCAATATCCTATATTTCTTATATGTACATTGTTGAACAATTGTACGTCATCATTAATAGCGGTGTAACCAATTATTACAGGTTCAGCTCTACCTCATCTATCATCACGGTACAGATCAATCATCGGTGACGTTGGGCATGCCACCATTATTTTTAGGGTTCCGTAGTAAACAAGGAACCCTTATAGTTTCGCCATGTCTGTCTGTCTGTCCGTCCGCGGTTTTACGCAGAGACTATAAGTACTAGAAAGCTGTAATTTGATATGGGTATGTATATTAATAATGGTAAAAAAGTGGTATAATATTTTTTTTAGGGTAGCTCCCATACAAGTAAAGTGGGGGAGTAATATTTTTTTCTCTATTTACCAATCGTGTGAGGTATCGTTAAATAGGTCTTTCAAAAATATTGTGAGGTTGAGAACACCATTTTTCGATTTAGGGATCCGTTTTCGAAATATTTGGTTTTGTAGTGCGAATTTTTGTTAGAGGTACTCGTAAGTGTCCCCCCCTCTATCTGCTAAACGGATATATAGAGATACGTGAAAAAAATTACAGCAGTAGTATATATACTGAAGTTTAAAGGAAAACTATCAGAGCTGAGTACTAAGTACAAACTAAAAAGTTATAGGCAACCAACTTATAAACTGTAAAATTTCATACTATTTTGATTGATATATGTTTTTGGTCGTTAAACTGTAAGGTGTGTGAGTGTGAATAGTGTGAACTCAAAGTTGTCATTCGCAACTACGGAACCCTACACTGCGCGTGGCCCGACACGCACTTGGCCGGTTTTTTTATTGTTGGGCAAGTTCATCAGTTTACTGTACGGATTAAAGGTATGTTTCTTTCTTTGTAATTGTATAGGGCAAATTCGTAGCTGGCTTCGAAATGGGTTTTTTACTCCCGTTTAAGCCAGCTACGAAATCTAGTTCCAAATGGTCCAAATTATTGTGTAATTTTTTTAATTTTTATTTTAGTTTACAAAGGTCCTTGTTTATAAAACATGCCAGCCTAATCGTTACCTAAACTTTATTTTCCGGTGTATGTTCTGGGATCGTCAAAGTTAATCGCAAACTTAATTAAAGAAATGACCTAGCCAAACCTTTGACTGGCTTTTATGGTATGCGCCGGGAGAAAAATCAGCTGGTATATTATGGTATATATGTGTTTCCCTTTCTCCCAATGAGCATGGAAGAGTCATCAGTTCATACTTCATAAAATCTTATATAATAAAGAAACTTACAAATAAAAGATACAGAGAAATTAGCTGTCTATTCCACCAAGGGAATGTCGGTGGTTAATTGACACGTTCGAACAGCAAATATATGAAATATTAAAGAAATATATTCTTCAAAGACGATGCCGCGACAAGGTGCAAAGTGCATAGTTAGTGCACTCGGCCGAGCGGAAAATTGCGTCGGCTCAGAAGACACGATCATCTACACTAAACGTCATTTTATGTGAGAAATAACAAATTTCTAACTAGAACGGTTCAAAAGTATCATTATTATCCCTTTAAGGACACATTTTTTGCATAAAATGTCCTTGAGAACGAGAAAGAAGTGCATCTTAAGATGTCATACGGATTTGGAGGGTAATAAGAGAAACAAAAACGGACTGGTCTTTGTAACAGTTTCGACGCCCGCCGTATCGATTTTTAGTTGATGTCACATTGTCTATGACACTCCGGAAAAAAATACAAATCTAAACACCTCTCACTTCAAAATCGTTAAGCCGTTTAGGATACAAGAGCCGACTATGGAACAGACATCATCATCATCAGGTCTTTGTAGTCTCCACTGCAGGAGCCCAACCCTCTCTATGTGGAGAGCACATGTGGCCTACACTCTCCACGCTGGCCAGACGGGTTGGAGAGGTCTCTTTGATGTTAATAAGCTTTGGTTAGCTTGTGTTTCCTTAGTCGCCTTTTACGACATCCACGGGATGACTTGGAGTGGTCCTATTCTACTCTGCCGGGAACAGACATAACATATCAATATCAATGAAATAAACCGGTCAAGTGCAAGTCAAACTCGCGCAATAAGGGTTCTGTACAAAAAGTATTGTTAAGTCGCTCTATGACTTGCTTTGTGTCAAGTTCCTTTATTTTGCGCTTTGATATTGTATGTTATCGGGCATCTATGAGTTGTAGTAAATATTTTGATTCGGAATATAAATATTCATTGCCGTTTCAAAACTAGTATGTTGATGCCCTAGCTAATATATGGCTCTGGTAGTACAGAGAGGGTCGTGCTCCTGCAGTGGAGTCAAAAAGAGGCCTGATGATGATTACAATGATGTGGATGCGGGTCTATTCGGAGCGTGTTGATCTGCGTCGCTGTGAAACGATGCTCTCGGTCTGAGCCGGGAGCCCTACGATTGGTCCGAATAAATCAATCTGTAGCTGTAAAAACAGCCTCTTTCGTTTGAAGACGGCTGCAAAGTGCATAGTTAGTGCACTCGGCCGAGCGGAAAATTGGTTCGGCCGAGCGGACACGATCATCTGCATCAAAAGCAGTGCGATCAGCTGGTGGGCTGGATAATTTGCTATACAGAGTGTTAATTGACCATTGATATGCCCTTAAATGGGTGACTCAGCTCGTCAATATGAACAACTTTCCTATGGTATCATTGCTGGGAACTCAAAAAAAAATCGTGATTTCATACAATAGTACAATTAGTATGGGAAAGTTTAGACAGTGTCACCCCTTTTAGGGAATGTGGACAATAAATTTTCATGCTATATGTATATGCTTATAAATTTTGAAGTGGTGCATTCTGACGACTTCCACGGTGCGACACGAGGGCTACCAAGTTTAGATCATAAATAAAACAAATAATAAATAAATATATACGGACAAATCACACAGATTGAGCTAGCCCCAAAGTAAGTTCGAGACTTGTGTTATGGGATACTAACATAACGATACTATATTTATAATAGATACTTATATAGATAAACATCCAAGACCCAGGTCAATCTGAAAAAGATTATTTTCCATCTTGACCTAACCGGGAATCGAACCCGGGACCATCCGTTTATCCATCCTAGGGCATTTAAACCATTGTTCTTCATTTTTATATAGTTCTACGATTCCGGGGATACTCAAGAAGGGTAGATTAACGCCTACCCTTCTTGAGTATCTCCGGAATCGCAGGCAGCCGAACGTAAAAATTTCTCAATTTTATATTACATCTTTAAAATGCTCTATGTGATCGATATTCCTGTTCATCGCACCTGCAGATTAGCCTCCTTTTATTATGCGAACCGCAAAGGAATGGAATTCCCTCCCCGCGTTACTGTTTCCCGACTCTACATACTACTCTACTACAATTTAGGGATTTTAAAGACAAAAGAAAATATAAATTATTTGATTGAGTGTGCCACCCTAAACCCTATTGTTGTCCATCAGGCAAAATACGAGTCCAAACGCACTCAAATTATTCATTATAAAAAGATTTACAAATAAAAAAATAGTCTATTTGGTGTTAGTAAAATCATAACCCATCCTACCTATAAATAACTTCATCTAGCGCGCTGCATCGAGGCAACATACCCACAATGACCCATCGTTTCTACTGAACAAGGCATTGAGATTAAAATTTAAATAAAAGCTGGTAATTGGTACTTGACTAAAAAATTTTTCGTGTCGCTATGTAAAGACCTGCCAAAAATAAACACAATAGTGACCGAAATACATTTCTCAACAAAAAACTCTTTCAAATATAGAAGTTTTAAATAAATAAATAAATAAATTGTCTTTATTTCAGATAACAGTGATCCATATTATATGTTAGTATTATTGCAAAAGAACTTAAAAACTAGTGTTAGTAGGTACTAATAATAAATTTAATTTAAATTAATTTAAATAGTATGAAGAGGGCTGAGCACTCTCTCATATCTCACCATGCACGGCCACAGACATGGTCCCCCTTACAAGGTGCCTCATTATGAGAGATTGCGGTCTATCCGCCACAGTTTTCAGAATGCTGTTGTCACTCGCCCTGATTCTCCTCAGCAACGACGCCATTTTTTTACGGAGCACGGCGTGAAAGCCGTCCGTCCTTGCCTGCGTAAACATTTCAGAGGCACTGCAGAATCGAGGGAGTCCCAGCAACATCCTAAATATATTGTTGTATTGGATACGTATGACATCTAGCGATTTTTTAGTACAACAGACCCACAGACCACCCGTGTAGAAACCCTGGCAAAACGCTTTGAAAAGCGTTATTTTGACTTGGTCACTACACCTGGTGAATCTAATCTACTATTAAAGAAACATATTTTTAGACGTTAATTTTTAGACGTGAAAACTCACTGCTGAAATGCCTACATATTTGTGACGTCACAACTTTGTATTTTGTATGGGCGGCGTGAGAACTTTGTTCGGTAGCTATACGAAATATTACGTTTGTGGTAATGGTTTCATAATAAAAGTTGCTATAAATTTAGCGGACTACAATACAGTATAATTGTAATTTAAGATTTTCATACTTTTAAAAATGGTCCTGTTCACCCAACTTTAAAGAAGCTTTAAGAACACTTAAGGTTTAAGGTTTAAAGAATTTATTCTCATAAAAGATTACAATTAATCCACTTACATGAGAACAACAGATAAATAAGTACTTAAACTAAAATGCAGACACCGTATTGTTAAATAACATGCAGATTATTATGTAATTATTGTACTACAAAGATATTGATTACATTTCGATATTGTAGATATTGAAAACAAAAGAAATTAACAGTTGAAAATTTAAAATCAAAAACAAAGCAGAGCAGAAAAACCATGCCTCAATCAAACAACGTCGGTTAATTCCAAATTTTCCAATCACCAAAAATAGATGCCTATATGGAACTGGAGAGGTTGTGGCTATTCCGAGAGTGAGCAGTTTTCAAGTATATGAATACGTAACTGGGACTTGAAGCTGTGCAAGGAGTCAGCATTTCTTATACAAGAAGGTAGCTTGTTATAAAAGCGTGCTCCTTCAAAGGTAATGGTTTTTTCGGCAAGTTTTGTACGTATTTTTGGTAATACAAGCAAACTTGGTCGACGCAATTTGCGTTTGGAGAATTCTGATTTCTTTGAAAAAGATAAGTTTGTGTGAATGTTTTTTCCGATGATTTTTCTTATTAGAATACAGGTACTGAATAAATAAAGTTGCCATATGGTCATTAAATTTGTCTGTTCGAAAATATTACACGTTGATGTTGTGAATGGGTAGCAGAAAAGGGCTTTTATTGCTTTATTTTGAGCTCGTTGTAATTCTTGTAGCTTTGTCTTGGCGGCACTGCCCCATATTTCTATTAAATATAAAAGATGTGACTTTATTAGGGAGTTGTAAATGTTGACGAGTCTTAACGAATCGATATCAAAATAAAAGTGTTTTTTATAGTGTTTTAAGATAGAAATTAGTATCATTGGAAACAAATTTTATATAATCTTAACATTAGGCAAATACCGAATTTACACAGAGAACAGAAAGGCACTTTATGTCATCATCATCATTAGGTCTTTGTTAGTCTCCACTGCAGGAGCACGACCCTCTCTGTACTACCAGAGCCATATATTAGCCAGAGCAGTAAAAGGTATTGGCCGTCACTCTCTACGCTGGCCAGACGGGTTGGAGAGATCTCTTTGATGTTTATATATCATTGATTGATCAAAATAGCTCAAGTTCTGGAACATGCCCTGCTAATCTCAAAAGAACTATTTCGATAGTATTTTTTTTAGTTAATAATACCTATGATTGATGGAAATGTCTTGAACCCCTGGGACGTGGCCGTATAAAGCGAGCGATGGTTATCGAACCAGTGACCCGCACGTAACGAGGTGTCGCCTCACTACACATTACGGAATATCCGGGAAAATGTTCCTTTTACTTTGTAACAGCCTTAGATATTAATTCATCTTGCCATATCTGAAATATCATACTCATATCATGTCTTGATTCTTAACTACGTACGTGAATTATTGCCTAGGTGATACCCGTTCATAATGAAGGTATCTGTTGGTTAAGGAATTTTAAAATTGGTTGTGTAGTCTTTGATTTTATTTATTACTATCAATTTTTCTCGCATATTCGTCCACATAAATCATAACCTGTGTCACCTGCAAAGAAATCACTTTCTATAGGTTAAATAATCTAGAAAATTGGTCCAATATAGTTTCAGAGCCTATTTAATGTAATCAAGCAAACAGTCAAACCTTGACTTTTTATAAAATTATACAAAGAAAACAAATTATCAAATTTTCTTATTTATAATATAAGCACATAATTAATAATAAGTAATTTAAGTGATGAAACCAACGTCAGGTTTTGGCTGAGATGATGGACCACCTGAACAGAATAGATGACAACAGAGGTCCTAAAATCTATAAGTGGACGCCACATTAGGAAATAACTAGAGGAAGACCTAGAAAGCGGTGGAAAGAGAAGGACCTGTACAGACTAGGCAACAAAAAATTTTGGATACGGGAGGCCAAAGACAGAGCATAATGGTAAAAGATTGAAGAGGAGGCCAAGAGTCATAAAAAGTTGCAGCCCCCAGGAAGTAGCAAGTAGTAATTTAAGTGATGAATAGATTAGTTATTTATTTATTTTTTTATTTATTCGGAAGACCAACAACAATTATAATAATGTTAAGAAACAGAAGCTATTTCAGATGCCTGAAGGTAGCTTGAAAAATCTTACACCAGTTAGCCACTTACATGTACGAATAACAAAAAACCGGCCAAGTGCGTGTCGGGCCACGCGCAGTGTAGGGTTCCGTTGTTGCGAATGACAACTTTGAGTTCACACTGTTTACACTCGCACCTCACAGTTTTAAGACCAAAAACATCTAACAATGAAAATTGTATGAAATTTTACATTTTCCAGTACATTTTATAAGTTCGTTGCCTATAACTTTTTAGTTTGCACTTAGTACTCAGCTCTAATAGTTTAACATACTTCAGTATATATACTACTGTTGTAATTTTTTTCACGTGTCCATATATAACCGTTTAGCAGATAGAGGGGGGGGGGGACTTACCTCTAACAAAAATTTTCAATTTAAAACCAAATATTTCGAAAACGGATCCCTAAATCAAAAAATAGTGTTCTCAACATCACAATATTTTTCAAAGACTTTTTTAACGATACCCCACACGATGGGTAAAAAGGGAAAAAAAATTACTCCCCCACTTTACTTGTATAGTAAACTAGGAACCCTTATAGTTTCGCCATGTCTGTCTGTCTGTCAGTCCGCGGTTTTACTCAGAGAATATAAGTACTAGAAAGCTGTAATTTGGTATGAGTATGTATATTAATCATGGCAAAAAAGTCGTAGAAAAAAACATGAAAAAAAAATTTTTTTTTTTTTGGTAGCTCCCATACAAGTAAAGTGGGGAAGTATTTTTTTTCTCTACTTACCCATCGTGTGTACTTACCCAGTAGTATATATACTGAAGTTGAAAGGAAAACTATCAGAGCTGGGTACTAAGTGCAAACAAAAAAGTTATATGCAACCAACTTATAAAATGTACTGGAAAATGTAAAATTTCATACAATCTTTATTGTTAGATGTTTTTGGTCGTTAAACTGTGAAGTGCGAGTGTAAACAGTGTGAACTCAAAGTTGTCATTCGCAACTACGGAACCCTAAACTGCGCGTGGCCCGACACGCACTTGGCCGGTTTTTTTAGTACAATGGTATAATATCTCGTAGTCAATTTATCCTTACCTTCTATCTTACAGAAATGAAGGGTTTTTATTAAGTTTCACGGAAAAACGGCTCAACGGATTTAGATGAAATTTGGTACACAGCAAAATATATAAATGTGCCTCTACTGTTCGCCACTAACACAACATACACATATATCTATATTAAAAACATTCTAATCACATATTTATCCCTTTCGGGATAGACAAACCTAAGGTTACATTTTTCTTAGTCTCCCTGACTGCACTAACACAAAACAAACTCAAAGAAAAACAAAAACTCACACTTATTTATTACTCCACTTTTTCAACAAACACTCCTGCCACGTTGTCACTGCACACTACCCTACACCACTTAATTTAATTTGCTGAAATTGAATTAACTCACCACTAACAATACAAACTAAACCACATTTCCAGCCGAAAGATTAGTGTTGTGACTTCAGCACTATATACTTTATCGATAAAATGATAAACCCGAAAATAGACCAACGTTGCAGCGGCGTGGGTCGTCAAATCGTAATGGAGCGTTGAGGTCGCCTAACCATAACTCAATTACGCATATTAGCAATTTTCTACTAGTGCTTGGCTGCTCAGGGGACTGATTTATCGATATCGATACGTTTTCATTTAATTTTTTGAGTTTTTTTTTAGAAAGACTGCTAATTTTAGAAGACGTTTAATTTTATTCAAATATTTTAATGCCTCGCTTCTGAAGGCCTTCATAATTAGTTAATAAAAAAACTAACTTTTCTTAGACTATCACCATTTTAAGTACTTTCGTACTAATAATGTGCTTAGATGTTTAGTTTGAGAAGAAACGATATCATATTGGAATTTACTGTTCGAAAGTTTTAATTAAAAATATTATCACCTATTTCTGCGGGGTTATGTAGAGTCTATAGATCTTCACCTCCTACGATCAAAGTAAATTTTAAAATCTCTTTTGCAATCAATAAAACATCCGCAATTTGATCCCTTCAGGTTAAGTTAAATTGGCTTAAAAGTATTTCACGGTGTACAGTTTCAAACTAAGCGCACCGAGTGGTTTTCAGACTTTTGAAGTAATGACGGATGGCATATGAGTCTTTGAATTTATCGATTCAAATTGGAAATCGTTGTCCCATCCCTTCGTCAGTGTTTTCTCTAATCCCTCATAAGTCGTCGGAGGAGGTCGGTTGGTGTATTTATTAATTTCTGTACGTTTTCTGTTTACTCTGAAAGCTTTCTGTTGATATCGTCGTTTAATTGGTTTTAAGTAATATCTTTCGTTTGTTTACTTTCGAGCGCGGTTTGTATTTAGTTTTGTTTGAATTTAGGATTATTTAATTGAAATTAGTATCTGACGTAGCATTTTGGATTGGTCATTAGCTTTCCATCCTGAATTTTGTAGTACAACACTCAGGGAAACGTTAGAAAGTTTTGTAGTACATCACTTAGGTAAACACAATATAATACTAACTTATGGACTACCAGCCTCATATAAAATATTGGACCAAATTAAGGTGGCGAAAGTAGGCGAATGTATGGCGCTGCAGAAGCAGCTTGTTTGCTACTCGCTACTAGATGGCAGTAATTTGCGTCAGCCTAAATTACTTAAACTAGGATGTAATTGTAAATATTATGCCAAAATATCGTTCTTATTTTTCTGTGAAAAAAAAAAATAAAAAAAAGTATATTCTAATAATATGTAGATACACTGTTGTGTAGCAACTAGTGGCGCCATTATCATGTGAGTCTGTGAGAACAAATCGTATCGTTTAGGTGTTGGGACCACATGGTATAGGATTAAAATATCCCTCACGCTAAAATATTTACAAAGAATGCCCACTCTATCGTTTCCCCGGAACAAAATAAAAAACTGGGCTTCTAGGATTCTTGCCGTAGACTACCATTAACATTGATGATGGCATTAAAGACACCAAAGTTTAAATCAATCTTTTCTGCGATTTTTACGTAAGAAATTAACTAAGTTGCACCTAATCTAGTAGCATAATCTAGTAGCATAATTCGTGTGAAAGTTTGTATTTACAGCTATTTAAATAACTGTTGTTAATTTTCGTTTTGATGATAAGATTTGTTCAATCCTTCACGAGAAAGCGCTGGAAAGTGAAATCTTCTTTAGCGGCGCTGTGCACTTTTTGTGACGGGGAAAAAATTTTAAACTCGACAAGTCACGTGACCGATAGATTCGTCAGATTGAAAATTCTTAAGACGGACACGTGTCCTGATTGAAAACAACTTTAATATTCAAGTTTTTACTTCTGCCAGTGCATGCAACCCGAATTTTTTTCACTATTGTGTTTTTTTAGGTCTTTGTATAGCAGCACATAGTGTAGTAACAACCTAACCTAATCAGCTCAATATTACGATAATTTATTAATCGTCCAAATGAACAATGCAAAGAAGTATCGTAATTTGGGTGAGTGACCACTCAGTTAATGTAAGCCGTTCCTCTGGGAGCCGCTTATGGGAAATTTATTGGAGCACTTAGCGGCGGTCTCTATATTGCAGAAACTAAAGTGACCACAAAGTGACCTATACTTACAACAGGGCCTGTGGGAGACTTCATAAATGAGAGTTTTGACTACCTATATACTTAAATATTTCCTAACCAACCGCGTGGTCACAGATTGGAACAAACTACCGAAAGAAACTGTTAGAATCAGTCAATAGTTTAAAGAATAGACTAGACAGAAAAAAAATCTCCAATACTCAAGACGCACATGCATTTTTTTTTTTTATTCATGATGATCCAGCTATTGACCACGATCTCACCTGATGTTAAGTGAAGATGTCGTCTATGGTGGAGCTCGCTGGCTCATTAAAAACCTATTCACTCTAGCTTTAAAGAGACCCAAATTATACGTGTCAGGGAAAACCTCCGGTGGCAAGAGGTTCCATTCCCTAGCCGTACGCAAAATAAACGAGGAGGAAAAGCGCTTCGTGCGAGCTGGCGGAATATCAACCACATACGGGTGCATACTTTTGCCTCGTCGAGCAGACCGATGCCGAAAAAGGGTGGGTGGGATAAGTTCGTGAAGTTCCTGTGAACACTCCCCGAAATGCAACCTGTAGAAAACTGACAGACAAGCCACTCTACGTCGTTGCTCAAGACTTTGAAACTTAAGCTTTTCGTTGCCTATAAGTTTAAGGGCACGACGCTCAACCGAGTCTAATGCTGATAACTGATATTTGGCCGAACCATACCAAAGGTGGGAACAGTATTCCATGCAAGGACGGATTTGGGCTTGGTATAACACCTGAAGTTGGTTGGACGAGAAATATCGTTTTGTTTTGTTTAGTATACCAAGTTTTTTGGCCGCAGTTTTTGCCTTGTGTTCGATGGTGCGACCAAAGTTTAGAGCGGAATCCAGAGTCATTCCAAGCAATTCGAGGCTGTCAGCCATAACCACAGGCTCATTCCGGAAAGTGGGAGGAGATGAGTTGAACGGGGTCCTTTTAGTGAAGAACAAACATACTTGTGTTTTTGAGGCGTTAAAATTAACTAGATTGGTTTCGCCCCAATCCGACACTGTCTGTAAGGACCTGTTTATATGTTCCACAAATCTTTCCCTATGAGTTTGGATATCCTTGGTTCCGTCTCGCGGACCGGGAATATATCTCTCCACAACAGTGCTGTCATCCGTACCCGGTTCAAGCAGATCATTAATATGCAGCAGAAAGAGTGTTGCAGAGAGAACTGACCCCTGAGGTACCCCGGCATTAATAGCCAATTGATTAGACGAGCAGCCATCAATGACTACTCGTATCGATCGTTCTCTCAGAAAGTCAGCTATCCACGAACATAGACCGGGAGGTATTCCATAAGATGGTAATTTTCTCAATAGGCCGTCATGCCACACCCTATCAAAGGCTTTGGAGATATCAAGTGATAAGGAGATAGACTCTCCGCGCTTATCAATAGCCTCGCCCCAGAAGTGTGTGGCATAAACAAGAAGGTCCCCAGTTGACCGATTATGTCGAAATCCGTATTGTCGATCACTGAGGAGATCGTTACCTTCAAGATATGCCAGGAGCTTTCCATTAAGGACACGTTCCATTACTTTACATAGAATGGAAGTGATGGCTATTGGTCGATAATTTGAGGGGTCAGCACGATTTCCCCTTTTAGGCACCGGTTGCACATTCGCAAGTTTCCACGAATTCGGGACCCTACCCACCTTCAGCGACAGACGATAGAGCCGCGTTAGTATAGGAGAAAGCTCAGGTGCGCAGTTTTTTAGTACCACCGCTGAGATTCCATCAGGGCCACTGGCTTTGTTTGTGTCCAGATTGCGCAGGGTCTTGAGCACGTCCTTTTGGTGGATGGCTACCTCGGGCATGGTGGACTCACACATCTGCAGAGTAGGAGGTACGGCGCAACCTGCATCGAGTTGGGAGTTTTTTGCAAATTGAGAGGCAAATAAGTTCGCCTTCTCAACTGCAGTGTGGGCCAGTGTCCCATCTGGTTTCAGTAGCGGCGGTAGTGAAGGACGGCAGAAATTAGTATGCACTGATTTCGCGAGGGACCAGAACGCTTTACTTCCTGAAGGATATGCGGCAAGTCTACCGCTGATCCGGCCAATAAACTGGAATTTGGCTTTCCTTAGAACCTTTTTACAGGCCTTGGCGGCACGCTTTTTTCCAGACGTGGACATCAGGATCTTTTCGGCTACGAGCGTTAGACCATGATACAAAAGCGGAGTGTTTATTCGCTTCGGCGAGTAAATATCCGGTGCCGAACCAAGGTCGTGCTCTTTCTTTGTACGCAACGTCAGAGTATGGGATGAAATACTCCATACCCTGACGCAGCACGTCAACAACTGCGTCCGCGCAGACAGATGGATCGTCAGTCGAAAAGCAGGTCTGTCGCCAAGGATACGATGCAAAGAAGTGACGCATCTCGTCCCAGTTAGCCGACTTGTATTTCCACAGCCTTCGGGGTGGTCTCGGGCTGGAATCAGGTGGTGAGTGGATACAGACATACCTGATCAGACAGTGATCAGAGGTACCTAAGGGAGCAGAGACCTGAATATTAAAGCGATCCGCGTCGGTAGTTAGTATAAGGTCTAAGCAATTAGGCGTGTGGCCAGCAATATCAGGCACTCTGGTTGGTTGGTCAACTAACTGGGTGAGGTCCAAAGAAAGAGCAAATTTGCGTGCCTCTCTACCAGCATGGTTTGTGACCTCGTAGGGATACAGCCATTCAGCGTGGTGAGCATTGAAATCACCTAGAAACACCATTTGCGCTGCCGGATACCGCTGCTGGATAATATGAGCCGAATCACTGAGATGGTTAAACAGCCGGGTGGTTTCAGAGTCAGCAGTAAATGTGCGAAATACGCAACCGTAAACAGTTTGACTTACACCTGAGTCTACCAGTAGCCATAAGGTGGATAGGCCAGGATCGTCGAAGTTACTAAGACGTCGACAGCAGACATCATCCCGCACAAACACGCAGACTCCTGCATGGGGCTTGAAGTTATGCTCTAGGGAATATCCTGGGTAGTGGAGATATGTGGTATCTGACGGACATTGAATTTGGGTCTCAGTGAGGCAGAACAAGTGAGGTTTCTCAGTCTCAAGATGGTGGTGGACCGGAGCGAGATTTGAGTGCAGACCTCGAATATTGGTGAGGTGCACTTTGAATGAGAGGACGTGCTTCCGCTGTTTACACTTGTTTTTTTTCTTGTTTTTCATTTGGGTTTGAGTGAAGGAGTGAAATAGGTTGAGAGAACGGCAGTTGGATAGCGGTTTTGGTTTCAGCCAGGTAGAGCATGAGAGACGAGTCACAACGGAGACTTGTCTTGACTTCTTAGTCGATATCTCTCGTCCAGTGTATTTTTGTCAAGGAGTTTGGATACGTAAAGTCCAGTGTTTCGAAAATATCTCACGTTATTAATGATATATTGTGCCATGCGTTTGCTAATTAATTCCACGCGCAGTGGTCGTCGCGGTCCTCTTACTCCGAGTCGTCGAATTTCTTCTATATAACCTGTGAGGTCTACATGTAAAATATCCCTAAATACTTTTATAATTCTATCTTCAATTTCGTATTCCTGCTCTCTTGGGTATTCATTTAAGCCGTATAGGACGAATGTGTTTGGGCATTTTAGATTTTGTTCGGAAAGATTTTGTAATTCCATAGTCACATTATTTTTGTGTTTTAATTCTTCTAACTCCCTTTGCATTTTATTGTTTTCCTTAGCTAGTATATTTACTTGTTGTGTGATTTCTAAAATTCTTTTGTCTTGTATAGTCTGCTGTTGTTGTAATTCGTCCGTTTTTTGTATAAATTCTTGTTTAAGTTTCAAGGCGACAGAGTTGATTTCGGTAGTCAGTAAACGTCTGATGTCCAATAGGATAGATTGTTTGTTTTGTTCAAGCTTGGTTTCTAGTAACAGGCTAATAGCTTCTAGCGTTATTATATTTTGGTTACTTTTTTGTGTATGCCGTGTTTCTGTAGTTGGAGATGTTAATGTGTTGCCTATTATGCTTTGGCTGTGTATGGTTTGTTCCTCTATAGACATGTTGGTATCGTTTAATGTACATTGTTTTTGTTTACTAACCGGTGTATTGTCATTTCTAGGTCGTTTTGTAATGTTTTCACAAGCGGGACAGCACCAAGTCTTAGTGAGGTGATTTTTGTTAGCTATGTATTGTTGTGTAGAGATGTTTAAACAAACACAGTGATACTTATCTCGGCATAGGGTACATTGTAGCATTTCTCCAATCCTTGTACTTTGATTGCATCCTGCAGCACAAAAATCACCAGCGGTGGCCATGTCAGCGGTAGATAATTCCTTTGTCGTTAGCTCTAACAGCAGTGGTCAGAAATGGTCGCTATACTCTTTGAAGGGGCGGGGCAGTTTTAAACGCCGAGTGCTGGTTGGATGGTAGCTGCGTCTGAGTCACTGCAACGGTTTGTCTTCGGGTTCGATTTCGTATGATCAGATTTAAGTTCATTTACGTTTTTTTACAGTCCCGGGCTTAGTTATTACAGAAATTTATGCACAAAATCGTTAACACTATTATTCACGTACACAGTTTGTTCCGAAGCAAAATAATTTATACGCTTTTACTATTAGAAAACCAAAAGTTAAACCACGAGCGTATACAGGTTCAATCCGATGCTCACGGGCTCGCTCGCCACACTCGCTCGCTCGCTCTAATCTGCCCTGAATTACAGAGCACTTTACAGTGCTCTGTAATTCCAGAAATAATTGAAGTGACCTCTACTCACGTCAAGACCTGTGAGCAGTGATATATCGAGCAAGAATATGCTCCAAATTAAACTTGCTCCATCAAACATTCTTCATTAACATGAGTGGAGCCGTGGATAAATACTGGAGTATCGTAATGAATGCCGTGGGATATTTCGCACGTTTGCCTAAAAAGTAGTGTAACGTATTTAGATTTCTTGTATGTACCTAGGTGTGTGTATGTGCGTGCTTAATTCTACCGTAATTTCTAATAAACAGATTAAAATATTTCTTTACAATCTACATCATCGCGGAACATGGACTATTTTAATATAAGCTAAGTTTTGTGATTTAAAAAAAATAATTGACACCGTTTAAAAACAATGTTTGATCCTTTAAATGAGGGTTTTCAGAATTGTTTTTTTCCCCAGGTGGCGACACTGTGTCGAGAGTTGGAGCTGTCAAAATCCACCAATCATAAAATTGATGAAATACATGATTGGTGGTTTCTGACAGCAGCTGTCAAACCTCTCGACACGAAGTCATCACCTGGATTTCTGAAAACCCTCATTGTCAAGTCCATCCATTTTTCTGGCACAGTGAAATCTATTCACTAGTTTTCTTATGATGTGTCAAGTATTTTACCCTTTATTACAGGAATAAATAATTTAATCCCTATGTAAATTTGAGCAAGTCACGTGACTAAGTTATAGTCATGTGACAACAATTTTAGCAATGAACTTCTTCGCACCAACTTGATCTTGAAGAATTGATATAAAACTACAAATAACACTTACAAGATCCCTATTATCTATCACTGGAAATTCAACTCTACTATCTTTAATTTTAATTCCATTTTATGTTACAGTCTGATGGCCATGTTAAACGACTAGTCATTCAAAACTTTTAGACTGTGTGTCGACTTTGCATAGGGTTGGTTTTCGATCACCGTTTCTACAGCGGCCGTGTTAAAGTTCGATTGCTTTATTTGAGTTTCAACTCTATGTAAGAGTGGTGCAGTGTCGTTTTTCGATTGCCATGTCTGTAAAGAGATTAAGGGTGTCTGGCCTCGTTGCAAAGGCTTCATCGCGTTAAGCATTCACGTGTTTCAGGAAATCTTTGGTTACTGCACTTGTGTGAGCTTGTGTTTCATTGTTTCTATGGAGGTTTTTATTTTATTTCTCTATACAGTTATATTGATGACACTGTGGCTCAGTTATATTACCTACCTTTAAATTGCAGGGTCCCGAGTTTGCAACCCAAGTCATGATGGAAAACGTTCTATTATAAATCTAAAATATATCCCGGTCAATTTGAAAGGGAAAGAGATCTAGCAATTTTACCACGACGTCGTCCAAGTAATACTTCACCCCCTATCCCTATTTCACTTCCTTAGGGGTTGAAATTTTAAAAATCTTTGCCATGATAAAAGCAAACTCTGTACCAAATTTCAAGTATTTGCAGTTTCGGCTGTGCATATATTATGTCAGTGTGTTAGCCAGGTGGCGCAGCGGTCAACACGCCGGCTCGCGACACGGATGGTCCCGGGTTCGAACCCCGGTCAGGTCAAGATGGAAAATGACCTTTTTCAGATTGACCTGATCTTGGATGTTTATCTATATAATATAGATATGTGGTTTGTTCGTTTATATTTAAATTTATTTATTTATTTACATATATAGAATTATGTAGTTTATATCCCACCAAAGTTTTGAAAGAGCTATCCCTCGGCACGCCACAACAAGGGATCGATAAAATCATAATAGTTAAAACAAAACTAAAAAACAAGCAAACATGTAATGACGTTTCTTAGCTAGTCATGTATTATCATCAGAACTCAAAGCGTGTGCAACATTTCATCCTAATCAAAGAACGGGAAGTGAGTCAAATTAAGATTCCAAGATTTTCTTACATACAGTACAGTATACAGTACAGTAATACAGTACAGTATACAGTTACAAGTGAAGCTAATATAAGCGTGTTAAAAGATATCTCCACTTTACATGTATGCGGACACCAATTATTTTTCACCTCTTTGTTAACGTAATAAACATACATGCTCATACCAAATTAACGCTTTCTAATTCTAATATTTAGTCTCTGAGGTTTCAAACAGTCAGGCAGACATGGCGAAGCTAATGGTTTCTTATTTACTACGGAACCCTAAAATTTACAATATGCGTGTGATAAATATATGTTCATATCATTGAGTTTTAATAATGAATAAACATTCAAAAGTGTTTTGGCCAGCGTCAAAGTCAAAGTCAAAGTCAAAGATTTTTATTCAAAATTGGATAATTGTATCTCTTTTTGAACGTCATATTTTTTACTTTCTTATTATTTTTAATTTTTAATATGCAAAATCGAAAAACTACTAGCGTTTCGTAATGACCACTGGTGAGAAGAATACGCCGAAAGAAACTCAATCCAGACTTGGTCCCTACGTGCCTGAAGGGCTACGATTACAATATTTTACAAGTATTTATTTATTACTAATGTTATTTATATTAATTACAATAAATTACAATCAATTAAATTACTGCCACGCATTTTTATCATTTAAATAATCATTAATACAATAATATGCCTTTTTTACTAACTGGTTTTTAACAGCAGTTTTAAACTTATGTAAAGGTAGACCCGAAATTTCTGCGGGAATTTTATTATAGAAGCGTGCTCCGAGACCCATAAATGAACGCTTAGTTTTCTGCAATCGCAAAGCTGGTGTAGCCAACTTATTTTTATTTCTTGTGTTTCGGTCATGAATGTCACTATTTTTCTCATATAAATGTAAATTATGGTGTACAAACATAATATTCGCAAATATGTACTGAGAATGTAAGGTTAAAATATTGAAATCTTTAAACAATTCTCTAAGAGATTCTCTAGCACCAAGTTTATATATAGATCTAATAGCTCGTTTCTGCAGGATAAATATTGTGTTTACTTCTGCAGCGTTACCCCATAGTAAAATTCCATAAGACATAACACTATGAAAGTAACTAAAATATACCAAACGCGCGGTTTCAACATCGGTCAGTTGTCTAATTTTCCTGACAGCATAAGCCGCAGAGCTAAGTTTACCTGCCAAGTTTGTAATATGGGCACCCCATTGAAGCCCGGCATCAAGAGTTATTCCAAGAAAAGTTGTTTTATCTATCATATCTAGTGGTTCATTATCCATTACTATGCGAGTTGGTATTTTGGCAACATTTGGTAAGCAAAATTTAATACACTTAGTTTTCTTAGTATTCAACAAAAGATTGTTCGCTGTGAACCAATCTAACACTTGAGCTAATGTACTATTAACCTCGTCAAAAAATTCAGTTTGTCTATCTATTTTGAACACAAGAGAAGTATCATCGGCAAATAGTACAGCCTTACATGTAGTGACACAGTAAGGCAGATCATTGATGTAAATAAGGAACAACAAAGGCCCTAGGATAGATCCCTGGGGTACGCCCATTTTTACAGATGATCCGGAGGATTGAACCCTGTTTAAACTAACGGTTTGAGTTCGGCTACTTAAATATGATGCAACTAAATTAAGAGATTTACCTTTGATTCCATAGTGCTCCAGCTTGGATAGAAGGGTATTGTGGTCTACGCAATCAAAAGCTTTGGTAAGATCACAAAATACACCAATGGCATTTTGTTTTCCCTCCCAAGCATCATATATGTATTTTAACAGAGCTACACCCGCATCTGTAGTAGACCGATTCTTCGTGAATCCATACTGTTCACCATGGAAGAGACCATTACTTTTAAAAAAAGCTAATAACTGATTAAACATTATCTTTTCAAATATTTTACTGAGCGCTGGCAGAATAGAAATAGGACGGTAATTAGTGGGATCATTCTTATCGCCAGATTTGTATAACGGAATGACTTTGCTTAACTTCATCAAGTCAGGAAACGTTCCTGTATCTACACACTTATTAAATATAGAAGCTAAATATGGCGCAATTACTTCAATAATACTACTAATGACAGGTACTGAGATATCCCACAAATCTCCAGTCTTTTTATTGTTTAAACTCTTAAATGTATCAATTACTATTTCAGGTGTTACATATTGAAATATTAAATGGTTATTACATTCTGGTATACAACTTGCTAAAAGTTTTTTAGATTCAGCGGGTGATGAACGTAAGGAGGCAGTAATGTTGACGGGAATATTTGTAAAGAAATCTTCAAAATATTGCGCGATATCTTCATTACTATTAAGGAGCTTGTTATTGACTTTTAATTCGATTTTGTTATTACGTTGTTTACTTTTACCGGTTTCCTTGTTAATAATTTTCCAAGTTGCTTTTATCCTATCATGAGAATCTTCAATAGTTTTCCTAGTGTGTAAAGATTTTGCACACAAACATACCTTTTTAAAAACTTTTGAATAATTTTTAACATATTTTATGAATTCAGTATTCCGATTATAAACTTTCATTGCTAATAATTCGTATAATCTGTTTCTACTAATGTAAATGCCAGTAGTTGCCCATTCACTAAATTTTTTACGGTTACGTCTAGTACATTTTTTAATTTTGAATGCACTATTGAATTCAGATTCAATAACACCAAACATTTTATTATATAGGGCATCCGGATCATCTCGCGTTTCTTCAATTAGTGGCATTTTTTCAGCTATTTTTTGCTTAAATACCTTTACTTTACCTTTAGTAATAGATCTAAAGGTAATTTCTGCTGAATCTGCTTCTGAATTATTTATAAGTTTTACAAATTGACCAAAGTGATCGGAGGTTAGATTTTTTGTTATATATTTGTCAACAGCAGTGCAATTGCAGAAAACATTATCTATACATGTGGCAGAATTTCCATCAATTCTAGTTGGTTCTAAGAAAAAATTGATTAAATCAAATGATTTAAACAAATTTAAAAATCTAACACTCTCGGTTGTAGTAACTAACAAATCAACATTAAAGTCGCCACACACTATAATACTTTTGCGGCTACCACATAATTTTCTCAACACATCTTCAATAACTAATTCTAAAGTATTAAAAGCGTGGAGAGTGTAGTCAAATCTTCTTACAGCTATGGCTATTATATGGCTCTCTGTATTATCAGAGCCATATGCTCTGCAGTGGAGACTAACAAAGACTTCTTGATGATGATGATGAAGTGTCTTCGAAAGTAAAATACGACAAGTAACAAGCAAACAACCTCGCCGTGTGGTTCCTAGTAGAGTAGAATATGACCATTCCAGTCTTTCCGTGGATGTCACAGAAGGCGACTTAGGAAACACAAGCTAAACAAAGCTTATTAACATCAAAGAAACCTCTACAACCCGTTTGGCCAGCGTGGAGAGTGTAGGCCAAATCGTCTGACTGATCTGGCTGATGCCTGGCTCTGGTATTGCAGAAAGGGTTATGCTCCTGCAGTGGAGACTAAAACAGACCTGATGATAAACATACAACCAATTAAATAACGATCAACGCATCCTTCCCAGTCGCGCCGGCGAGAAAAATAGATTTCAATCCTTCAATAAAAATGGGCTTAGTCTAATCCATCAGATATTTTGGTCGAGCACCAGCGCTATTTCGGAGGGAAAGATAAAATAATAACATGGCCTAATTCCGCTCTGATATAAAGTGTACACGAAGCAATGACTTCAATTATACTTGTATACTGGACTACCTCGTCAACCACGTCAGAAACTAACTTCTCTGCAGTGGTCGGTTTTGAAACGTTAGTAGTCTGTAGCTTTTGAACAACAATTAATTAAATACATCATTATTTAATAAGATAAATTTAAATGTGATTTGAAGTGGAAAAGTGCCTGCAAAGGCCTTTTTTTCTGAATAAGCGTTTTGAGTTTGGTTTTTGACTTCCTGGCTCGGGAGTACCTTTTTTCGGGAAGAAAGGTACCCTTTTTTCGTCCCTGAGTCTCTAACTCCATACCAAATTTCATAAAAATTGGCTTAGTAGCTAAAGAGGTAGTATAGGTATTTTCTCATTAATAATATTACTAGCAATTTTTCCCCGAATTTGTCCTCGTAAATTTTAGCTTATGTCACCCGCAGATAGCTTCATAAAGGTGTCTTTTTGAGAATCGGTCCAAATATTTTGGAGCCTGTTCAATGCAAAAAAACGAAGAAATAAATCTTTCCACTTTTTAATAATACAAAGAAGTATATTTAGATTATGTAACTACTTAAATATATTTTGAGAAACAAAATCCTCTACTGCGTATGTTTGCGATAAACTCAAAAACTACTGCACGGAATTTCATGCAAGTTTACGGTAGATGACCTTTTTGGTTATATCATGGACAGCACTCCCAAAAAAAAGACACATTCACGAAAAAATGTCATGCTAAACCAGAAACTCTTTTAGATATTACAGTTTTAACAGTAGATGGGTGATACCAATACGCTCCTCAAAAAATGCTAATGAACCGTGACGTCACGGTTTTGTAAAATGTATGGGACTTATGAAAAACTTGTTCGACAGCTTTAATAAATATTGCGTTTATTGTAACAGTCTAATAATAAAAGTTGTTTTATATTTAGATAGAATATTGCTTAATGTATTCCACATTAAGCAATATTTATTTTTACTTCGTTCATACTTTTAAAATGGACTTGCTCAACCAACTTTAAATTATAAGTAAGTAATATTATGGGCTTTGTTGTCTGAAATAAAAAATTATTATTATTATTAAAACGTCATTCAGCGTAGTGAACGAATCGATATGAAATTAAAAGTGTACTTTTATTAGTCTAGTCATTCAAGACCGGTTTTAATATAATATGATACATTTTTAAGAATCTGAACACTCAGTTATCATGCCTCTGGTCACAGCCGGGAAAAAGATATTTAGTCGTTTCATCAAATTTTTTATTAAAAAAAATATCAAATCACATATTCCTCTCCATTGTTATAGAAACTGCCAAACAATAGAAATATGGTTAGTCCAGCGCACTAATTTATTTTCAGGTCAGTGGCACATAGACACAAAAACTTTCCTCTGTAAAAATAGCGCGCTGGGTGTACTGTACAGATAATTTCATATTTTCTCTTCGAAATATTGCTAGGTATCATTTTAAGAACATCGAGATTTTTCTTATTAGTCATATGGATTTTCAAAATCGAATGACTTTATTTTACTTTCTTAATAATTTGCGCTAATTTTGTAGCAAAAAAAAAACAACACTAATATAAAAGATGAACTTTTTGTATCGAAATGAATCAAAATGACTGCGGTGCTTTAAGATTATATTAATTCTGTAAATAATGTTCTAGTATAGTAAGTACTTTTATAAATGTGAAAGATTGTACGGGTGAATAGATGTTTGTTACTTCTGTACGCAAAAACTACCGGAAATCTTGATGACTTTTAGCAAATATATACAAGTTTATATATCACATTATCACAGAGGCTATAATATTTACTAGACAAATTCGTGGGAAAGGGGTTTTCTCATAGGCTTAATGTAAATAGAGCCGCCTTTCGATATTATATTTCGACGGTTGAATCATTTACTGTCTAGTGGGATTTGGTTCTACAATTTATGGATCAAGCACTTTGAAGTTGGCTGATATTTTTAATAGTAAATCCGGTCATTACATGTTTGTGCAAATATTGGATATTTTCTTCCAATGAGAAGGTTACTGTATGTGTCAATATTTTTGAGAATAAACATGAAAGTTACAATCAAACGATTGCCGAATGCCGGAGAAAACATCATGTACCTTGTTTGTTTTCAAACAAAAATTTGATTTGACGACCTTGGGATGGGAGCTAATAATATAACCACATCGGTTGCACAGAAATAAACATTTGTTATCATCCTAAACATTTTCAATTTCTTTAAATAGAATTAAGCTGATTGATAGACGAGATGACGATAGACGAATGCTATCAATACAGATAGGTATCAGAGACACCTTGGATTTACTATATGCAGGTAAGTGAGGTTATAATAGAGAGTAACCCTGTTTTACTGCAACTTTTTTTCCTTCAATGTGAAAATCTTTTATGTAAACACATCTGAGTAATCTCATTAAAGTTTTGCACTTACCTAGGTCTTCTGGAAGGCACAAGAAACTTTAAAGGTCCAGCAGACTTCCTTCTGCCTTTCACGACTGGCACACACAAAAAGTCATCGTCATCAGTCTCTGAACCACCACTGTCCAAGTTCACTAACGCAGGCGCCGACATCCGCCTCTCAGGCATAGTCTTAGGCCCTTCTAACATGTCCCTAATCACTTCACAGTATTTACATGCGTTTGCTTCAGCGATATACGCCTTAGTTATTGCATACGCGTAATTTTCCAAAAAGCACTTATGACACCCCGGTACGTAATTGTTTTCCAAATCTGTTGACTCCTCACTTGGATCCTTTTTCAAATGCAACTTTTTTTCCATAGTCGCCAAGTTATTCGCAAGGATCTTCTTCTGTTCTTCTTTATATTTCTTCTCCTCTTCTTCCAACTTCTTTTGCCTTATTTCCTTTAAACACTCATCTTGATCGTTGTAGTATTCGACGCATTTGCGCTCTTTCTTGGACGGCTTTGTAGGACTTCTTTTTTTAAGTTTATTACTACTTATGTTTACGTTTATCGGCTCTATTCTCAAGGACTTCATTTGTTTTATTATATGCTCTTGCACGTACGGGTGGCCGTAAGACGACACATCGTCCACGGTATTGGCAGTGTTCTGTTTGTTCACAGTTTTGGCACTTACGTCGTTGTCTTTGTTTCTAACTATTTTATCGTGTTTACTCTTCTCTTTGATGTAATGATCGCCGTTGGTTTTACGAGCGTTTTTAACTGTACACTTGACGGACGAGGAATCCTCCTCTAGACACGTTTCGTACCCGTCTATCTCGTGATCGATGTACAGCAGCGAATTATTTTGTTCCTGGACGGATATTCTAGTGGTGGCGTCATAAAAGCTACTTGTTTCGTCTGGCGAGTTCAGGCATTCTTTCCAACTCTCGTCAGTTTTTACTTTTTCTAAAGAAGTTTTTTCGACCTTGTTTTCGTCGCATTCTTTCCAGTATTTATCGAAACTTATTCTTTCTAAGCCTGTCGGGGTTACAGCAAATACCATTTCGTCGGATGTCGATATATCTTTGCTCTGTTGTTTAGATAAACACCGATCTTCTTCTTCTTTCCTGTCTACGGATTTACTCCTCAGATTAAGTTCCCTTGGCGTCGCTAACACGTCATCTTCAGTAATAGTGATGTCATCTTGATCGTCTAATGACTCGACGGATTTTGATAATTTTAAATCACTGATGCCATTTACTTTTTCGATTTGCTTGGTGATGGTATCAGTGCCAATCTTCTTGCAGTCTTCAAAGCTAAGATCTCCGAAGGCGGATATCTCATCGTCCTTTATGGACGCTTCCTCGGGCTCCAGACATATTTGAACTACTTCCAAACCTTCCCCGTACTCTTGAAGGCACTCGTGAAAGGAATCCATTCCTGTGTGGTCGTCAGACGCGAGGGAGTTCAGGAATTCCTGTATAAATGAAAAATAATTAGCAATATGATTTTAAAAAATAGGTAAATATCATTAAATACACATCATATTATTTGACGAGCTCAGTGGTCTAGTGGTCATCATGCTAGGCTGTCACACCGCAGAACTCGGGATCGATCCCCGGTCATATTATTAAGATGGAAAATGCCTTTTATAGATCTGGACCTCAGACGTTTATCTATATTATTTGTCCTAAAATATAGTATCGTTGACGAAACTTCTTAGGCTAGTTCTATCTGTGTGATTTATCCGTATAATATATAAACTTCAGGGTAAAGAATAAGGCAAAATGAGCTAAGAAAACAACAAAACCCATAAAGAGTTCCATATCATTGTCTAGATAACCAAATAAATGAATGTTTTTATTTTTAACAATTTAATTCATAGGTATAACGAAAAGATACAAAAACATCGAATCAGTTACTGTACAGAAACTATTATACCTGATTATTTCGTGCGGGGATTCATAAAAAATAATGTGTCGATATCTGGAACGGGTGTTTATAGTTAGACAAACAGACAGCGAAATAATTCAGCTTTGTGCTAGTTACATCTATTCCTGTTTATGTCTGTCTGGATGGATGTATTGCGACAGGTTGCCGAGCCGACATCTGTTCTAAACAATATGCGCAAATATTTGTTAATTCTTTGATTTAATTCACCTTTTAACATTTTAACCGACTTCAAAGGAGGAGGTTCTCAATTCATCGTAATCTTTTTTTTATTTATATTCCCCAATTTCTCGAAGACGCCTGGACCGATTTAAGAAATTCTTTTTTGTTCGGTAGGTAATAGTTTACATCTGTAATAAAAATGGGACCATTTGGTCCCATTAAATTTTTATCTAATGTGACGAGCGCTTTTTGAAAAATACACAAAAACAAAAAAATATTTACACCCATGCCGTTCGGTTTACACTTATTTCTTTTTTATTTTTATACTTATTAATAAAATTGATAGGGTTGAAGTCGGTTTTTGTTTTTTGTAACAAAATCTGTTAAATTATTTTACAGCTCAGTTTACTGTTGTACTTCCTTGTGGTAAAGTAAGGGCTGTCAGGTAACTGTAGCGCACGTAAATATTAAAAATATTTGTACAGGGACCATTGAATAAGATAAACCTAACGGATAGGGACAAATCAAACAGAAAGAGCTAATTCGCAGTAAGTTGTAAACTTGTGTCGTAGGATAATATCGAAGAATTATATAATAGGTCCTTTTATTCATAAGTATCTAAAATCCAGGCCAGATAGTTTTTTTAATGACCAGGCCGGGAATTGAACCCAAGACCAGTTGGAAGTCACTTCACTCTATTATCTAAGCCACAACGGTCCGATTAAGTATTTAAAAGTTGTCAGCGCTAGAGAAAATTGGTCCCAGAAGAACATTTCTTTCATCAACATTTAAAATCTGAGCTGATAGAAGCTTCTAATATCTTTCGGGTTACTAAAAAGTAGTGTAGAGTGTTAAAATCATCATCATTTCAGCCGCAAGAAGTCCACTGCTGGACATCGGCGTCCCCTAAGGATCCCAACTAATATTATAAATCAGATAGTGAGTTTGTTTGTTTGTTTATTTGTTTGTGACGTTTTCACGCCGAACCTACTGAACCGATCTTCATGAAATTTGCATACACATAGGTTAGGGTACTGAGAAGGACATAGGCTATATATCACGCGGGCGAAGCCGCGGGTAACAGCTAGTTTCCAATATATGCGACCTTGGTCAGGTCGTCCGACTACTTTTCTGCCTATTTATTTACTAACTCGAAAGCCAAGTGTCGATGCCTATCAATCTAGGATTCACTGTTATAATACGGGTTATATATTTCAAATAAAAAGTTCGAGCAAGCAAAACCCGCATTGTAACAGTAAATACACACATACATATCGTCATGTCTTTTTCCCTTGCGGGGTAGACAGAGCTCAAGTCTCTAAGACCTAATGCCGCATTTAGCATGGTGGTGGACATGGAGATGGTAAGCGGAATCAAAATAGTAAAAGTAAATCCTAGGTTGATAGGCATCGAGACCTGTCATCCGAGTTAGTACTCGTAAATAGGCAGGCTGGTCGGTGAGTGTCCAACGCTGCGCTTGCTGGTACGTGGTCGCAATTCAATAACCTTTCTGCCCCATCAGCCATCAGTACTTACACTTAAGGATTGCGCACATTATAATTATTAATATTAACAGGACTTAGCACGAACCTTTTTACTTATTTATTTTCTGGATGTAACTCCATAGAAACGTCAGCGAAAATAAATAAGTAAAAAGGTTCGTGCTAAGTCCTGTTAATATTAATAATTATGTGTTTGAAGCGCGAAAGTTTAAAAAAGAATATGCGCACATTATGACGGGCCGCTTAATCGCTCATGTGTATTTTCATAATAAATACCCACGAGCGATTAAGCGGATTGAAGCGAATGCGGATTTTTGCGATGCGGCCCGTCTTAAAGTGCGCGCACCTTAATACGACACTAGAAAGGTTATAATAACAAATAATACCAAAATTTTTCGGCAACGTTTATTTGGCAACACACAACAAGCTCTAACAACATTAACGCACACTTCTTAAAGCATTGACATCGACTATATCTACCTCACGACATCTTTTTATCTATACTTAATATTTATCACGTCTTTATCCCTTATGGGGTAGACAAAGCCTGAGGTCAGACTCAAAGGCTACCTCCATTTTGGTGTAAAACAGAATTAATATAGTGATGGGTTGCTAGCCGCATCACCTATTGATTTTCGCCCGTTTCCTTGACCAGCTTCTACGGTCTGGGCGGGAATGGAAGTGGCTGGTTCATTCTACGTTTTTTTTTGTTTCTCCCAGACGAGCATGGAATGTATCCAAGGTTCTATCTACATAATATCATTAGAAAATATTTTCAAAAATCATTATTCTTTCTCTTTGTAAACCATACTAACAATTCAACAGTTCAGTTTTTGTCATGATCTGTGAGCTTACTCCATTAAAACCATGAGATTAAAATGTTATATATACTTAGGTATAAATGATTATAGTTCGTGTTTTCTAATTAATAGGTTAAGAAGTTTATAAAAGTTTCTTACGTCAAAACTTTTATTACGGGACTTACTGAAAAATCATAAAAATGCAATTGTTGTTTCATACGTTTCGTCCTGTTAGCGTTTTGGTTTTTTATTTTAAAGACTGATATTATATTAAAGAAAAAAATTATAGTTACTTATTCTCTTCAAAACAAATAATTGATTTTGTCCTTCACGCCACGTACCTAAATATCCTAATCTTCTAATACCTTTCTACAAATTCCATATTAATTCAGACTATTTTAATTTGACATACAGTCTTTAAATGCTATCTATTGAAGAGTTTATCAATGTTTTGTTATATTAAAAATATAACATGTATATAAAAAAAAAGAATACACATTCTGAAACAGTTTCCTTGAAAATTATTTTACAATAGAAATAAAGGATCGATAAAAAA